>JARHVA010007491.1:0-432500 GCA_037957365.1 Torreya grandis | reverse complement strand
CACATATTTATTTAACACTCCTATATCTAACAGTGGTCTAGTGGCTAATCCTGATCCAAATCCCCCAATGGATTCTTACTAGCATGTGGTTCATAACTCTCAACTAATTTATTTCAACCCACATGAAGTGCCATTCAAAATTCAAAAAAAAATTCTTCCAGCTTGCCAAGTCCTTTCTCCCAACATTTTGAATACTTTATAACAATAGGTTTTGAGCATGTCTAATCCATAATAATAGGTTATAAATATGTTACCATAACTAGCCCTTTCTTCCAATATTCTACAATACCCTAAAATCTTCAACTTCAACAAGTGGTGATCAATCCTTCACTTTAACAAGTGGTAAATAATACTACACCTTAGTAAATGATGACCAATATTCCCCCATAATAAGTGGTAATCAATTCCTAACAAAGTTTGTCTAATTAATAATGTGTTCTTATTAGTCAACCATACACCACTTTCAGTAAAAAAATATTCTTACATGAGCCAACATGTTGTTTTTGAACACCTTCAACCTAACTAGAAACAAGTTCCTTTCATACAATAAGTTCCTAAATATTAATTTTAGGTTCCTTTTCATTTCCAATATGTCTCATTGAATCCAAATCAGAACATTCCTTCAATTATACCATAGTTACCTCCAAATTAGCATCATGCTTAACAATAATGCCTTACCAGTATTAAGTGCCCTAGTAGAAATATAACCCTAATCAAAGGGTGAACATTCATAGTAGAAAAAATAGGGTACATATTCCCAATACACCATACCACCAATTTATTCACATCAAGGTTATCTACCTTTAAATTCCCCACAACATGAACCCATTCCCTCTTAATCCATCCCAACTTTTTAAGATTTATAAGAGGTGAAAGATGTAGTTTTTGTAATCCAAGCATTGAATGAGGGTATGAAGTTCAAATTGGATGACATATGATTTTATCCCATTGATATGAGCTATATTTAGATACCTTTTATGCATCAATTTGAGATGCCTAAATGTTACAAGGACAAAGGGAAGGGTGATCCAAAATAGAATTTGAAAGATTTCTTCATCATTTGATAAGATATAGAATATAATAATGTGTATTTTCTTCGCTTATTTCCTCATAGTTTAGTTAGGAAAGCTTTGGAGTGGTTTCTTCATCTACCCAAAAAATCTATCAATAATTTTAATGAATTATCTAAAAAAATTATACATCACTTCTCCTATCATTTTAAACACAAGGTAGTTATGGTTGACTGTGTCATTCCCAAAAATAGGAGGATATAGTTTTTCTAGTTGTTTGAGATGGTGGCACACACTGGTGAGCTGATTCCCTCACAACCTCCTAGATAAGTAGTTGGTAGAGTCTTCAATGCCAACCTGTAGATAAACATATCCTATAATATTAGACTCCATTATGAAAATAAATTTGAAGAGATTATTTCCAAAGGAAGAGATTATTTCCAAAGAGATTAAAATTTAGCAAGACCAAATTGATAATGAGATAATCAAATTATGATTTATAAATCAAACTTAGAGAAAAATTTAGATATAAACTCTTATACAAATTCAATAAAGTACATATAAGAAAACTTAAAGTTATCAATTAGAATAAAAATGTTGTAGGTGATGGGGTAAAAAAGTCTAGATATGTGCAAATAGTGAAACCACTACGTACCTAACCAACCTCACCTACTCAACCATTTAAATTCTAAGGACTACCTCTAAGAAGAGGTCAATATCAAAACAAAGTTTTTAGTGACCTTGAAGAACCTATTGAGGTAGTAATATAGAATATGATTGTAATTAATATGATTATTTTTCTAGTTCTAAACCCATTTCAATAATTCTAACCTAAACCCAATTGGTATAGGGAGAATAAGTTATGTGATTATCATCAAGTTAAGGGTCATTCCATTCATATATGTGTGTATCTTAGGCACTTCATTTGATATTTGTTGGAGAATAGATAAATAGAGTTAGACAATTTTACTTCAACATCTAATCAAAGTATGGATATTTACCAAGACCCTTTTCCATAACACAACTCTAACAACCATAACTAGAATTAGCACCAAATCAATAATTATATCTACAACTAGCTTCCCAATAATCAAAATTAAGGATCAAATAAATAGAAGTATAAAACTATCTAGAATTAAGGTCAAGACACCCATTCTAACTAAGTCATCTATAATAGTTTCCCATGTTACTATATTTATGTTGTAAGTTGCATTAATAGTGGTCATATAGCCACTAATAGAATTAATCCTAAACCAGTAGCCAATAATACCAAACACTCACCACCTTCCATTTTTGGACCTCCACACCCATATTTTTGTAACCCATATTTGGCTCAAAATTGTATTAATTCTCATCAAGATCCAAAAGCTACCATTTTAGGCCCTCATTCCCATTCTTATACTTATAGTAACCCCCTCCAACTCGAGGCCAACAAATCATAACTCAAATTTTTAAGGTTTGATTCAATGTCTCACACTTTCTTCCTTCAATGTTACCATTCAAGCCCCTTTGCCATAAAATATTAAACCAAATACTCATAATAATGAAAAATAATATGATATTTTGTAACAATTATATAAAATGCTTGTACATATTCTATCTTAGGTCTCTTAAATACATATGACATTCACAAGAACATATTGTATGATATTGAAAGGTAATACAAGGTTTCCATTGACATCACTCCTAAAAAATTTTAATTCATGTGGGTCATTTAGCTTCATTTCCATAGCTTAAATTTGACCAAAGTGATATGTCATCCCTTGGTCCTCTCCACAGTAATCCACTTTACATAGAGGTAGTCATTTCTAGACATAATATCAAGTGTGTCCTCATAGAAAATAGATCAGATTTATATATTATATATTTTAGACTAGATAAGCATTTAGACTAAATTGTAGTGCATCTTCAACTAGACAATGTATGCAAAAGGAAATTCAACTGATCTATAAATCAATCTATCTCAAAGAAGATAAATCCTAATTACATTTTTGACTATTGACACATTAGATATTTAGGGTCATGACCAAGATGGATCCACTAGAACTATCCAAGGGATATTTTACTACAATAATATAACTAGGGAGGGTTCTAAAGCCTTTAGCCAACTAAAACTATGTAATAACCCTAACTAGATCCTATGTTTTCATATTCATTAAACTAATAACAAGTAAAGTAAAAGTCTAATCTAGTTAGTAAACATAAAATTAAACATGCATAAGAGAATCCTATTTAAGCTATGTATAGGTAAGACCCTAATGTATGTAGAGAGCAATACATTCAAAATCCATTACTTATGCTACTTCTATCTACTAAATAGAGGAGAAAAGTTAGAAATACTTACCTTAAATGTGAACCCATTAAGGCTCAATCTCTCCCTTGGCCAAAAGTGTTTTTCAATAGGTTGGTGTGGTTTGTAAGGATCATTAAGAAAGGCCAAAGCATCCAATACTTTTCCATGAGACAAGACTATTATCCAAGTAAAAACCCTAAGCTAAGACTCCTCAAGTAGCATAACATAAGAGCAGATTGTAAAGAAGTGAAAATGAATAATTAACTCTTGTCATCTCTCTAATAATGGTGAAATGAATGTGTTTATGTAGATAAATCTCAACCTTATCCTTTCCAAAATTTTATCTAATAAATTTGACCCAATCAACACCGTATCATTATTGAAAAAAATAAATTATGTCTTAATCTAGGTCGCCTAGTGGCTAACCTAGACCCTAAATGAGTTTTTTCAATTATAGGGTCGATGGGGCCAATAGTGTATCATAAACCACTAAAAATTATTTTAGGTTAGGGGAGGGCTAATGAAGGTAGAAAATTAAAGAGGGTGTAAAAGAAAAGGCCAATCTTAGGGAAATGTTCTTAGGAGATGGGTGTGTAGATATCAAGTGGTAGTATAGGGACAAAAATCCTTTGAAGTAATAATGGTCTACCCAACCCTTTCTCTATGTACCCCTTAAGGCATGCACTTAGAGAGATTGAGAGTTGACAGATTCCTACAAGATAAAAATATCAATTATTGATAAAGTTTGAAAATATTATGTGTATACATATGTCCCACTCGAAGCTCATCACATATCACTCAAGTGAAATAGGGGATGGTTATTCAAGAAAAGAACATAGAAACACACAATGTTGAGGCTAAAAAAATTATTATATTTTAAAGAAAAAATAACTGAAATTTAAATGAGTGAAAGGGAAATAATTAAAACTAAAAGTATTTTATGCGTAACTTCACTTACCTTTATCATTGGATGTTTGTCCATTTTATTATTATTTTTTATTATGGAGGGTGCAGTGACTAATTTTAACAAACCTAAGGATACAAAACTAAAGATAAAAAACAAAAAAAATTAGGAAGGCCAAGATAACTAATGGATGGGATACACTTGTAAATTTAGCAAGTTGGGGTGATAAGTGATATGTTAGACCAAATGACCAAGTAAAAATTTATATTAAATAAAGAAAATAAAAATCCAAGGATACTAAAGACCACAAAACTCAAACAAGTAAACCCTAAGTAAGAAAGGTAAACTCACCAATTAAAACCAATGATACATGTCAAAAAAACTAGTAAGGAAACATCAATGTAAAATAAGTAACTATTCTTAAACAAATATGGGCAAGTAAAATGGTAAAATAACATTGATGAGAGATTAGTAAAAATCCTTAACCAATCATCAATGGAAACAGATCATGAAAGGGAAAACAACATTGAAGAATGAGGAGTAATAATCTAACCTCACTCAACAATGAAAAAAGGTCATGAAAGTAGAAATGGACTTAGGTGCTTGTAAAAATGGGTATTACAAAAATAACAAATAGTAAAAGAAAAAAAGCAAGTATAGAAATTTAGATACATGGTATAAAGGAAATAATCCATAGTTTCCCAATCATATTATTTTGGTTCTAAATATTGATAAAACTAAAATAGAGTAGTTCTAACATGTGTTTAAGATATGAATAAGGGGGAATATAGAAGAAGAGAAAATAGATTTAGAATCACACTTTCCTATCAAGGGGGAAATGAAATGGGTGGAGGGGAGAATGAAGTAAAAACCAAGGTAGAGGAAATATTTTTTAAATTCAAGACACTTAAATTATATTTGTCAAAATAAGAGGACTTTAAACCTTAAGGACTCTTAAGAACTTCTCCCAGCCACACAAATCTTAGATCAACAAATGAAGTATGTAGATCATCCCGTTAAGGCTATATTCATAAAAAATAAAATGTACCTACCTTCCCATAAGGTGTTCCCTATTTCTTAGGACCCCTTATAGATTCATTAGTATACTATGAAGAGTGGTTACTTTCATAATAAAGTAGGTAACACCATAGAGTTTGTTGAATTCTCCTATTCTAATCTACTAGCCTGTCAAACCCCAATGGACCTTGTCTTTATCATGAGGCCAACTATAGATTTTAAGCTTCAATTGGAGATATGAGATTTACTTTGAATCATGTATTTTGGTTGGATTTTGAATTTTTGACTATGTATGTTTCCTTTTGTATTATTTTATTTTATTTCAAATGATTTGGATTTTGAATTTTGATGGCTTTTCGATTCCTCCTCCATATGGATTTGGAAAACTAAACATGGGTGCTAAAGATGACTTTCATTTGAATACTTTGGACTTGGTTTCTAAGAAAGTTAACCTAGAGATCACGATATCTAAGAGTCTTATTGATTAATGGGAAATAAGAGTGTTATCTTGACTTTGACCTTGGTTTATCCATTTTGGAGTGAAAGGAAAGGAAATAAAGAGGAATGTGTATACAGATAATATTTTCAAACTTTTATTGATTACTAACACTTTTTACCTTGTAGAAACCCATTGAGCCTTAATCTCTTTGAGTGAATACCTTAAGGGGTACACCAAAAAAGGGGTGGGAAGACCATTTGTACTTCATAATATTTTTGTTCCTTTTTCCACTTGCCATCTACACACTTGTCTCTTAAAACCATTTACCCTAAACTTATTCTCCTCAATCTTACCCATTCCTCTCAGTTGTCATGCCTTATCCATTATTTTGTTTCCTTAGCTTATTTTTGTTTAGTCAATTTTACTAGGTTGACCTAGTACTATTTAAGGGTATTTTTTTATTTCTTAGCTTATTAGCCTTTTGATAGACCTAGCTTAGATCTAGTGAATTATCCCCAAAAACACACTGGGTCAACTAGGCCGACACTATACATCTAACATTTTTGGGAGGATTTATGGAAAGATATACCTATATATACAAGTTCATTTCCCACCTTTTCATAAGAGAAGAATTAATAGTGAAGTATGAATGAACCTCTACTTATTAACCATTCTACTTGAGGAATAAAGCTTGTGTTCCATACTTCCTTTGGAGATACGGATCTTGTCTTATGGAGAAGAATTTTGGATGCTTAGATAGGTTATGTAGCCTATATTTGATTTATATTTTTTATCCTTACATACCAAAATAATCTCTTGTAAGGCACCTTCTCCAAGGGAGAGATTGAGGCTTGGTGGGTTCATCTTCAAAGGTAAGTATTCCTAAATTTATTTATCCTTTATAAGAGTAGATAGATAATGAATTTGTATTATTCTCCCATGTATTAGGATTATGTATACATTGATGAGATTATATGTCTTCTAATACATTTTTATTTTAGTTGGTTTATTATTTATAACCCCAACTTTGTGCCACAAGCTTTGGTGTGCACTAAATAAGATTTACTTTCTTATTATTATAATAGGTGAACATTTTAAACCTTGGGACTCCATTAGGGCTTTTATGTGATTTTTTTAGACTTTAGGCTTTGGAACCCTTCCTATCATGATATGTTGTGACAAGTGATCCCCTAATCAGGTCTAGATCCCCATATTAGTCATGATCCTACTTAACAAGTGTATCCCAATCAGAAGCATAGGTATAGTCCATCTTCTCTGAGCTAGGATTGATTTATAGACATGATACATTTTTGATTTCATAAATTTTGGTGAATTTGACATGAAACTAACCCTTTTAAGATTTATTTCAATCATTTTCTTTCTTTTATTCATTATTTTTACCATACTAGATCAACTCTATCAACCCAATTTTATGAATTCTGTGCACAATTTTCTAAGAATAGGAAACTAGATCGACCTAGTTGACCTAGTACATGTTTCCAACCTTTCATATATCTAGTTCAACTTACTAGTTTGACCTAGTTGAACTCGTATATTTTTAACACTCTATAACAAGTTCCTGCATAGCTTGATTGATCCTATCAACCATTTTATAGGTTATGCCAGCATACTCCAAGGTTATTAATCAACAATCTCTCTTCATTACATCTCTGATCCACCAAGTTTACTTTATACCTTTCTATTTCTTTCTTTTATATATTTCCTTTCATAATTTATAGTCTTTCAAACTACCCTTGCATGGTCAACTAGATTGACCCTACCAACCAAATTTTGTGTTCTATATGTTGTCTAAAATAACTGGGTTAACCCTACTAACCTAGTTTATTTTTAGACCTTGATTTGATAGTACAAGTTCAACCCTATCAACATTATTCTATATTTTGTGTATATAGTGTCAAAATTACACCTTATTTCAAGTTGTAATAAACCTCATATCTATTAGTAATTAGCTCACACATTTATTTTACTATTGCTTGCATGCTTAGAATAGCTCACATAGTTTAATTAGGGTATTTTTTTATTTAATCACTTAGTTTCACTATTTTTATTTTATGCACACATGACCAAATTAAAAAAATATAAACAAACACTTTAACAATTTGTCTACCAAGGCCAACCTACTTGGATTTGACTAAAGGGGAAGCCAACTCAATGTTTAAGTCAAGTATAAAGCATGGTTAATGGTATATTTTATCTAAACACCTAACACCCTTATCAATGTAATGTGTGAAGTGTGGAGGTAGGCCCCAATACCCAGCTTGTATCATTGCCGCTATAGTCCCTTTTAGACTAAACTAATTGAAACCATAGTTAGATTTTTATCTATTACCTTGCTTATACCCAACTTCCAATCACATTAAAAATCATATCTCAATAATTTAATAAACATTTAGATTGACCAATCAGTTAGCTCTTTACTTTTCAAGTTGAGTATTTTATCTTTGCTCAATTGTGTGCACAAAATATTGCATTAACTAGTGTTAATGCAAGGTTTTGTTTTGTCTAATTCAATTGGATTGGCCAGTGTTAATCTAATTGACTATCTATTTCCTTTTAGTACTTACTACTTTTCATGACTTGTAAAATTATCTTATTTCATTTTCACAATCTATTTTTAGGATTCCTCAATTCACTATCTATTGTATTGGAATAACCCAGTCAATCCAGTACCTTTTATACCTTCTATACATTATACTGGATCGACCCAGTTAACCCTTTATAATTTACAGTCCTTATTTCTATGCTAAGTCAACCTAGTCAATCATATACTATTTTAGTCACCTCTTTTTCCTTTACTTTCTCATCTATATTCTTTTACATTCATCATGGACTTTCTATTGGGTGATGACACTGAGTTATAGTTAATAGATATGATGAACTTTACCAATCCTAATAGGGTCTCCCATAGATAGATTAGGGCTCCTATTTTGGATGCTAGTAATTTTCATATTTCCACTCACATAATGAACTATGGGACCCATCCAAATAACTCTTGCATCATAATCCTCCTCTTTTCTTAGAAGATCAACCTGAGTTAGAGTATACTCTCAAAACACTCTTGTTTATCACTTAATTTCCTCAACATCAAGGAAATGATCTTTCTACCATTTATAGCCTCATTATTAGTGGTCAAACTAAACAGCCTCATTCACCTATTCCTAAATTCAATACTGGATTTAGGGGTACCACTTTTCTTAATTATCATCCTCTTCCTTCAATTTTGACTCCTTATTATGCCTGACATCTTCTTCTCTAACCTCTTCTACCTCCATACCTAGTATTTGAACTAACATGGTGGGTTCTATATATAGTGGGCCTCTCATAAGATCCACTATCCTTAATCCTTCCATTAGTTTATTATTTTCTACCCAAGGCAATCATTATTCTAGTGCTTCTTCTTCTCAAACATTCATTAATCTATATTTTGCTACATAATAAAACATTTCCACTAGTGCCTCACATTCACATAATTCATCTCAAGCTCATAACAACACTAATAGTGGTACCCAAGCCACTAATACCAACAAAAATACAAATTTTAATTATTTTAATGTTAATCAAACACATAAAATATTATTAAAAACTCTCAATCAAATGAATAACTTTCAAGTGCATAACACAAATCAAATGATGAGAATGCAAAACCACCTCCTCCATCTTCAATCTCATCCTCAACCAATTGATTGGATAACACATAACTAATATGTTCATCCTCCTCCCCTTTGATATTCTTTAGGCAATCTCATTCCTCAACCTCATTTAGTCAATAAAACCATCAAATATCTAAAAAAAGAAACCTCTCACTACTCAAATTGCCAAAATTGATATAGGAGGTATAACATCTACAATTTCTTATAATGGGTCAACCAATCCTACCCTTCACTTCACAACATTTAGAAATATTAACAAGGATTGGGTCAAATTAAACACCATTGTTGCTACCAAGATCCTATCCAAAACCCTCATGGGTGATGCCTTAGATTGGTATAATAAAATTAGAGCTCATTCCATTTCTAGTTTGGAGGATTTAGTAAATGATTTAGTGCAATAATTCCAAACTAATGATCTGTCTAAAAACACTTTGGCCCATTTCACTAATTACAAACAACATGAAAATGAAACTGCTCAAGCATTTGTTAAGAGATGGAAAACTTTATCAAAAAAGTGAACATAACATGGTGGATGATAATATTTTTCATCTCTCTACAAATGCTCTCTTTCCTAAATTACAATATTGAGTAAGCACTCTTTCTCCAAGCACTTTAGAGGAAACTATCGACCAAGCTAAAAGACAAGATTTCTTAATGTGTCAATTCGAGCCACCCCAACCTTGTGTGGGTCTTCATATCTTACTCAAAAATAAAAATTTAATATTACCAATGATGGTGTTACCGATTCTTATGACACCATTTAGAGTGTTCAAGCTATCATTCCTAATCCTTCTTTTGAACCAATTCATTCTTCTCAACAATATACTAATCCTCATTTCTCTTCACCAAATAACATTAACATTCACAAAACTCTATCCTTAGCTAAATTTATAAAGAGTCTACCTAGGCCTCTTACATGAGAGATTTACCCTACATATCTTATGAAATCTTGGTATGATCCTAACAATTCTTGTTGGTTTCATGAAGGTTGGGGTCATTCTCATGAGACTTATAGACAACTTCATAATTAAGCTATGGATTTTCTTCTTGGTCCTAATTTCAATCCTAACTCCATCATTCTCAAGCATCAAAAAGATTATGAAATTTATTTCAAGGACTCTAAATCACATGATAAAACTCAATCCTTGAATCAATCCAATGCTCATTTTTCTATCTACAAATATCCTTTACCTAATCATCAACCTATCCAACACAATCAAGACAAGTCTAACCCTTTCATCAATATCGTATAAAGTCTTATTGAACCAAATTCTAAAGAGAATGTGGTTATCATGACTAATATGTGAAGGGTGGTGGATTTCATTGATTCTGAACCTATCTACACTTCTCCTTCACATAAAACATATTGTGCAATCTAATATTCTTCTCCAACTCATTTAAATGAGTTGGGGCAAGAAGAAATTATCAGTTTTGATGATCTAATTTTTTATTCCCTTTTAGATAACACATCCCATACTATTTATACCACTCTTCCATCACCTTCCAACTCTAATGATAAACAAGTTTCTACTAACACTTCTTCCAATTCTCAAAACAACTTGAACCAACTAGTTCTTCATCACAACATCATTTACCATCTTATCCCAAACCTTCTCCTTCATATCAACATAAATTGTAATGTGCTTTAGATCCTCCTTAATAAATACATACCTATATATAACACATTTATTATGGGTTATGATGAATGGGATACCATTGTGGAACTCAATAATCTCAAATCTCAGATTTTATTTCTTGAGCTTTTGAGGACTTCTCCACATCATTAAAACTACCACATGCAACTCTTATTCAAGATGAATTTACCTCATCTTCCTCTATCAAGATGAAAGGAAAATTTGTCTAGATATGAAGATAGTATATTAAAATAATGTGAATACATGTCTATCAACATTGATGAAATTATAGACACTTATCTTTCTCTACAATTTCCTATCGCATCTATGATTCTTGATGATATTCTACTTCATGTAGATGATATTCCCTTATTTAATAGCATCCAAATAGGTGATATACAAGTTAATCATACATTTATTGATGAGGGTTAAAAAACCTACATTGCCTCTCTCTATTTCATTAAAACCCTTAGATATTTCGAATGCAATCTCAAGTCTACATGTAACACTTGCTAAGGATATGATAGAAGGAAACTAACTCTTCTAGGTTGAATGTGGCTTCCTATTACCATCACAACTATCACCATCCATGTGAAGGTGATGATATTTAACTTCCCCATTTCTTATAGCATCTTTCTTGGTAGGCCATGGACTCACTGCATGAGAACTATTGCTTCCTCTACTTGCCAATGTGTTAAGTTTCCTCATAATGCAACCATTTATAGGATTTAGGGAGATACTAGCCCTTGAAATTTTGAAAAATTCTAAGATCATGGTGTTTTCAATATTCCTACTCTTGAGTCTTTGTCTTTCATTTCATTTCATGAGTCTTAGTATCTCAACTTTCTCATTAACTCAACCTAAGGTTAAAGTAGGAATCTTAAGCTCATTGGTAACATTACTCCTAATATCTTAGATTTTGGTTATGATGAGCTTAAAGAGATTAAATTAAAGATAAAAAATTATGATCTTTCACCTCATCTCATCTCGTAGCTTCCTACTTCCTTACAACCTCATTCTTGTAAGCCTCTTTGCGATGAAATTCTCATAGTCTTGACCAAGATTAGGCATTTTATTCACCATACCTCATCGGATGAAAAGGTTATCCCTATTTATGTCATTGATATTCACACCCCAAATTATTATAATGGCTATTCTTTAGATGATCCATTATTAGGTGGTCTTGTATAATTTCATGATGCTGAGATTGTTCATTATCACTCTTCTTTACTTGATTATTTTCATGCATCTCATCATTTTCCTTCACTTATAGTTCATAATTTTTTTATTTTTCCCCTTTATAATAGGGTAGATATGGAAAGAACACTTATAGTTTCTAAGGATCCACGTAGGACTATGCTCATAGATCATTTTATAACCAAGCCTTACTATTTTGCTAGGAACCTTGACCCTCATAGTTGGTTTACCCCTGAGGTTTGTAAAACTCTCCTTAGACCTTATATAGATCCCACTCCTTCCTTAGTAGAACTTACTATAGTTTAGTATATTCTCACTCATGCTATATTTTATCTTTTCTCCAATATTACTATGGTTAAGCTTACCCCTATTTTTGATCTTATCTCTCCTTCAATTAAGCCTAGTTCCATTCCTTCCTCATCATAACCCTCCCTTGGTGATGGTTTGCTTCCCTTGTCTAAGATGGATACTTTGCCTACTAAATGGTCCAATGAGTGATCTCTATATTATTCCACTCCTATTATACCTCCTTTCATGAGTGCTTCTCTTAAAACCACTCACAATCATATATGTTGCTTCCATGGGATAGATAATCATTCTTCCACCCATTGTTTCAAGTTGTGATAATATATTGATACCTTGCATCATTCCTCATCATCAGAGAAATACATACTCCCTTGAAGGTACTTATTGATTATATGCCTAATTATGGTGAGGTATAATGTCTACAACATCTATATGGAACCCATCACATTGATCATTGTCTCATCCTATAACAACATCTCAAATATCATCTTATAGCCATTCCTAGACCTTATTTCACTCCTACTATAGGTCCTTCCCACAAGAAATATTATCCTATGGCTCCACTTCTAGTGGTTTCATCCCCTCTTTTGGTCCCTTCACCACCTTTTCTACCTCCACCTATGATTCTTTCACCTGTGGACCTTCCCTCACCTATGGATTCTTCTCCGTCAGTGATTCATGTATCTCTAATAGATCTTGCTCCCACACATTCTCTTGACCATGGCTTGCCTGATTTCCCTACTCATCATGATCCATACATCATTCTTAATTTTTATATGGAGTAGATTATAGAAGAAGTATTTTCTTAGTATTCATTAAAGATTTATGAAACTTTAGTAATAGTGCATATCTAGCTTCATAGAGACTTAACAGATGTATTAGATAATTTGTGTGGATAGATTTACCAATATTTATGAGTGCATGCATGGTTATTTCACATTTTTATTTGATTGGACAAGCGTTCCAATATTATTTCTATCTGTTATATCATTTGACACTAGATTGAATTTCTTCTTATCTTATATCATGATCTTACTTGTACTATATCTTTCTTATATTATCATTTATATTCACATATGGTTGTATTTTATTTTTTGCTTTCCCTTTTTCTCTAGAGATTTTCTCAAAACTCTCTTTCTTATATATATATATATATATGTGTGTGTGTGTGTGTGTGTGTGTGTGTGTGTGTGTGTGTGTGTGTGTGTGTGTGTGTGTGATTATTTTGATTTATTATCCTTCTTTTTCAAAAATTATTTGTCATGGTGACTTGGTTATATAAACCCTATTCCCTTTTGTTATTATCTCCCTTTACCATGTGATCAGTTAGCAAATAATCTATCTCATTATTAACTCCTTTTACTGATCTATTTTGGATCTCCTTTTTCCCTATTCATTTTTTTGTAAACTAAACATATCATTGGTTGAGAATTGAGATCACATGCTAGTTCATTATCAAGCCTAAGTGTTTTATTCAATCTTTATCTTTGGTTACTTGGCTTCCTTTAGCCTTAGCCTATAGGTCATTCATGTGTATCACTATCTCTCTCATGAATAGTCATTCCAAAACCTATATGGAGGAGGAATATTAAAAAATCCTTCAAAAGAAAGTTAAAATCCAAACCATTTAAACAAAAGGCAATGATATCAAAAGGCAAAAATATTCTTAAAAGTCTAATCACACTGAAAGATGTGATTTAAAGCACATCTCCTTCTTCTAGTCAAATCTCAAAGTCCACAATTGGACTCATGATAGAGTCGAGGTCATTTTGGGTGTGGTAGGATAGTATATTAGAAGAGAAGAACAATAAAAAAATTAGTGCTACCTACTTTCTCATGTAAGTACCTAATCTTCATAGTAGACTGACAACTTTATAAGGGGTCATAAGGAATGGGGACCACATCATGAGAAGGTAGGTCCATTTTAATTTTACTTGTAATCTACCTTCATGAGTTGATCTTAGTAGAACACTTATTTGCCTACAAAGCTTTGTGTTAATAGTAAACAGGTTTCCTTTGTATATAGATGACCACTAGTCACTTAGTGTCTTCTCATGTCCTTAGTATTCCTCTTACCTCTTAATGTCTTCTCATAAGATGCTTAAGTCCTACTTTCTACACTTCCTTTTTCACTCCTTATATCCTTTATATTTCATCTTGAGAAATATTGTTTTGTCTATTGATCACTCCCCTTGGGATTTCATTTATGAGTTGCATTATAAGATCATGGATAGGACCCGGCCATCCTCACAATTTAATATCTTTTCTTTCCTATTACCCACATCCTTTATTACTTGATCTTCCTATTTGTTCCACCCCAATGGTGTTATCTTTTTTGAGTTATAGTGTAAGACTATGGATAAGCCCTGACCCTCGTCACAAATTTTTCCAATACTCAAATCACCATCCAAATTACATATATCAAATTTGAGATAAGATTAAATTGATTATAAAGTTACATGTCATTTTACATGCTTCCCATCTTAATTTAGTATGTTTTATGATTAATTCATTTTTATTTCTCCTTTTTATCATCTTATTTTTTGAGTGTGTGTAGGATTACAACCATTTATTGAATATTTCATATTTCCCAGCTTGAATTAGTATGACTAATTTAAAACCAAACTTTTGCAAATTTTTTCTTTCATACTTCCCATCATGATTTAGTATGATTGATTGAATTAATTAATTTTTTTTATTACCATTTATGCCCTTTTACATACCTTACATTTTATTACATTTATTTCATACTTCCCAATGTGATATTAGTATGATTTTACTTATTTTAATTTGGTTCAAAAATCTTTCACATTGGTTTAAACACAAATTTCTTTTTACCATCTTGTTTTACTATCTGTTGGATCTTTATACTTAGTCATTTTTTTGTCATTACACATTTTCCATCTTGAAATAGTGTGTAGTAAATTTTTTGCTTGATTATTATTTTTCATGTCTTTTTGCTTGTTTCTTTTTAACCATGCATGTGTCCTACATAATATTAGAAAAAAACCACATCACATATATTTCCTATATCATATACAAAAAATCTAAATCCATGTTCTAGAAATAAATATTTACAAAACATCCATAAACATAACCATCATAATGAAAACAAACACATCCAACTTCACTATGGCAAAATGATTTATCATGTGTGTGTGTGTGTGTGTGTGTGTGTGTGTGTGTGTGTGTGTGTGTGTGTGTGTGTGTGTGTGTGTGTGTGTGTGTGTGTGTGTGTGTGTGTGTGTGTGTGTGTGTGTGTGTGTGTGTGTGTGTGTGTGTGTGTGTGTGTGTCTGTGTGTCTTGAGTTTAATACAACATATACAACCATATACAATGCTCTATATCTATGGCTAGGATTCATGTTATCTATCTCATGGCCTAGCCACGCTACCTGTTGAGACCTTAGTCTGAATCCTAGGCCATGAGATAGATAACATGAATCCTAACCATAGATATAGAGCATTGTATATGGTTGTATGTGTTGTATTAAACTCAGGACACACACACACACACACACACACACACACACACACACACACACACACACACACACACACACACATTTAAATGTATGCATATGTATATGTGTGTGTGTGTATATATATACACACACACACATATACATATACATACATTTACATATATATATATATATATATATATATATATATATGTATGTATGTATGTATATATATATATGTATGTATATATATATGTACATATATATATATATATATATATATATATATATATATATATATCCTGAGTTTAATACAACATATACAACCATATACAATGCTCTATATCTATGGCTAGGATCCATGTTATCTATCTCATGGCCTAGCCATGCTACCTATTGAGGCCTCAGTCTGAATCCTATAAATAGTATGTTATAAGGAAGCCATCTAAGATCTCAATCCTTTTACATATCCCTATAAGTGCAATACCCACACCTATGAATCTACAAACTAGGTTTGAATCTCTATCATCTATGATACTATATCTAGATGAAAACTCTCTCATCTTCTAGGGCCTATCATACTTGTATCTCCCCTACACCCATTACTACTAGTGGTTACATCTTCTCTCTCTATGCTCATATCTACCTCACTATCTTTCCATCTAATCTGAACCAACTTTCCTAAACTAGGGTAAATGGTACACTCAGATCCTCTAGGGCCATGGGATCATATGACTACAGAGTCTCATCTAGGATGTCATGGAGTGATTCCCTCACTAGGGACCCCCATCTCTCCTCTACATCCTTAGCTATACCTATAAAATCCTACCAAATAGATATTAGATCATTATTATATCTCAAAATATCTATTTATCTCTATTTCCAACACAAAAACCTAACTAACAATATTCAACCACCTTTTCTTACATGTATGTGTCTCAACTACTATGGTATTGCCATCTATACAACTACTTAACATAGTCTCCCCATTTATGAAACCTCCTAGCACCTCCTCTATAGGTTACCTCCTTAGCTCAAACCCAACTATCATGGCTCATGTTTGTCTCATCTTACATCTGATTAGTCTTTATGTCATCTCTTTTGGCTCACCTATGGGGTCATCTAGGATGGTAATAGTACCCACTCTCTCCTGCTCTTCCTACCTCCATCAACACCATGTCCTTGATTGCCACTAATCATCTCACTATAGAGCTAGTAATGGTACATATGGTATCTCTACCTTTGCATCCCTATCATCCTTATTAGTTCCTCATCATGCCCAACTAGTCTATGGTCACTCTTAATGTGGCCTTAGTGTTAGCCTCACCACTAGTGGCCTTAGTCCTTTCCTCCCTTGTGTCTCCCTCACATGCCAAGCCCACTACTTGAGCATCAATATTGGTATTATTAGATGAGTGAGTCCCATCTACACTAGCACCCATACCACTGAATGTGCCTCTCTCCACTAGAAATAATGTCTAACCACCTCTATCCTCACTATCACTAGTGAAACTATATGCCAACTCACCCATGTAGTTGATATGTGCTCATATGGACACCACACTATGTATTTATGTCTCACTAAATATAGTAATAGCATGTGGGGCATAGCCTATGCTACTTGATTCTCTCTCCATCTCTGTACTTGAGGTGACCTATCATCAATCATATGGGGCAACCTAGTTGGCTGATACATATAAAATGTGATACATATAAAACCTCTCATATATCTAAGTTATTAGCAATATAATCAATCCCATGGTCTTTTACCCTCTAACCAACATCTCATATAGATCATGTATGAGTTGGACCTGGGTGATAGAGCCTAGATCATATATAACTCACTCCTCCAATATCATCTTGCTTAAGGGTACCATAAATAATGGTACCTTACCATCTGACTTGTGACATAACACTCGCTATGTTATAAGACCTATCATATCTTTTTAGATGTCCAAAATCTATGATGTATAGACATAAAACATGATAACTATCCTACCTAGTAATATCATCTCTAAGCATATATCTCACATGGTTAAATATCTCCTCTCATCAAGGCTATTTGGTAACCTTATGGTCACCTGTGATCCTAATATAGGCATCCCTAGGATGGCATAGACATCCTCTATCATGATAGCCACCTCTAATATATTCCCATCCACCTCCCATCTAAAGGTCTTAGTCAATTTTTCCCAACAACTGAGGAACATGACTAATAAATCAACATTGAGGGGGTATAAAACCTCTCATATATCTAAGTTATTAGTAATATAATCAATCTCGTGGTCTTTTACCCTCTAACCAACATCTCATATAGATCATGTATGAGTTGGACCCAGGTGATAGAGCCTAGATCATATATAACTCACTCCTCCAAGATCATCTTGCTCAAGGGTACATAAATAATGGTACCTCGCCATCTGACTTGTGACATAACACTTGCTATGTTACAAGGCCTATCATATCTTTTTAGATGTCCAAAATCTATGATGTATAGACATAAAACATGATAACTATCCTACCTAGTAATATCATCTTTGAGCATATATCTCACATGGTTAAAGATCTCCTCTCATCAAGGCTATTTGGTAACCTTATGGTCACCTATGATCCTAATATAGGTATCCCTAGGATGGCATAGACATCCTTTATCATGATAGCCACCTCTACTATATTCCCATCCATCTCCCATCTGAAGGTCTTAGTCAATTATTCCCAACAACTAAGGAATATGACTAATAAATCAACATTGAGGGGGATCTAGCATATATCATTTATCCCACCTAGACCTATAAATCCTAGTCCAGCCATATCTCTATCTAACAACCTATATAATAAGTCTAGTAACCATGTTGAATCCATAAGTCTCTAAAATCTTCATCATCCCTATACCCAAGAAATAACAAAAGTTATATTAGTTCCTCCATGTCATGTATAGTCATAATACATTATTTTTACTTTAAAAAACCAAGCCTAAATTACTTTATTGTAGTTATTTTAACTTAATTTTAGCCTACTTAGTCCTTGACTATACTTTATCATTTTGGGCCATTATAACCTTTTTTGACATTTTTCACGCTTTTCCATATCATTCTAGCCCTTTGGTCAAATTAGTTTGACCAAAAAATTTCCTATATTTTCACTTGGTTGAATCAAAAATCTAATTTAATCCCCTTCTCTTCCCCTCCATAGTGTTAAGTTTTCATTTTGGACCTTTCAAACCACCTAGAAACTCTAAACTAGGCCATTAGCTTGTAGAATGTACAGGGTTAACCCATACCTACTGGGTCAACACTATGGATTCTACTCATTTCCAACCCACTGGGTTAGCCTAGTTCTTTTTGCCTACTGACCTTTTGCATTTGTCCAAAAACGTGAATTTTTTTTACTTTCTTCCTAAATCCTCTAAAATCATTTTTCATCTTCCTATTTACTACCCCTATAATCTAATTTTGTTTCAATTTGACATATATAAATACTTCAAATCAAAATTTACTAAAACTAAACTTAATTCACTAAAAAGTTCAAAAATTGGTTTGAGATTCATAATTACATACCTATAGTCCACCTGTTGCTGCCTCTAGAGCTCCTCCTCACCTAACATGTCATCTCCTCACCATCCTATCTCATTTTTTACTCCAAATTTCTTTTTCTACTCTCTCACAAATAAAAATAACAAACAACTTATCTTTACCACTTTTTAAAAACACTTTTTAAAAATTCAAATCTTTCCATTATTGTCCTAAAGATTCGTTATTTTGTTTATATCTTTGTTTCTACTCATCTATTTTGTAAACCATAAAATACATTACATTCATGATGATGTAGATAATAGTTTTCATTACCATTTGACTATATTCCAAAAAAATTGATTTTTGGCTATTTTTTGCACTAACTTCTACAGTTCTAGTGTTTTCTACATTAGACACCTTCACATTTCTCATAGACTACTTCTTTATCTATGGAATGAAGTTAAGTTAAGGTTATGTGTTTTTCAATTTAATCCTTTCATGCATATTATTTTATACTTACTACACTTTACTTAGCATCAACATTATGTGCTATCATATTCTATCATGAAGCACCATCCCATATTGCACTTATGTGACACATGATGAGCTTCAAGTGGGACATATGTATACACATAATATTTTAAAACTTTTATTGATTATTGATTACTGATACTTTATATCTTTTAGGAACCCCTCAAGCCTCAATCTCTTTGAGTGCATGCCTTAAGTGGTGCATTGGGAAAGAGATGGGCATACAATCAGTTCTTTATAAGATTTTTATTCCTTTTGCCACTTGTCATCTACACTCTTGTCTCCTAAAATCATTTACCCTATTCTTATTCACCTTAGTCTTACCCATTCCTCTCAATTGTCATGCCTTATCCATCCTTTTCTTGCCTCAACTCTTTTTTGGTCAATCAATTATACTAGGTCAACTGGGTCAACCTAGTATAGTTTAGTGGTGTTTTTAACTTTCCTAACTTGTTAGCCTTTTAGTTAACTTAGCTCAAACCTAGCAAATTATTCTTGAAAACACACTAGGTCAACTTGGTTTATGCTATATAATTGATGTTTTTGGGAGGATTTATGGAAAGATCCACCTACATATATAAGTTCATTTCCCATAATTTCATAAAATAAGTATTAATAGTGAATAAGTGCAAATGAACATCTATTTGTTGACCATTCTACTTGAGTAATAAAGCTTAGGGTTCCATAATTTTTTAGGAGATACAGATCTTGTCTTATATAGAATTCTTTTAGATGTTTAGATAGGTTGTGTATCCTAGAACTATTTTATCTTCATTATCCTTGCATACCACAACAATATCTTGTGAAACACCTTGGCCAAGGGAGAGATTGAGGCTCAATAGGTTTGTCTTGAAAGGTCAATATTCATAACTTTATTTCTCCTTTGTAAGAGTAGATAGATAATGCATTTGTATTAGTATTTTGTATACATTGATGTGATTATATGTCTTTTAATACATGTTTATTTTAGTTGTTTTATTATTTCTAACCCCCAATTTATGTCGCAAGCTTTGGTATACACTAGATTAGATTTACTTTCTTGTTATTAGAATAGGTGAATGTTTTAAGCCTTATGATTCCATTAGAGTTGTGTAATTTTGTTAGACTATAGGCTTTGAAACCCTTCCTATCATGATATGGTGTGATAATTGATCCCCTAATTAGGTCTAGAAAATCCCCATATTGGTCATGCTCTTGTTTAATAAGTGTATCCCAATAGGAAGTGTAGGTATGTTTTATCTTCTCTAAGCTACGATTGATTTATATACATGATGCATTTATGATTGCATATAGAATGAAACATTAATTAATTTGAATTACTTCAAATCACAAAAAAATGTGACAAAGGGTGAAAAGGGATACAATGATAGTAAAAGTGTGATTCCTTATCATAATAATGAGATACATGTAGGAAAACATGCTAACATAGTTTTTTGTGCAAGTTTTATCTATAAAATAAGTAAAATCCAAAGTTGATAAAAAGGGATAAAAAAATCATAACCATTACAAACATTATAGAAAATAAACACTAGATTAAAGATGGTGATTCTATGAAGAAGGCTTGGTCTCATCCATGGTATCAAACTACAAATAATAAAAGATAAACCCAAGATGGTGCACAAAGAATATGAAAATTAAATGAGAAAGATGATATTTGTGAGGAATACTAGGTC
Organism: Torreya grandis; assembly: GCA_037957365.1. Taxonomy (NCBI): domain Eukaryota; kingdom Viridiplantae; phylum Streptophyta; class Pinopsida; order Cupressales; family Taxaceae; genus Torreya; species Torreya grandis. Next base: position 410,850 of record JARHVA010007491.1, on the reverse strand, counting down.
TTATCCATGGTCTTACACTACAACTCATAAAAGAGAAACCCAAGGGGGTGAAAAAATTATTGAAATGCACCAAAAAATGAGAATAAAACGAAATCATGAGGAAGACTGGGTCATATCTATGGTTTTACAATGTAACTCATCATAAAAGGGAAACCAAAGGACCAAAAGGAAGGATTAAGGTTTGTAGAAAGAGAGAACTATTTTAGAGGGTTAGACCTATGTAATTATCCTAAAAAAAGTGTTAAAAATATGGAATTTATTAAACATGATAAGATGGAATGGATTTAGGAAAAATACTTCTTTAAAAAATACACATTTATGGGTTCTTTAAAATTATGGCCTTCATTAGTTTAAAGATGATAAGTGCCATAACCAAGAATGTCTTTGATGAAATAAGGGCCCCACCATTTTTGAGCTTATTAACCTAGTTTTTCATGAGTATAATATATATTAAGGACAAGATCACAAACATTAAAAGTGTAAACATTAACTCTTTTGTTATGTTGTTTAGTAATGTGGGCATTGTATTGTCAATTATGTTGTAGGGTAGAAATATGGTGTTTATCAAGAAGATCAAGAGAATTAAGCTAAGATTATATTAATTCTCCATCAAGTACAATATCATTAAGAGAGATATAGAGAAATGGATGCTTAAATTCTAATGGTAATACTAATTCAAAACCATAGACTAGAGAAAATGATGTTGCCATAGTAGTAGTACATATGCTAGTACAATAAGTCCACATAGAGGGATATAGATGAAGATGCCAATTAGTGTGGGTTTCATGGATTATATTTTGGAGAATTTTATTAATAATTATATTTGTGGCCTCAACTTGAATATTACATTGGGGATGATAAGGCATGCAAAATTTATGATTGATTTTAAATTTAGCACAAAGCTATTTGACATCATTTTTTTAAAAATTGCCACCATTATTTGAAATAAGAGTATGAGGAATGTCAAAGTGGAAAATGATTTGATTGAGGATGAATTTGGAAATGGTGGTATTGGTGACATTGATGAGGGGAATAACCTCTACCCATTTGGTAAAATACTTTGTGGTTGTGATGATAAAAACATACCCATTTTGAGATCTAGATAATTTACCTATGAGATCTAATCCCCACATGGAGAATGCCAAGGAGACTCCATAGTTTGAATCTCAACTAGAGGTGAATGAATTAGATAATCATGAAGTTTTTAAGGATTATATTTTTAGTGAATATAATGGCATAATTTTTAATATTTGGACAAAATTATCCCATACATAAGCATTTGTAGGTTGTAGCATGTCCACTATAATACCCACCACAAATGCCTCCATGTGCTTATTCAAGAATAAGAGGAACTTATTATTTCATAACACATCAAATTAGGGTACCTTTATAATTAAAATAATAAAGGATGTTATATAGGAAGAGATACTTGAAATCTTGTTTGTGAATTTGAGTTTTTTTGTGGGAATTAATGTTTGGAGGATATGTTTAGTGTTCAAGCAATTGAATAATGTATTTATACCATGGGATTTTTTGAATGGTGAAAACCTCAATGTGGTAGATGATTTAATCTTGTGTTTTAATGGAATATGTGTATTTTATTATTTGGATAAGAAAAGTGTAATTGGTAAGGACTTAGTGTGGATGAAAAAGAGATGTTGAAGAAGCAAATGAATCATCAATAAAATTTTGATCTCAAAGAATAGGCTAAATGGTAAATGAAGTAAATTATTTGGAAAGGGTAGTGTTTATTTGATGTTAAGAAATTATATTTTCACTTTTGTATTGATAATCACAATTAACTTGGTGGTAAATGAGTTAGGAATCACCCAAAGTGTGCAGATATGTGATGCCTAATTCAAGGGTTGCTCTCATGCCTAAGATTAAGGATTTGTATTGTAACATGTTGTTAGTGACATCAAATGTAATTAAAAATACCAAAGAGATAATTTTACCAAGAAGACTAGTGAGGATACAACCTACCCCAGTTCTTTGAAGGCATTTGGTGTCATCAAAATGAAGGGTCTAAGTATCTTCGTGTAAATTGATAATAATTTTAGGAAGTTCTTCGATAACTAATTTTTGTTTAGTGGTGTCAGGGAAGTTAGAGAAATATTCAAGATTACTTAATTTTAGGTCAACAATGAAGTTATGGAAGTAATATTTAAGAGATATCTCTTGATTAAGACCTTCAATATAGAGAATATTATTATTTGAAAGGCTATCTTGAAGGTGGTCGGTAACTAGTATAAGAGCTGCAACAGGTTGTTAAAAAATGATTTATCCTTTGACATATTTTTGTGTAATAATTAGGAGATCAAATTCCATGAGGACCATCCACTTGACAATTTTATCTCTAAGAAGAAAGGATTTGGATAACAATTGATAAAGTGGATCAAGTGAATAATAACATAAGTGGTTTAATAAATCATATAATGTTGGAGATTTTTAATGATAAAATATATGGTGAGGTAATCATTTTATATATTTTATAATGTTTCTCATAGTTGATGAGATTATGGCTAATATAATAGATGGCATATTTCCTTATGGTATCATCATGTTGGGAAAGTATTACCCCAATTAATATGGATGTGAAATAAGTACATAAAATTAATGGATGATCTAGAAGGTGGATGAAGAGTGGGTGAGTAAAGTAAAGATTCTTTCATATTTTCAAATAAATTTTGACAAGGATCCATCCATTCTAGGACACTACCTTTCTTGAGAATAGAATTAACAAAATAGATATGGTAAGCCATTTCAAGGATGAACCATCTAATTACCCTAAGTTTACCAAGGTAAGTGAAAAAATATTTTGAATGAAATGAGGGATGGGCATGTTAACAATAAAATTAATCTTGGCATGATCAACATCAATATTGTGAAGAGAAACTAAGAATCCCAATAGTTTTCTAGATGTGACATCAAAAACACACTTGTAGGGATTTAGTCTAATTTTATATTTAATGAGGAAATCAAAAATGATATCAAGATCATAAATATAAGTCTTGAAACTCTTAGACTTGGAAATGAATTCATACACATAGTTTTTTTTTATATTATGGATAATACCATGAAAAATATGGGTCATCACCTGTTGATAGGTAGCTCTAACATTTTTGAGCCCAAAGGTAATTTTAACATAATAATAGGTTCCTTATTTTTTGGTGAAATTTGTGTTATCTTGGTCTTTGGGGGAAATGTTAATTCGATTTAACTCAAGAAACCATCCATAAGGGATAATATTTCATAACCGTTAGTGGAATTTATGATGACATCTATATAAGGTAAGGGAAGTTGTCATTGAGACAAGCAAGATTAATATTAAATAAATCAAAGCAAATGGAAATGGCCATGGTGACTTAATTATAAATAAGGATAATGTTTGAGACCCATTCTAAATATTCCATGGTCTTGAAAAACTTAACATCGATAAGTTTAATAATTTATTTATGGCATAAATTAGAAAATTTTGATGGAAATTTTTGTTACTTTTATCGCATGGATTTGGCATCAAGATACGTGATGATGTTGTGCACCATGATGCTAGGGTCAATAATGGTCATGTCCTTGTAGGACTAAGAAAAAGTTTGACAATATTTATCTAAGAATAAACTAAAGTTATCATGTTAAACTAGTGTGAGTTTACAAGAGACTGTAATTGGTCAAGGGCATGATGGGTTACCATATTATATTTGAGTAGTTTCTTTGATACAAATAATATTTCCATGTTGGAAATGATATGGTGTGTTAGATAAAGAAAGAGTAAATGGGAATTAATTTATGATTAATGATAGAGATGATGTTTTTGAAACAAGAGGCTTTATTCTAAATTTTTTTGAGTTTGTCATGTTGTTGAGGTAGTTGAGGTTCTTAGGCATGAAGCAATTTAAGGATGTCTTCATCACTAGGAAAGGTGCAAAGAAGACCATAATACTTGACATCCACTTTGAGATTGAGAATTTTATTACCATGGAAATTATTTCTAGAGTGTATTTGATGTATATCTGTGGCCTTGGTATCTAATGTAATATTAAGAGTAGGTGGAGTAGGGGAAAAAGGTTGATTGAATTGATTGGTTTGTCAATAGCATAATTGACAAGGGAAGAATTAGATGTAATGATTGCATATGTAGGTGTTATAGAAGATGCATGAATTTTTATAGGTTTTAAAGGTAATATTTTTTTAACTACCCAAGGATTAGCAAGGAGTGAAGAGTTAGTATTAGGTATGTGACCTTCAGATGCTATCTCAAATTGAGTGGAAATGATATGAACATCATGATTGAAATCATGTATTTGAGATAAAGTTTTTTGATAATGTTGAACATTTGATTCTCATGATTGAGATTGGTCCATGATGTATTATAATCATAGTTTGGATAAATTGTACATCAAGAGGACTTTTAGATGAGGAAATACCTAGATCACTGAATTTACATGGAGACATGATTAAAGAATCTTGGAATATTTGGCCAGTCCATAATCATTGTATGTGAAGGAATATTCTATGTAATAGGCTTCCTAGGCATTGTATGGAAGGGGAAATATGTGATCTCATCAATGAGAGGGATGGTACATTCATGAGGTAATAAATAAGGAGGAATCCACTCTTATATGTAAGGAGGTAGCTTAGTAGTGTTGCAAGTATGTTTTAATCATTAGATTAATATTCATTTAAATCAACAAAAGTGACATGTAAATCTAAATTTATGTTGATAAATTGAGGTAAGGGAACTCTATTGATTTTAGGAATGGTAGGAATGTGATATTGATATTTAGGATTTAGAAGTTGAATACTCCAAGGATTGGGATCAACTTAATGTTTATACCTTTTTCCATTATCAAGGAACTTGATACATTGGCTACTAGAAAAGGTGATAGAATTCATTATATGAGTCCATGGTCATCCTAGAATTATGTTGTAAGATAGGGGTAAATCAAGGACCATAATTTTAGTTTGAATAGTCTTAGGTTTGATTATAAGAGGGATACAAATACAACCAAGTGGCTTTTGAATAGTTTTGTCAAATCCATGAAATGTAAGGCGGGTTTGATTGAGATGATTTTATTATAGCCAAGTTATTGGATGAGCCACAAAGATGTGACTTTAATACCAAAACTTTTGTCTATTAATACTTTATGAATAAGGGTGGTATTGATGGCTATCTTAATGAATAGGGTTGGATCATTAGCATGAAATAAGATCTCATATTTAATCATGTATTATTAGATAAATTATATGGAAGGTGTTGAAGAAGGACAAATGGATTAAATGGTATGCATAGTGGTTGTTGAGGCTCATGAGAAGGTGGTTCTTCTTCTACAAAAGATGGCTCTTTAATTTGTTGTGATTTTTGTATAAGGAACTTGTGATGATAATGGGAGGTACAAGCTAACTCCATAATAGGAATATTTCAAGACATGGATTTGATATTCTCTAATAAGTTCTAATGAGTTTTAGAAGAAGAACCAATGCTAGGTTTAGAAGGTGAGGTAGATTTTGAGGAATAGAAGTGGTTAGTGGTTTAAAAGACATAAATGGTTCCTCATTAGTTTTCAAAGATAGGTGAGTGGTTGTAGCATCTTTGAGGATTTTATCTACCAAATATGGTTTCTTAGTTTTAGTGACAAGATCTTTGTGAGCTATTTTTTTATGATAATTGACTTTGGACGTGTTGACATATTGAGAATTATTGTAATATTGATCATAGTTGGTGTCAATGACACAAATGTCTTTGTTATCTTGTTGAGAATTAGATGTGGAAAAATATTTTTAGTTATTATAAGAGTAAACTTTGGGAGCTTTTTCTTTTTGAGAAGTGGTGTTGTACTCTTGATGATGGAGTTGAATCATGGATTCATGATTGAAGGAATCACCAAGCATATATGAGATAAAAAATTTGGTAATCCCTTTGTAACTTTCATGGGAGTGATTTATGTTGGCATAGAACCAATTAAATTGATTAGGGTCATACAATTTAGGAGGATTATATAAATAAGTAAATGGTTTAGAGGGTGCTAAAAATTGTTTAATTTGATGTACAATCAATGGTGTGTGAGAATATGGGGGACTTTTGGCTTTGGAAATTCTTGGCCTGGTTTGAGGAGTATTATTAGTAATTACATTGGTATAAGTTTGAAAATGCCTTTTGAATAATTTGTTCTTAGGTTTAAATTGTTTCATTAAGAAGTCTTGATGCTTGGCCTAGTCAAGAGATTCATTAAGTGTTTGAGGGGGAAAAGTTCAAATCTTATATTAAAGAGGGGTTAAGGTATTTATAAAGAGTTTAAATATATTACCATCAATCATTTTATGGTCAACCATGTGGGCCAACTATTTCCATCACTTGATAAAATCATGAGTTGATTCAGTGGGAGATTACTTAGCATTGATGAAATGGCTAAGGTAATTTTTGGGAAGATCATTGTGTTGAAAATTTTCAACTAGAGGATTGACTAAATTTTATATTTTCTTTATGAAATGTTGGGGAATTTGGTTGTACCATTCCAATACATTGCTAGTGAAAATTTTAACCATAATTTTAGTTATGGAAAACTATTAGTTTGGATCCACTATTTATAAATATTTCCAAATGCCTTGAGGAAAGATGCAGGGTCTTTAGTCCCATCATACTTGATAGTTGGAGATATGTTGTCAATATCAATGAAAATAATAAAATGGGATAAAAGTTCATTTTGTATGTATTAAAGAATCTTATTATTGATAATAAGTTTGGGAATGACATTTCCCATGGAATATCTAAAAGGGGAGGGAAAAAGTTTTCATTATTTTGAGGGAGGAGAATAGGAGGGTGTTTAGATATTTTGATCAAATGATGTTATATTTTCATCATTTGGGAGGTTTTTTATGTTTACATTATGTTTATTTGTTTCAATATCTATGTAAGAATTTGGGTTGTATCAATTAGAGGGTTGGTGTTTGTAGGAAGCCTCCCTAAATTAATATAAGGGGGAGGGTTGTTGAAAGGTGGATTATTGGTGGGGTTTTTAGATAGACTTGTGTCAATTTTCCCCATATTGTGATGAGATGATTAAAGATGGGAATTGTCATGGTAGGTAAGAAAAAGATATGTTCCACCTACCTCATCTTAAGGTGTGATTTGAACCATTTTGCAATCAAAAGATGAGGGAGGGGAGGAAGTAGTCCAAGAGTTAGGATTCTATTGGGAGGTAAAGAAAGGATGAAAATAACACCCCATTTAGTATATAAATGGATTAACACTATCCAAAAATATTATGATATGGTATTTCATGATGCTTGATGAGAAAAATAGAATTTAGGAGAGAAGAAAGAATCAGGGATAGAGTCAACTAGATAGAGAACAAAATCATCCAAACAAAATAATAGGGTTAGCCAAAAGGAGAAAGGTTAACCAATAGGTACCAAATCTAATAGGTTGATAAAGTATTACTAAGCATAAGCTAAAAAGAGTACATAATCATATGGGTCTACTATGTACTATTAGATAGAGGACATAATAGATAGATAGGAAGACATAGTCCTTCAGATTGACTATGTACTACTATCTAGAAGGTGAAATAGTTTGTAAGAGATTGTATTGAATAAGATGAAAATGGTTTTATAATAGGGATTTTTTTTCAAAATAATTAAACTCAAGAATGAAATAAAACACACAAATAATTAGATCAATGTGATTAATCTGATTAGGATAGACAACATAAAGCCTTACACCAACACTGGCCAATGCAAGTTTTGAGATACAACATGCAATAATTAAAGATCAAGCAATGAACTAAAAATTAAATTCTAACTAATTAGTCACCCTAAGTGTTATTATATTATTATAAAGTTTTAATTTTAATGTGATAAGGGAGTTGGCTAAAATAGGAAATTAGAAATTAGTCTAAAATTGGTTTCAAGATGTTTGGGATGAAAGAGATCTATATTGGTAATGGTACTAGCTTGGTATTGGGGCCTACTCCTTCACTTCATAATTCTAAAGTGATAAGGGTGGCAGGTACTTTTCCAATATATACCATTAACCATATATTTATGCTTGGCTAGAAAACCAAGTTAGCTTCCCCCTTGGTGATGAAATCTAAGAGGCAGGCCTTGGTAATATAAATGTTTAAATGTGTTTTGAATGTTAAGTGATTTGGTACTGTGTACAAAAATTAAAATATTGTATCTAAAATGGTAATTTTAAAAACCACCTATTTAGATTATGTGAGTTACTCTAATCATGAAAATTACTAAAAAGGAGATGTGGATTAATTAATAGTAATTAAATGTTAATTACTTGATTAAGAATAATACAATGTTGGTTCAGGTGACACTTATATAAGTAGTACATAATAGAGTCAATTGGGTCATTGCTATTTTGTAGAAGCAAGGTCTTTAAGAACAAAATCAAATATGTTGACTATGTCTCTCAAATAAAAGACAAACTAAAGAACTAATTTGACCAGGTCAACCTAGTTAGTTGTAGGGTTACAGTTTTAAAGACTACCAAATTATGAAAAATAGAACTAAAAGAAGTAATGAAATGATAGAGATATGAAATAAATGATCCTTAGTGGGATTTAAGATGATTTAGATTGTAAATTTAATGTTTTAATGCTTTAGTTACTACTTTTAAATTTTGTAAACTGGGTCAATTGGTTTGATTCAGTTATGCAAAACCCTTTGTGATAAAGAAGAATAAGGAATAAGGTTGACCTATTTGACAATGTTCATTAACCTATATGTTGGTAGAAAGAATTAGTAGATATAAGTGACCTATTTTATAGTGTATGCTAATTTGGAATTGAAAAATAATACCATGTTGAATTGTTTGATCTAGTAACCTATAGCTGATAAAGACCTGCATAGAAATAATAGATCATTTTAAAAATACTATGTGTTAAACTTGCACACATAAAGTTGGAACTATATCGATTGGTTTGATATAGTACTAAAAATAAGGAAAAACATAATAATATGATAAAAATGATAGCATGAAAAAAAAAGTTACAAGGGTTATATTCACGTTGGGTTCACTAGAATGTATGCAAAGGGAAATGCAATTGATCTATAAATTAATCCTAGTTCAAAGAAGATAAATCCTAATTACACTTTTTATTGTTGGCATATTATATATTTGGGGTCGTATTTACACTATACCTAGCCAAGATATCTCTTACCATGATAATATCACTAGGGAGGGTTCTAAAGCCTCCAGTCAAGAAAAACTATGTAATATCCCTAACAAGGTCCTATGGTTTCATATTCACTAAACTAATAATAATTAAAGTAAAATTATAATCTAATTCTCACAAAAAATTATGGCATAAAATGGGGTTAGTAAACATAAAATTAAGCATGCATATGATAATCCTATTTAAGCTATGTATAGGTAAGACCCTAATGTATGGAGAGAGCAATATATTCAAAAGACATTACTTATGACACTTCTATCTACTAAATAGAGGAGCAAAGTTAGAGATACTTACCTTAAAGAGGAACCCATCAAGACTCAATCTTTCCCTTGGTAAACTATTATTTGCAAGATGTTGTTTTGGTTTGTAAGGATCACTAAGAAAGGCTAAATCATCCACAACATTTCCATAAGACTAAATTATTTTCCAAGTAAAAACCCTAAGCTAAGACTCCTCAAGTATAATGGTAGAATAATAGATTGTAAAGAAGTGTAAATGAATAATTAACTCTTGTTGTCTCTCTAAGAATGGTAAAATAAATGTGTTTATATAGATGAATCTAACCTTAGTACTTTCCAAAATTTTAGCCAATAAAGCTGAGCCAATTAACACTGTAACATTATTGACAAAGATAAATTAGGTCCTAGTCTAGGTTGGTCAGGGGATGTCCTAGACCATAAATGAGTTTTGTCAATTAGATTATAGGGTTGATGGGGTTGATAATGTATCATATTACATCAAAGAGGATTTTAGGCTAGGGAAGGGCTAATGAAGCCAAAAAATGACTAGAGGAGGCTGAAAAATAAGAGGCCAAGCTTAGGGAAATGTTTTTAGGAGATGGATGTGTAGATAGTAGTGGTAATATAGGGATACATATCTTTTTAAGTAATAATTTTATGCCCACCCCTTTCCTAGTGCACCCCTTAAGGTGTATACTCAAAGAGATTGAGACTCGATGAGTTCTTACAAGATAAAAAGGATCAATAATTGATAAAGTTTGAAAATATTGTGTATATAGATACTATTACCATTAAAGTATATGATAATGATGAGATAGAATCATAGGACACCATTTACTTGCATGTTGTTGTTGGGCCTCTAACCCATGATACCATCTTCCATGTACTCGATCTAGAGTTGTCATACAACTTACTCCTTAGGAAACCTTATATAAAATAAGTACACACATTACCTTACACTCTACATAAATTCATCAAATCCCCCCATTCAAGATTAAAGGTCACCATTCCTAATGATGTGTAGTTTTATCATTAATGTAAACATCTTAAAGTGGAGTATGAGAGATAAAATTACCATCTTGAACTATAGAATATCCCTAAAAACGATAAATATATATCCTTTAAACCCCCTATTGGCGTTTTATATTTGCATCCTAGCTAAGTAGTAGAGTTTTCAAATATTTGACTCAAATATAGTTCAACATGGGACTGATCCTAGGTTTTGAGTATCCTAATAATGGATTAGACCTCTAGAGAAGGTCAGCTTCCTTCTAGATCTATCACTTATACTAAACTTAAACTTGCACTTTCTTAGAAAAGGGGAATAACTTATAAAAGCATGTAAAAGAGGTGATGCACCAATGATTTGATCACTTAAACTCATATAATACATAATATAAGACACTTTAAAAGCTAAATAAGATTAGCCCCACATAAATATTTCAAAATAAGGCATTAATCAGTTATAAAATTAACATGAGAGGGCAAATATCCACTTTCAAGATAGATAACTAACTATAAATTACACTTATAATGACCTGTAAGAACTACTAAGTACTTCTAAAGGTAAGAAAAACTTAGAAATATACAAGGAACATATATTCACTTAACCATAATACATGAATTTATGGTACACAATTCAATCTAGCTTAGAAAATGATGGAATTCAATTTTTATTAAATCAAAATGTGTTATAGTACAAATTTTGGTAGAGTTTGGTCATACGAAAAACAAAGATACATTTCAAGGCTTAGAATCTTATATTTATATGTGTGTGTGTGTGTGTGTGTGTGTGTGTGTGTGTGTGTGTGTGTGTGTGTGTGTGTGTGTGTGTGTGTGTGTGTGTGTGTGTGTGTGTGTGTGTGTGTGTGAGTGAGAGAGAGAGAGAGAGAGAGAGAGAGAGAGAGAGAGAGAGAGAGAGAGAGAGAGAGAGAGGTAGAGAGAGGTGCATTAAAATAGACCCAACCACTTTTGATGGATTAACACTCTTGAGGATGTTGACTCAAGATCTTATCAAGAAGGCACAACTTTAAAGGCCTTGTAAAAGAATTGAATGCTCAGTTACCTCTATCTAATCACCAAATATTCACTTTAGGACTCTACACCATCTTTTAATTTATTTTATAATGAGGACCACCTCTTCATGCCTCAGAGCTAATAGAGCCATGTCATTCTATAGATTGAAAACTAATCACATTCATTGGTTTTTATGTTGATGAGATGAAACTCAATAGATATTTGATCTTGATTTGACACTCAATCACCACCCTTTTGTCTGTGTTAGGTCCTAAAAGACCTGTTATGCATTTATCAATATTTAATGGCCCCCCTTGATCCTAAAATATACATTCTGGTCCAATCTTGGGCCATCTTCAAATTCAACTTCTTTGTATGTAGTTGTCTCAGCTGAAAAATGGTCAACTTTCATCAAAAATGTCCTAGGCTTGGCTTTTATATATTGGTTTTCAAAAACTAACTTAAATCATTAACATATTGACCAATCTTGTTTTTTTAGATCTTTCTCATCTAGATGAACATTGATCATCTACTTTTTCAAACTAAATGCACTTGTGCCACTTGTCATGTATGTATTTACCGTTAGGATTCACTGACTTATTTGACCTTACATTCACTATTGATCCTGGATGCATGATTAAATGCATTAAATTGATATTATTGGGCCTATTAATGTTTCAATCACCACTCACCATTGGATCTTCTATACAATCGAAATTAGATCATTAATCTAAATATTTAAAATCAAATGGATACATCATGAGGCCTCACTTTGACATCCACGTGCCTATATTTGACATCTTCATGAACGTATTTTGATGTTTGCATGACCATCAATATTTGATCCCTAATAGATGATTACTGATCTTTAAGTTGATGTTTTCACAAATGTCTCTGAGACATTCAAAAACCAATGGCCATTTTCTATTCTTACATTTAACACTTATAGGACTATCATGGATCTTTTTAAATTTAAATAGATAATCACCATAGCCTAAAATTAACATTTGTATAACCACCATTACCTTGCTAGAAGACAAATTCCTCGGGTTATTTTTTTTAGACCTTTTATTGGACATTTTTCATAGACTATGTGTCTCGACCACTTTATCTAAAGGAATTATTTTTGGTTCTTTTACATTAGATAAAATGTCTGAGAAAATTTTTGTGAGACAATTACCTAAAATAATTAAGTCTAATTTATCTTTGCCTTAGATAATTTCTTGCAAATAAAATGTTTGAAAGAATTTATGCCTTTGGTAAAATTATCCTATTTAATTTTCCTGAAAGAATTTTACTTGTCCTTTTGCATTCAGGGTTTTACTTTTCAAATGGAATTTATGACCCTTTGGGACTTTTGTATAAGACACTTTCCTAAATAAATGACCCTTTGGGGCTTTTGCATTTGCCTCTTTCAAAAATAAATACCCTTCAAGACTTTGTCTCGAGATAATTTTTTTAAACAAACGACCCTTCAAAACTTTTATTTGGGCCACTTTCCCAAAAGATACCCTTCAAAACTTTAATGTAGAAATTTCCTTGACAAATGACCCTTCAGGAGTTTTGTTTTAGACAAAATTTCTAGAACAATTCTTGATATTTAGCTAAAAAAACCCAAAAAATTCTCTTGAATGAAATATTATCAATTAGTTGAATAAAAGATATGAAATATTTGAAATTAGCAAAATAAATACCTAAAACAATTTGTCTGAGTAAGTAATTAGTAAAAAAAAAAGGGTTTTTCACATAGATTTTCCAAGGCCTATATGTTCTTTTGAACTCCTACTTGAAATGCTTCTTGATATTTAAAGGCTTGAAAGAACTATGAAGACATAAAGCTTGTGTAGACTTGTTCCATGACCTTGAACTACTTAGTTTCACCATGAAACCTGCTCAAGAACCTTTTTCTTTTCTTTGAAGACATATCCCCTTAGAATTTGACAAAATACACTTTAATCATGCTTAAAGTGTTTCAAAATCTTTGTGAGCACTATAATATCTCTCTGGTCCACTCATTCCATCCAAAACATCTATTCACATTTAATGTTTTTTTTAACAAAAACCTAACTCAGTTGTCCAAATCACATCTAAACAAAATTTCCTTATGTGAGCCAAAATTTGGCTAACATCTTTGGTGACTCAGTTGGGTAGCATTCCTATTATGATTGAACACTAGACTCTCTACATGACTCATGACTACAATATACCTCTTGATTTTTAAAAATAATGAACTCCACCGAAATAGGGAAGGAAACAAAATAAAGTAGGGAAATTATCATAACAAAGAAAATATGCAAATAAAGAACTTATCTGGGACAAAATATAAACACACTAATCTAATTATCCATGATAAAACATGGTCTACCTAGATGAAAAGGGAAACACTTGAACTCACTCATTACAAAATATGGTACAAGTTGTAAAATAGGGGATTTATTAAACATTACCTTTGAAGAGGCACTCTGCTGACCAAAAATTTCTCTTAACATCTCTTGAAATGAGCCATCAACAACAAACCAGTCACCAAAAAAATAAACTCATCGTACACTTCTAGACCTTTCTCATATTGTTTATCCATTATAACCTTGTCAAGTGACATTTGATCTATGCATTGTCCTTGAGTGGCCTCATCTTTCTTATAAACTATTGTAAGTTCATTGATCTCTTTAAGGAGCTTCGAATAGTCAACCCAAGCTATATCATGATATTAAATAGGTGACTCTTGATCAAACTTCTCATAAACATTCTCTCTAATGGGTAACATATCTTCACAAATATCTTCAATTTATTGTAGAGATTTAAGATACAACTGCCTATCATCTTTTTTCTCTTCACTTTGATCAATTTGAATAAGATCATTTTGAAAGGTATCTTGATCCTTCTAAAGTGGATATATATCAACCTTATTTATGACTTTTTCTTATACCAATTATTCATGTAGTTCTTTCATATCAAGACCAACCTTTTCTTGCATACCTAAGATAACTTCTTTAATATCAGCTACAATCTTAGTTTCAACTAGTACCTCAAGTGAATTTCAATGAAGAAATATTTGTTATACATAATTGAATCATCTTTTTCATATTCTCTAAGAACTTGACTTGTAGCTACAACCTATTTCTCTATCTCCCATATAATAGGTTCCTCCTAAAGAAGGGAGATGGTGGGAGGGTGATGAAATTCATTTACTTGAGAGGGAGTAAAAATCATGGGAGGTTGATTAGGATCAAATGTTGGGATATTGAGGGAAATGGAATAACTTAAGGAATCTTGAAAAGGAGGGAAAGAGAAACTTTTGAGAACATCTATAATATACTCCTTCCACTTGGCCATTACTTCATCAAGGTCTAAAACTTTTTTGTTCTCATGGATAGCTTGAACTTGAGATATAGTTAAGGAATAAATAAAACTATGGCTTAGTCTCTTGAGAAGGATCTTGAGTAACTACTTGAATAGGATCTTGACTCTAACTAGGAATCTCCATTGGCATGCACTAAGTATGGTTAAGAACTTCATGAGAATAAGGAACACAAGAAGATTGATAAGGAATACAAGAGGGTTCTTGAGATAATCAGTTAAACTCACATTTTTTCCTCTCTTAAGCATGTACCTTCTCCAATACAAAAATACAAAACTCATTCCTCTCCTCTGGATCATTGGTTATATTTAGAAACAACCAATTCACTTCCTTATATTGAGAATTTGAACAAACTTTTCTTGTATATGCTAGTATTTTGAGTTCTATTTCATCTATCCTTTCTTAGAGACAAGGATGCTCATATGTAATATCATATCGATATGGGAAAGGTGAAATTTGGTCTTGAGACTGATATAGTTCATAAGGAAGGTAAGATTCATGCTCTTGATAATAAGGATCATTGGAAAATTGATAAGGCTCATCATAGCTTTGATAAAACTCCTGATAAGGCTGATTAGTCTCATAATAAGGCTCATATGGATCATGATAAGGATGATATGATTCATCATATGGCTGATAAGGAGGTATATCATAGGGATTTTCTTCATACATAGCCATAAAAATAACATAAAGATAGTGAAATCAAATTGACCTACTTAGAAACTCCCTAGATTGTTAAAAGTAATTGCTTGAGCATGGAATCACCAAATTCTTCATGAAGAACACTACTACTAATGCAATTTTTAACCAAGACCAGCTCCAATGTCCCATCAGGCATGCCAAAACTATTGTTGTTATAGATTTTCACCCTCGCTAAGTAGAATATTGTTTAAGCCTTTTACTCAAATCTGGTCCAACATGGGACTGATCCTAGGTTTTGGGTATCCTAATAATGGATCAGACCTCTAGAGAAGGTCATCGTACTTCTATATTTATCACCTATACTAAACCTAAATTATCACTTGCTTTGAAAAGGGAAATAATTTGACAAGAACTTATAAAATCATGTAAAAGAGGTGATGCACCAATGATTTGATCACTCAAACTTGCACGATACACACTATACGACACTTTCAAGACCAAAAAAGATTAGTCCCACATAAATATTTCATAATAAGGCATTAATTAGTTATCAAATTAGCATGAGATGGAAAATATCCACTTTTAAGTTATACAACTAACTATAAATTACACTTATAATGACCTATAAGAACTATTAAGCACTCTTTAAAGGTGAGAAAAACTCATACATTGCCAAGGAACATACATTAAATTAACCATAATACATGAATTCATGAAACATACTTAAATCTAGCTTATAAAATGATGGAATTTAATCTTTATTGCATCAAAAAGTGTTACAGTACAAATTTTGGTAGAGTTTGGTCATACCAAAAAGAGGGATACATTTCAAGGCTTAAAAGCCTACATTTATGAGAGAGAGTGAGAGAGAGAGAGAGAGAGAGAGAGAGAGAGAGAGAGAGAGAGAGAGAGAGAGAGAGAGAGAGAGAGAGAGAGAGAGAGAGAGAGAGAGAGAGAGAGAGAGAGAGAGATGCATTGAAATAGTCCTAACCACATTTGATGGATTAAATCTCTTGAGGATGCTAACTCATGATCTTATCAAGAAGGCACTACTTCAAAGGCCTTGCAAAATAATTGAATGCTCAGATGCCTCTATCCAATCACCAAATCTTCATTTTAGGACTATATGCCATATTTTAATTGATTTTTTGATGAGGACCAACTCTTCATGCCTTATAAATGATGGAGCCATGTCATTTTATAGGTTTAAAACCAATCACATTCATTGGTTTTCCTGTAGCTTTCATGTTGATGAGACATAACTCACTATATATTTGATCTCACTTTGACACTCAATCACCACCCTTTTATCTATGTTAGCTCCTAAAATACCTATTTTACATTTATAGAGATTTGATTATCACCTTCAATCCTAAAATATACATTCTAGTTCAATCATGGGCCATCTTTGAACTTAGTTTCTTTATATTTAATTGTCTTAGTAGAAAAATGGCTCATCAACTCCCATAACCTAAGCTTGACCTTTGTTTATTGGCTATCTATAATTGACTTGGATCATTGTCATATTGACCAATCTCATTCCATTATATCTTTCTCATTTGGATGAACACTACTCATCAATCTTTTTCCAACTAAATATACTTGTGCCACTTGTCATGTATGTATTTTCCCTCAAGATTCACTAACTTATTTGACCTTATAATCATTATTGATATTGGATGCATGATTAAATGCACACCATTAATCTTCTTAGGCCCATTAACCTATCAATCACCACTCATCATTGGATCTTATGTATGATCAAACATGGATCATTGATCTGAATATTTGAAATCAAATGGCTACTTCATAAGGCATCACTTTGATCTTTGCATGCTTGTATTTAACATCTATGTGAATGTATTTAGATGTTTACATGACCATCAATATTTTATCCTTAATATATGATTGATGAGATTTGAATTTACATTTTTGTAGACATCTATAAGACATTTGAAAACCAATAATCATTATTTATGCTTGAATTTCACACTTATGGGACCATCCTAGACCTTTTTGAATTCAAATGGCTACTCACCATGGCCTAAAATTGACATTTTCATAGTTTCCATTACACTATTGGTAAACAAATTCCTCAAGTTATTTCATTTAGACATTTTTCTATACATTTGTCATAGACTGTGTGTCTCAATCACTTTCTCTGAAGGAATTATTTATGGCTCTTTTGTATTAAACAAAATGTCTGAGTAAATTGTCACAAGATAATTGCTCAAAATAATTAAGTCTACTTTATCTTTGCCTTGGAAAAAAATTTATAGACAAAATGTCTAATAGATTTCATTCCTTTGGGAAAATTGTTGTAGATAATTTTACTAAAAGAATTATAATTAGCCTTTTTCCTTTAGGGTTTTGCTTTTCAAACGACACTTGTGACCCTCAAGGACTTTTGTATAGAACACTTTCTTGAAGATATGACCCTTCAAGAATTTTTCATTGGACCCTTTCTAGAAATAAATACCCTTTGAGACTTTGTCTTGAGATAATTTTGTCAAATAAATGACCCTTCAAAACTTTTGTTTGGGCCACTTTCCTAGATACCCTTCAAAACTTTTTTCTAGGACTTTCCTTGAAAAATGACCCTTCGAAAGTTTTATTTCAGACAAAATGTCCAAAATAATTCTCAATAATTAGACAAAAAATGAAAAAAAAAATCTCCTAAATTAAATATTAGCACTTAGCTAGATAATGGATCTGAAATATTTGAACTTAGTAAAATAAAAACCCAAAACAATTTTCCCAAGTAAGGACTTAGTCAAAGAAAAGGTTTTGCACTTAGCTTTTCCAAGGCCTGTATGTTCTTTTGAACTCATTATTAAAATTATACTTTATCCTTGAAGGCCTAAAATAACTATGAAGACTTGAAGCTTGTGCAGACTTGTTATATGAGCTTGAACTACTTGGTTTCACCATAAAACTTGATCAATAACCTTTTTCATTGCTATGTAGACCTACCCCCTTAGAATTTGACAAAATGCCCTTTAATTAAGCTTAAAGTGTTTCAAAATCTTTTTCATAATGATAAGATATCTCTAGTCCACTTATTCCATCTATAGCATATGTTCACATTGATTCATTATTTCAATAAGAATCTAACTCAGTTGTTTAAACCACATCTAGACAAAAGTTCCTTATGTGAGACAAAATTTGGCTAACATCCCCTAAGTAAAATTATGTGGATCCAAGTACCCTTGAATCTACTTATTCTATGCCACCTCCTTAAATATCCTCCCATTTTACCATTACAAATAAGGGCCATGTTGAATACCTAATTGGTAATGCTTTTCATATAGCCAAATTACCTAAAATTTCTAAATCATATGGTAGGCCCAAAGTGAAGAATTTTAGAATGGAATGGAATAAAAATGATAATTATTCACAAAAGGGACATATTGTTTTTATCAAAACTACTTCACAAAACCAATAACTAATCAAAGGTGATGATGATTCATGGTTGTATAATGATTACTTCACCACTCATTACTAAATAAAAAAGTATCCTATTTTAAATAGAATAATGGATAATCAAACTTATGAACGCAAAGTCCTAGGGTAAACCAAGAAGGTCCTATTGAGCCTTATCTACTCAAAAAACAAAAAATAACTGAAGGTATTGGATATAAACTACCTAGAGGTGACCCCTCAAATATTGAGAGTGATACTAATTTAATGACTAATAATGAAGATGTTAGTAGTGACACAGAGTCCTATTGTAACATCTACAATGAGTTAACCAATACCAACAAATTGGATGGGGAATTTCACTCTATTTAAAATGAAGCATAAGGTTCCTCCAATCCTAGAATCTCATGTGGGTCAGGAATTAGTTCAAAATATCTGAAAGTATTTGGAAAATTTGTTCAAGACTTCCAACATACATTTAATGAGTGGTCTTTCCTAGCCTTTAGTGACTCACAATATTCATATATGGGTGAGTTTGATGAGCTAGTTGAACCATAATAAAATGAAGAAGATCAATGTACCTTATTGATAACTATTTTAGATAATGGTTACACATTGCTCATATAAGATACCATAGAAGTAAACATTGGCACACTAGTTGATCTAAAATGGATCAATATTAGAGCATCCTTAACTGAAAATGAATGTGACATCCTTATTTCCCTCCAATATTTTATCGATATTATTACTTGGTCCTATTCAACTATGCCTAGCTTGGATCCTTATTTATTTTTGCACCACCTTATTATATACCTAGGTACAAATCCAATCAAACAAAAGCTGAGAAAAATGCATATTCACATTGTCATACTTGTTTAAAATGAATTAGAAAAAATAGTTGGGGCATTATGTCTTCATCCCATGAACTATTTGAAATAGATATCTAACAAAGTCTTAGTTATCAAGAAACCACAATGAATATGCATATTCACATATTTTAGATATATCAATAAATCATGCCCAAAGGATGATCTCCTTTGCCAAATATTGATATGATAGTAGATTCCATAGTAGGGTACAATATGTTATCTCTTATGAATGTCTTCTCAGGGTACAATCAATTAAAAATATAACATGCAGATCAACACAATATAATTTTCACCAATCCCTTGGGCTGTTATATTATCAAGTTATGTTATTTTTCCTCAAGAACAACATGGTTTCATAACAACATGTAATGATTGTCATATGTCATGACATGATGCATGATGTTGTATAAGACTATGTGAATAATATTCTATGAAAATCAAAGACTAGATCATGCCATCCAAAAGTATTAAACAAAATATTTGAAAGGCTTCATGAATATAAGGTGCATATTATTTCTAAAAAGTGTGCATTTGGCATCACTTTTGTAAAATTACTAGGTTTCATTATCTCTCATAGGGGCATTGAATTTTATCCAACCAAGGTTAAGGCCATTGTATAACTACTTCCTCCATCTAATTTGAAGTAGTTCCATAGTTTGTATGTCAAAATTAAATCTTTTATATGCTTCATTTCATAATTGGTATACAAATTTCATCTTTTCACTCACATTATGAAGAACTAGCACCATATTTTCATGAAATGCTAACTATCAACAAGAATCTATGAATTTGAAGTATTATTTGGAAAATCTACTGGGGAAGCCATCACTCTTATAAATTTCAACAACATAACATGCCTTGGGGGCACTTCTTACCCAACATGATGATCAAGGGAAATAAAGAGTAGTATATCATTTAAGCATCACATTGGTTACCTGTGAACACAACTTTACACTAATTAAAAAATATTGTTTAGTAATGGTATTCACATCATAAAAGTTATGACATTACATGCTCAAAAATAAAACCATTTTTATTTTTAAAGTGGACCCACTCAAGTATTTACTTTTCAATGTAGCTTTGATTATTCATATGGCTAAATGTGTTATGCTCTTGAATGAATTTGACATTGAATATGTATGTAAAAAAGTGATTAAGATTCAAGTACTTGTATATTAACTTGTCAAAGCACCTTTATCAAATACCAAACCACTCACTTTTGGCTTTTTTGATGAGTCAAACTTTGATTTGGATGAAATATCTTCTGAATCTTAGTAGTGGACATTGTAATTTTATAGTTTCTACACATCTCATGGATCTAGAACTGAAATTATGTTCATAACACCACATGGAAATCTCATTCCCAAATTTTTTCATATTAGTTTCAATTGTACCAAAAATATGGTAGAATAGTAAACACTCATTTCAAGGGTTCACCTAACATTTCAATGGAATATTAAGCAATTACATGTTCTTGGAGATTCCCAGTTGATTATTAATTAGGTGGCATATCAATACCAGATAAATGATGAAAATAATATACCTTACACAAATATGGTCAACATCTTTAAGTACAACCTTGATCATATCTAGTTTTATTAGATACTAAGGGCTAGTAATAGGACAACAAATTCAATGGAAATAATTGGCTCATTATTAAACATTATAGAGCATGTTTGATAATACCAATTCTTTATTTAACATATTTTGAAACTAGATTATGGTCATTCAAAATATGAGATTGTATGTGATCTTTTTCATCCCATATCACTTGGTACCATGATTTATATGATTACCTCCATGACCACATTCTTCCTACTAATATTTATTATATAACCTAGAGAGAATTAGGAAGCAAACATAATATGATGAGATATTTGTCGATTCGAACCATCCTTAAAGTATACTTTGGATAGAAACCTAGATTTATGGGAGATCATTAAGGTTGGAGGATTAAAAAAATTCATTAAAAAAATTTAAGGAAACAACCCCCATGTTTCCAAAAAAATTATATAAGGGTGAAATGATAGATCTATCAAAATCCATGATATTCAATTCAAGGTTATAGAGGATCTCATAGGCCATGCTACAAGAATGAATATGGAAGGAAAAAAGTTTTTTAAAAATAATAGAGATACCAATGGGGAAATCAAGAATAATTTAGCATAAGAAGAGGAATTAATTCCTTCTCAACATGGTTATCTTAGAGACTCTATCCCTCACCCCTTCAATCATGTGGCCAAAAAAGTTATGAAATTTGTTACCCTTGATGGAAGGTATAATTATATTCAAACCATTCAATTTTTTCCTCATCTCTTAATGCATCAATTATTGGTTAGTATCCCCTACTACATACACTATTCACTATAAATTTAAATTTTGGAGTCAAAAAAGGGGAAAGGGAGGTTTATTATATACCAAGAATTGATTTTTCTCTTGTGGAAGTCTATAAAAATTGAGAAGATTAGTCCAAATTAAATTCCATATGTGGAATAAGTAGAGCATTTGAACATCGAGGAAAGCTTCAAGTAGCTCCAGAGATCATGAAGAAACATGGCCTTCATAACAATGAAAAATTATTGTGTTAAATTTTGAATATTCATGGGGTGTCTTATAAAGAACTTTCTTTTATATATATATATATATATATATATGTATATATATATATATATATATATATATATATATATATGTAATGTATTTTCCATTTGTGGAGACATACTTGAGTTGAGGATGATTTGATCTACAATATTTTAATTGATGTAACCTTTTATTCAAATTAATGAAAGGGGTGAGAGACCCCTTAACCCTATTTTACAAGTAAAAAAATAATTTTAATTTGTGTTATATACATATCCCTCTTTTATATTAGGGGATTTTCATGGGTAATTAATCTTTAACAAATAACTTCAATGTAATTGAATAATGATAAAAAAAATCAAAAATAAATATAGGGAAGGACTTGATAAATTTATAAGCAAATAGTCCAATTTTGAGGAAATGAACATGAGGATTAATAATTATGGCCTTAATGAGGTTATTGAGGGCCTTTATCTTATGAAGACTCAAGAACATACCACCATCAACAAAGATAAGGATCATGTCAATATTAAAATAAAACTTGGGGAAGATGAGGGAGAGAAATTATGGTAAAAGAACATAATAGCCTCAAATAAATTTGGGAAGAAATTGATCTACAAAAATATTTTATTATATGGTTTCATAAAGACAAATATTTGATCAAAGAGACCATTGACAAAGATTTTGGCATCAAAAAAGTGATCACTAACTGACATGATTCTCAAGAGATGGTTTCCCAAATGAGAGAGTTGGAAGAGAGTGTCAATAAATTGGAATGAGATATTATGTATCTTAAGTAGAATCTTGAAGCTCTAGTTGGATACAGTAAGGACATAGTTATAAATTTTATTTATACTATGAGAATACTTTTGAAGTTTATTAAAAATAATTCTGAGGATGAAAGCTTGTGTAAGAAGTCAAGAAGATGAAAAGAAATGTCCAAAAGTAGATCAAGAGCTTACCAATATGGAAGAAACCCAAAAAAAAATTTAGATAATTAGAATTTATCCACTAGAGGGTAAATTTTTTTTCCTAATGTATGTGTCATTTTTTAGTTGTTGGCCTTTGTTTTCCTTATTATGATGTTGATGTGAGTTGGTTTTGACCCAGCCTTTGATTTATTTTCATCTTGTTTGATAGTCCTTTCTTATTCTTTCTACTACTAATGGCCTAAACTATGGATTTTATTTACAAGGGTAGATTCACATTGAAAAAACTCCTCTTTACCCTTAATAAAAATAAAGTAACAAAAATACTTTATTCACAATGCCTCCCGTTATACCTTACTATGTGTTACACTCTATCATAGAGGTTATGATGGAAATTTGCTTCATTTTTTAACTTTAGTAGAATATATATTTATCACATAAAGAAATGAAATAATGGTATTTATAGGGTCCACACCATTGGAATGGTCCTTCCTAATAAACTCTCGTATATCAAGTATTAGTATCCTAATATGGAAACAAATGCATGTGTGTATGTTAAGAAGTGTGTGAGTTATAAAAAACATGCCAACCTCATTCATGCTCTAGTTTGATCAGTTTGACTAGTCACTACTTCTTGGTTATTTTCCATATGAGGACTTGATCTCATATTTAAAATAAATCTTACTTATTTAGATGGACCCAAGCACATTCTCACTATAACCAAGTATTTTACTGACTCAGTCCAAGTAATTCCTATCACTTATGTAACTTGTAAGAAAATTTATAAATTCATTATAAAGCACATTATTTATCTCTATGACATTCCCTTTGTTATTATTTTTGAAAATGGAAATTATTTTAAAAATAAGGACATCAAATCCCTCTATGACTACTACCATATCAAATAATGTTTTTCCACTCCTTATTTTCCCTAAGGTAATGTCCAAGTCAAAGTATACAACAAGACCACTATTAAAGTCATTAAAAGGAATTTTAATTCCATTGACCATTGTAGTCATATAAAATGTGAAAATTGGTAACTTGAGTGTGGCTTGTGACACCCAACCCATAGGTCCCTCTTTCTTGCTCTCATAACCGTCATAGGCATATTTTCACATATTCCCAGTCATCTTTAGCCTTCCAAACAGTGATTTCACCTCTTCTAGGCAACATTTCTAGTGATGATTCCATCCCCTTGGGTCTTGTTCCTTTAGGATAATAGTGCTCAAATTATACTATAGCATCAAACTTTATGGTGTTTATTTTTGGCACTCCTATCCAAGTGCATTTTTACTTCCAATGGTCATTTCTTTCTTGTTCCTATCTTCCTTATTGTCAGCCTAATGTGAATACATTCGACCCATGACAAATAGATCCCTAAAAATCCATTTCAATGTTCATTTAGAAGGGGTTGGAAAATATCACAAATCATTCAAGAATATAATTAGACAACTCAAGCATATTTACCTATTCTTTGAATACAACCATATAATATAGCCACAAGCTTATTCAAATCCTTACACTAGCCCCCAGTCACCTCAAGCACACCTAGTTTTAGCATTTTACATATTAATACGCATCATTTCATAAAGCACATCAAGTGGGAGAACTACATATGGATTGATCCCTCTTTGGAGTATTGTTATGTAGGCAACATGCTCATACAAGAGGTGTGGATACATGTTCAATGCATCTTAAACACACTACACCCCCCCTCTTCTTCAAATTTTGTCAAAGCATCATCGATTCTAGGGTTTAAACACTAAATAAACTCTATAGGGAATTTTATAGACATCTAACATCCAAAATTTCACAAGTAGGCTCACATAGAGATAGTGGACAAAACACAAAAAGCTCAAGCCTCCAAGACAAAAATGATAGTTGAAGACTATAGTGCTAGACCCTATGGTGTCTTATTTTGGTGATCCTATCCTTTCATGAAATAAAGGCCAATTCCTAAGTTGTGACACTATCCCAATCTTTGATTAAAGAGACCGTTGACAAAGATTTTGGCATCGAAAAAGTGATCACTAAATAACATGATTCTCAAGAGATGGTTTCCCAAATGAGAGAGTTGGAAGAGAGTGTCATTAAATTGGAATGGGATATTATGTATCTTAAGTAGAATCTTGAAGCTCTGGTTAGATATAGTAAGGACACAGTTATAAATTTTATTTATACTATGGGAATATTTTTGAAGTTTATCAAAAATAATTCCGAGAATGAAAGCTTGTGTAAGAAGCCAATAAGATGAAAAGAAATGTCCAAAAGTAGATCAAGATCTTACCAATATGGAAGAAACCCAAAAATAAATTTTACATAATTAGAATTTATCCATTAGAGGGTAAAATTTGTTTTTTCTTGATGTATGTGTCATTTGTTAGTTGCTGGCCTTTGTTTTCCTTATTATGATGTTGATGTGAGTTAGTTTTAACCCAACCTTTGATTTATTTTCATCTTTTTTGATAGTCCTTTCTTATTCTTTCTACTACTAATGGCCTAAACTCTGGATTTTATATACAAGGGTAGATTCACATTCAAAAAACTCCTTTTTACCCTTATTATAAATAAAGTAACAAAAATACTTTATTCACAATGCCTCCCATTATACCTTAATATATGTTAGACTCTATCATAGAGGTTATGATGGGAATTTGATTCATTTTTTAACTTTAGGAGAATATATATTATCACATAAAGAAATGAAATAATGGGATCTATAGGGTCCACACCATTGGAATGGTCCTTCCTAATAAACTCTCGCATTCAAGCATTATTATCCCAATATGGAAGCAGATGCATGTGTGTATGTTAAGAAGTGTTTGAGTTATAAAAAAACATGCCAACCTCATTCATGCTCTAGTTTGATCACTTTGACCAGTCACTACTCCTTGGTTATTTTCTATATGAGGACTTTATCTCATATTTAAAATAAATCTTACTTATTTAGATGGCCCCAAGCACTTTCTCACTATAACCAAGTATTTTACTAACTCAGTCCAAGTAATTCCTCTCAATTATGTAACTTGTAAGAAAATTTATAAATTAATTATAAACCACATTATTTATCTCTATGACATTCCATTTGTTATTATTTTTGAAAATGGAAATTATTTTAAAAATAAGGACATCAAATCCCTCTATGACTATTACCATATCAAACAATGTTTTTCCACTCCTTATTTTCCCTAAGGTAATATCCAAGTCAAAGTATACAAAAAGACCACTATTAAAATAATTAAAAGGATTTTTAATGCCATTGGCCATTGTAGTCATATAAAATGTGAAAATTGGTAACTTGAGTGTGGCTTGTGACACCCAAACCATAGGTCCCTCTTTCTTGCTCTCATAACCCTTATAGGCATATTTTCACATATTCCTAGTCATCTATAGCCTTCCAAATAGTGATTCCACCTCTTATAGGCAACATTTCTAGTGATGATTCCATCCCCTTAGGTCTTGTTCCTTTAGGATAATAGTGTTCAACTTATACTATAACATTGGACTTTATGGTGTTCATTTTTGGCACTCCTATCCAAGTTCAATTTTTACTACTAGTGGTCATTTCTTTCTTATTCCTATCTTCCTTATTGTCAGCGTAATGTGAATACATTCGACCCATGACCAATAGATCCAAGATCCCATTCAATGTTCATTTTGAAGGGGTTGGAAAATATCAAAAATTAGTCAAGAATACAAGCAAGACCAATCAAGCATATTTACCTATTCTTTGCATACAACCATTTAATATAGCCACAAGCTTAATCAAATCCTCACACTAGTCCCTAGTCACCTCAAGCACACCTATTTTTATCATTTTACATATTAATACGCATAATTTCATAAAGCACATCAAGTGGGAGAACTACATATGGATTGATCCCTCTTTGGAGTATTGTTATGTAGGCAACATGCCCATACAATGGGTGTGGATACACATTCAATGCATCTTAAACACATTGCCCCCCCCCCCCACTCTTCTTCAAATTTTGTCAAAGCATCATCGATTTTAGGGTTTAAAGACTAAATAAACTCTACAGGGAATTTAATAGACATCTAACATCCAAAATTTCACAAGTAGGTTCACATAGAGATAGTGGACAAAGCACAAAAGGCTCAAGCCTCCAAGACAAAAATGATAAAAGAAGACTATAGAGCTAGACCCTATGGTGTCTTATTTTGGTGATCCTATCCTTTCATGAAATGAAGGCCAATTCCTGAGTTGTGACACTCTCCCAATCTTTCATCAAATAAACCCTTCACAAAGATTTTGGCATAAAAAAAGTGATCACTAACTGACATGATTCTCAAGAGATGGTTTCCCAAATGAGAGAGTTGGAAGAGAGTGTCAATAAATTGGAATAGGATATTATGTATCTTAAGTAGAATATTGAAGCTCTAGTTGTATATAGTAAGGACACAGTTATAAATTTTATTTATACTATGGAAATAATTTTGAAGTTTATCAAAAATAAATCTGAGGATGAAAGCTTGTGTAAGAAGCCAAGAAGATGAAAAGAAATGTCCAAAAGTAGATCAAGAGCTTACCAATATGGAAGAAACCCAAAACTAAATTTTAGATAATTATAATTTATCCATTAGAAGGTAAAATTTATTTTTTTCCTGATGTATGTGTCATTTGTTAGTTATTGGCCTTTGTTTTCCTTATTATGATGTTGATGTGAGTTGGTTGTGACCCAGCCTTTGATTTATTTTCATCTTGTTTGATATTCCTTTCTTATTCTTTCTGCTACTAATGGCCTAAACTATGGATTTTATATACAAGGGTAGATTCACATTCAAAAAACTCCTCTTTACCCTTAATAAAAATAAAGTAACAAAAATGCTTTATTCACAATGCCTCCTCTTATACCTTATTATGTGTTACACTCTATCATAGAGGTTATGATGGAAATTTATTTAATTTTTTAAATTTAGTAGAATATATATTATCACATAAAGAAATGAAATAATGGGATTTATAGGGTCCACACCATTGAAATGGTCCTTCCTAATAAACTCTCACATAACAAGTAGTATTATCCCAATATAGAAGCAGATGCATGTGTGTATGTTAAGAAGTGTTTGAGTTATAAAAAACATGCCAACCTCATTCATGCTCTAGTTTGATCACTTTGACTAGTCACTACTTCTTGGTTATTTTCCATATGAGGACTTGATCTCATATTTAAAATAAATCTTACTTATTTAGATGGCCCCAAGCACATTCTCACGATAACCAAGTATTTTACTAACTCGGTCCAAGTAATTCCTCTCATTTGTATAACTTGTAAGAAAATTTATAAATTCATTATAAACCACATTATTTATCTTTATGACATTCCCTTTGTTATTATTTTTGAAAATGGAAATTATTTTAAAAATAAGGACATCAAATCCCTCTATGACTACTACCATATCAAATAATGTTTTTCCACTCCTTATTTTCCCTAAGGTAATGTCCAAGTCAAAGTATACAACAAGACCACTATTAAAATCATTAAAAGAATTTTTAATACCATTGGCCATTGTAGTCATATAAAATGTGAAAATTGGTAACTTGAGTGTGGCTTGTGACACCCAACCCATATGTCCCTCTTTCTTGCTCTCATAACCCTCATAGGCATATTTTCACATATTCCAAGTCATCTATAGCCTTCCAAATAGTGATTCCACCTCTTATAGGCAACATTTCTAGTGATGATTCCATCCCCTTGGGTATTTTTCTTTTATTATAATAGTGCTCAACTTATACTATAGCATCGGACTTTATGGTGTTCATTTTTGTCACTCCTATCCAAGTGCATTTTTACTACCAATTGTAATTTCTTTCTCATTCCTATCTTCCTTATTGTCAGCCTAATGTGAATAGATTCAACCAATGACCAACAAATCCCTAAAAATCCCATTCAATGCTCATTTAGAAGGGGTTGGAAAATATCAAAAATCAATCAAGAATACAAGCAAGACCACTCAAGTATATTTACCTATTCTTTGCATACAACCATCTAATATAGCCACAAGCTTATTCAAATCCTTACACTAGTCCCTTGTCACCTCAAGCACACCTAGTTTTAGCATTTTACATATTAATACACATAATTTCATAAAGCACATCAAGTGGGAGAACTACATATGGATTGATCCCTCTTTGGAGTATTGTTATGTAGGCAACTTGCCTATACAAGGGGTGTGGATACACATTCAATGCATCTTAAACACACTACCCCCCTCCCCTCTTCTTCAAATTTTGTTAAAGCATCATTGATTCTAGGTTTTAAATACTAAATCAACTCTATAGGGAATTTTATAGACATCTAACATCCAAAATTTCATAAGTAGGCTCACATAGAGATAGTGGACAAAACACAAAAATCTCAATCCTCCAAGACAAAAATGATAGAAGAAGACTATAAAACTAGACCCTATGGTGTCTTATTTTGGTGATCCTATCCTTTCATGAAATGAAGTCCAATTCCTAAGTTGTGACACTAACCCAATCTTTTACACAGTTAATTCTAGACCCTACAATAATTGTCTCAGTCAGTTTCTAGTTAAGTCCTATTTTCTTTACATATATTACTATTTTTAAAAAGGTTAAAATTAAAATTAAATTATAAAAATTAGTGGATTAATTATTGTAATATTATTTACTAATTTAATTACCTCATACCCTTAACTAAATTATGAATAATAAATCAATATTCCCAAAAAATTTATATCATTTGGTGAACCTAACTTACTTTATTTATGCAAAAAAAACCCTAAAAATCCTAGGGAAATTTTTTCTAGTATTTTTTTTTTGAATATTTAAATAAAAAATTTACATTTAAATTTTTTAATTTATTTTAGTAATTTTAAAAATAATTTATTCCAAACCCTAGTTGAATTTACTAGGTCATTTTGCACACAAAAATCCTAGAAATCCACGGAATTATTTCTTGCTAATTTTAAAAATATTTTTTTGATTTTTTACTTGCATATTTAAATAAAAACTTCACTTTAAATTTTAAAATTCTATAGTAATTTTAAAAAATATATTTTTCTTCCAAACCCTAGTTGCACATACGAGGTCCCTATAAATCAAGAATTTCCCTATAATGTTTTAATTTTTTACTTGCATATTTAAATAAAAAATTTAATTTAATTTTAAAAAATTCCATAGTAAATTTTAAAATATTATTTTTCAAACCCCTAGTTGCATATACTATGTCCCCTTTGCTTTTGAGGTATCACCTTACATCTAAAATCATATTTCACATAAAAAACAAACAAAAATGGGTCTCACTTATTTACAAAATTTTCTTGTATTTCTTAAAAATAATAAGGAGATGATAATTGGTCCTATCATGTACATGAATGATGAAGTTTACCATATTT
Source organism: Torreya grandis (assembly GCA_037957365.1). Taxonomy (NCBI): domain Eukaryota; kingdom Viridiplantae; phylum Streptophyta; class Pinopsida; order Cupressales; family Taxaceae; genus Torreya; species Torreya grandis. Next base: position 380,232 of record JARHVA010007491.1, on the reverse strand, counting down.
TAATACAAAGCTTCATTATTTTCATTTCATGCTTAGTTTTCATACTATGGGATGATATTAAGAAAATAAGTGTTAAATATGTTAAGATACCTCTTGCCTCACCTCCCTTGGAGCCTTTATCCCATGTAGAGCTATGTTTCATGGTCCATTTTTCTCTTTATAAGGTCACTACCCATCACTAGAGAGCTTAGTTGACACCCTTTGTCCTCCACCACCTTGACCTATTAATTATCTATGCTCTCCTCCTGTAGCTACTACTAGTCCTATGAAAATAGTAGATAATGCAGTTAGAGATGTTGCTCGACAAGCCACCATGCCTCCTCCACCTATTTAGGAGCCATTCCACCCTCCCATTCCTTCCCATCATAGGACCATCCCAATTGTATAGGTAGATGTTGATCAATTGAGAAACAAACTAGCTAAGATTTCCATGTTAGAATTACTTCAAAAAGCCAATGTATTTAATGACATTCTTTATCATGCACCCACTTAGACTTTTATGCCCATTGATTCAGAGCCTTCTTATTTTGCATCAGTGGTCAACATAATAAAAACTATAGAAGATGTTATTTATTTTGATCATGATGACATGTCAACTCAAATAATTATTGATCAAAATTTACCACTATTCATATAAGTACAAGTCAAAACCAACACAGTTAAGAGATTTCTAGTTGATAGTGGTTCCAGACTCAATATATGCAATATTAAATTATTACAAACAATGGGTGTATATATGACATCCATGAAAAAATCATATAATAATATTAGAGGATTTGATGATATACCATGAGAGACATTGGGCACCATTACTTCTGATATGATGGTAGGGCCCAAAACCCTCTCTACACAACTATAGGTTATGTCAAGTCCTCTTCATTATAATATTTTACTTGGACAACCTTGGATACATGATATGGGGGTAGTTCCTTCTACTTTTCATCGATGTGTTAAGTTTCTCCATGAAGGATACATATACACATGCCCAATAGACAACCAACCATCTAGATATTGTCAGATTATGGAGTCATATTCAACTATTTCACTAGATGGGACACCTCATATCATAGTTCAAGCACCATGTCATTGCATTTCTATTGATCAGATACATGCATATGAGGTTAGAGAGACTAACACATCTTGTACTACTCAACTTACAGTTGTGTCCTTAGATTTATATATTCAACTAGTCATAGCAGCTTCAGTCATGTTTCCTATGCCTATTAAAATTATACAATCATTGATAGCAATTCTAGTAGTACTAGTTGATTCTACAGATCTATCTCTTCTAGTAATTATAGATACCCTCACAACATCATTATCTTCTATTAATACAATTGATGATACTACCATATCATAGTTACCCCTTGTGGTAAATTTTGAGTTACCATATGTACATAATGTTTATATAGATTCCTAGGCTGCTTTAGATGATGATATGACACCCACACTCATAGATGAATATTTGTGTGGATTAAGCTTTACACTAGTTGTCCAAAAAGAGTAATAAGACAAATCTAGAGCTCTCATTACACATCTTACATCACTTTTAACATCTCACACTACACTCTTAGGATATACTCCATATTTGTAGCCACAGATAGATCACTTGGCACATATAGTTCGCATGGTTACCTCTATGGATATAGAGCTAGTCATTCAGATTCATATAGGTAGCACACAACATCAACCAAAAATTATGGTATATATGTTACTTGATTGTGGATTAATCACACTACTTATAGTATGCCATAGATCTATTATCAAATTATCATGGTAGGATGGTTGCCCATTTTATCTTTTTCATAGTATCATAGGCCATGATACAAACTCATGTAAAAATTTATAGAAAACATTAGATAAAATATAGGTTTAGGGTAATATTTAGATTAAATCACCACCAACACTAGCTTCACCACTTCCATCGAAGCCATCTATTACCACAACCAAAAGTCTCAGAGGAGAATCAACACCTTTACCACTAGAGCCACCTTCAATATGCCTTCGGTAAGATGACACCATGTATACAAAGTTTATGACATATGATGATGATCTTGAGGCATTTGATGATGACCATGATCTCTTCCTCCATCTCCATCCCTAGTAGGCTCCATCCTTGAACCCTTTTTCCTCTCTAGCCTAATCTTTTATATCATTATGTACATATTGCTTTATTCATATGATTGTATATAGATTCCTTTCAAATTAATTATACATAGTTTCTTAACTTAATTGTGTATATTATCCTCATGATTTTTTGTACATAGATTATATCCCAAATATCAAAAACATTCAACTATGTCAAATTACCAAAAATAATAAAAAAAATTCAAATTTCAAAAACATTTCAATTGTATGCATTATCCATGCTTTACATTTCTACTACTATGCTAGAATTCCGTTTTACTATTCTATGATATTGTTTATTGATTTATCTACATTACCATGTTTCACTTAATCTTCTTTGAGTGTGTGTAGTGAGTTCAAGATCCTTCACTGCTTCACTCTACCCATTAAGGGGGCATCCTACTTCTACATTCGAGACATACATCTATATACCTACCCACTAGACGCATCTTCTACATGACCACACCATCTAGGTTATGTCATTCCTACACCACATACTATATTTATCATGTTGATGTACATTAATTACTATTTTACATAGATTACTCTATCGAAAATCACTAGTATATAACACATGTATTTCTTAGCATATACCTAGTCTTGTACTACGTTTCTTGCATAATTTCATTTCTTTGATTGATTAGTTAAGATAAAATTATATTTCCAACATTTACATGCTTTCCTCTCTTTATTTGCATAGCTAGATGTGATTATATTTATCAGTTCCTACTTTGTTTCTTGTATGTGCCTTAGGAAATTTACCAATGTCCTTTGCTTTTACTCTTGTGTATACCTTAAGACATTTGATAATGTCCTTTGCCTATGCTCTTTTATGTTATTGTGTCTTTCATGCCAACCTTTCTTGTTTCAATTGTATGTGTATGTAGCATTTAAACATGCCTTGTATACTTGCTTTTTAGTTTGAGTGACATATTCCCATATCCCTTATTTGTTTGTCCCCTTGGCCACTCTTATATGATTCTTGTTTCTTACCTTGTGTGTTTGTTATTTGTTTACTTTTCAATAGTTTGCAATGCCATGATCCACATCATGCATTACATTGCTTTCTTGGATGCCATGATGGACATCATGCTCCATCCCTCCATTAAAACTAACAACTAATAATTACCAAACTTTTATTTCTATATTACTATATTACACATGATATTACATTTTTATATATATCTAGGCATACCCCTATTGATCCAAAAATCTCTCATGTAAACCATGATATATTTTGAGATATTTTGTCAATTATCATTGCTATATCATATATTCTTGTAGCATAACACGCTTGTAGGGATATTTCTTTTGAGTTTAATCATTGTATGGTCCTCATTCATACCCTCAAAAAAGGGGGTAAAAAATAGGGGTTTTGTCAAAGATATCAAAGCTCCTAACAATAAAAAAAGTAGTTTTTTAAAACACCCAAAATAGTAACTAGACTTCAAACTAGGTAGAATAGACCATGAAGATAGTGAAAATTATAGATTAGTCATCAAAATTAGACTAGGAAAATAGCACCAAGATTGGAATATAGTGATAAATAATAGGGTATCCATTTTTAGTGCTCTTATCTAAATAGAAAAAAAATAGATTTTCTAGAAATAGACAAAAAGGTAGGTTCAACTATATATTTGTCACATATAGACCAATTTAAATTCAGTAGTTTTAATACAATTTTTCTCAAATAATCTAAATATAGGGGCATCATGCATGGAATTATGTCTCTCACTTTGAGTTTTATATTTTGCATTTGGTATAAATTCTAGATCATAATCCTTATTTTAAATACCAATGATTGGGGGTAATGTGCATGGCACATTTAGCTTCTTTTCCTTTAGAGTTTGATACATTATTGAGGCATTCTAATAAGTTGTATGTCTTAATACATATATAGGTGGAGTAGATTTCATATAATCTTAACCTCCATATTTCCAAGTGTCTTCCACATAAGCTTATAGCCCATTTTTGCAATGGCTTTCATACAAGCCTAATCTCTACCTTTATTGAGTTGGCTAAGATTGGCCTAGTTTCCTAAACACATTCGGATATCCATGCCACATTGGTATATTATAGATAATTCATGAGCTTCAAGATCCATCCCATATGACACATATTCATATTGGTATCAATTTATAATTTCACTTCATGGGGCAATGATGGAAACAAAGGACTAGCTAACCTTTGTATTCTTGAGCCACCTATTTAAAGGGATTGGATACATATTCAAAACATCGATTAGCACATGCATGACCACTTAGTTGCACTTAGTGGGTGATGATGGATCCAAAGGGATAGCCTTTACATTCTTGAGCTACTCTTGAGAAATTGAGCACTCAGCTCCATTCATGATATTACTCTTGGTACATCATATACCTAGCATTATTTATCATTATCCAACATCACTCAACATCACAATAGGTTTTGTATTGCTTCACATACCTAATGAGGTGTATTCTTTCCTTTCTCTTCCTCTCTCTTACCTAGCTTTATACGTTCTTATTTTAGATATAGCATATCTAGTAAGAACTAATCTACTCTTTATTTTCTCTTGTAGATTTACACTTTACAATGTGCTTTCTCTATGCACATCCAGTATTAAACAGATTTATGAGCTTCACCCTTGTAGGTAAGTTTAGGTATGCTTTTTATTTTTCCTTTATCCTAGTATTTTTATATGTTACATCACTAGAATAAAAGGGGGTCAAATGTAGTCATATAAAATGTGAAAATTGGTAATTTGAGTGTGGCTTATGACACCCAGCCCATAGGTCCCTATTGCTTACTCTCATGACCCTCATAGGCATCTTTTCAATAATTAAAATTCATCTATATGCTTTCAAATATTGATTCCATCCCCTAGGTCTTGTTCCTTCAAGACAATAGCACCCAACTTGGACTATAACATCAGACCCTAGGTTGTCCATTTTTGGTGCTCCTATCTAAGTACATTTTTACCACCAATGATCATTTACTTCTAGTTCATATCCTCCTTATTATTGGCCTAATGTGAATACATTCAACCCATGACCAATATATCCCTATAAAATCCCATTCAAATTTCATTTAGAAGGGGTTGAAAAATATCACAAAACAAATAAGAATACAAGTAATACTACTTAGACATATTTCCCTATTCTCTATAGACAACCATCCAATACATCCACATGCTTATTCAAATCCTTACACCAGTCTCTAGTCACCTCATACACACCCATTTTTAGCATTCTACATCTTCATACACATAATTTCATAAAGCACATCAAGTGGGAGAACTACATATGGATTGATCCCTCTTTGGACTATTGGTATGTAGGTAGCATGCCCACACAAGGGGTGTGGATACATGTTTAGTGTATTTTACACACAATAACACCCCCCCACCCTCTTTCTCAACTTTTTTCATACCATCATGGAGTCTAGGGCTTGAAGACTAAGTTTGTTCTATAGGGAGTTCTGTAGACATCCAACATCTGAAATTTCATAAGTAGGCTCACATAGAGACAATAGATAAAACCTAGAAAGCTCAAGCCTCCATGAAAATAATGGTAAAAGAGGACTATAGTTCCATACCCAAATGCATCCTATTTTGGTTCTCTTATCCTTTCATGAAATGAAGGATAAATCCTAATTTGTGACACTATCCCAGTCCTACATAATGAATTCCAGACCTACAATAGCCATCTCAGTCACTTTCTAGCTAAGTCTTATTTTATTTACATTTATTACTATTTTTAGAAATTTTAAAATTAAAATTAAATTAAAAAAATTATTAGCTTAATTATATTAATATTATTTACTGATTTAATTAGATCAAACCCTTAAATAAATTAGGAATAATACACCAATATTCCAAAAACTATTAAATCAACCATGATTGGCACTTTAAATTATTTTATACCCTCTAAGCCTATCCTACTAATATCTAAACCCTAATAGAAGCCACACCATATTCCCTATTTTACAACATTAAATCTATTTTCCATATTAGGATAGAGTTGCCTTCCTTTCACATTTAATTATAGGATATCATTGATGATGAGGAGTACAGAGTAGATCAATTTAAAGAACTAGAACTACACAATGAAAAATAGGTAGGATATTTGAATAACCTTCAATCATATCAAAAAAAGTTACACCATAGATATAACAAGTACATAAAACCTAGATATTTTGACCTTGGTGATCTTGTGTTGAAGAGAACTAGAAAATTGCCAATGCAGAGCAAGCAAAGAAGAGAAAAATTGAGCCTAATTAATTGGGATGATTCATTATCATGTATAAATATGGGTATGGATCATATAGGTAAGCTATACTAAATGGGAAAGAGCTAGATGAGCCCATGAATATCATGAATCTCAAGTGCTTCTACTCTTATTGTATTTGAACATTGTTTATGAGAGCCCATATTTGGGGGTATAGCCTATTACCTTTACTTCCTCTCTTTTTTAATATAGTCAATCCCTCCTTTTACCCCATCTTATTACCATCCTAATATTTATTTTAGTCTAGAATTATAACAAAAATATTTAGATGTTAGACTCAAAGAAAGATTCAGTAGATGTTTCATATTTGTTCACCATTAATACAACCTTGAAAATAGTAATTCATATTACTTTGGTATGGTTTTCTTATATAGTTTCCATAAAATTTCATCTTTAATCTTTTTCCAAGTCTTATACCATTATTCCCTCTTTCTTATCTTTATATTCCAAATTATTGTTGGTTAGTAGTAAGTTTCACTATAGTTTGAACTACATTGGCTTGAGGTCTATTTAGAGTATGTAGGTGGTATTCAAGTTTTGAAGTTAGCTTAACCAACCCCTATTCCACACTCTCACCTTTTTTTGATAATTTCAATCCATTCTCTCACTATTTTTTAGCCATTTTAAGCTACACTCTCACCATTTTGGAATCAATTTAAGCCACACTCTCACTATTTTGTGAGTTAGCCATTTGAACCCCTACTTGAGGATAATTTTCCCTTTTTTAAATGGTTCCCTTTTCCATTTTTTATATCCCCTTATGTTTCTTACTTTCCAATTATTCCTATAAATACCTTATTCCAAAAAAGGGCTTCAAATCTCCATGAGAGATATAAAGCCACAAAAAACCTAAAAACTTAAAAAATTCCAAAAATCCTAAACATAATTTTTTTCGAAAAAGGATAAAAACCTCCAAAAGAGATATAAAGCTACAAAACCTTTGACCTATTTTTAATCCTATTCACTCGTGGCCCTTGGTCCTATTCTAGGTGGAATTATTTAAATAATTGCATAGGTAACCCTCCCTTTGAATTTCAAACATTTATTGGGTAGGAACATATTACCCCATCATTATCATTTCCATTTCTCAATGCCATATATTCATTATCCTCCCATTTCTAGGAAAACTACATTAGCATGAGGTTTACACAGATTATGTAATTAGTGCTTGGATGAATGGGGCATCTTAGGTTAGATTGACCATTCTTACTACCATTCATCTTTCCCCAACCAAATTTAGCACTCTCAATGTTTTACAAGATAATAAATTTAATGTTATCACCATTTTGTGAGCTAATAATTTTCACACTCTCACCATTTTATGAGTCCCTTCCCTTTTGTTCTATAAATCACATATTATCTCTTATAATTATCATTCTTCTTATCTCATTTCTTGAGAGAACTAAATTTGACCTAAATTCCACAATAGACTATGTAGGTAGTGCTTGGATACACAAGGCATCTCGAGTTAGCTTGGCCACTTCTTCCCTCTTAATCTATTCAATATATACCAAAGTTGTCAAAATCCTTTTTAATTATGTGTTTGTGTATTCTTTCTTGATTTCTTGTTTGCATGTTTTTTATTTTACTCAATTACCATGAATTTTAGTTCATTATTCTCTATAGTTAAGTATTATTATATTATATCTTGATCTTGAGTGGTAGATACTTGTATTTGACCTAATCTTAGTTTATTGCATTGTGTTCCAACTTACGTCTTGAATATTTATATATTAACCCTAGGATTTTTACATTTTCATTTAAATCAATTTAATATGATTATGAAATATAATGTTATCATGATTATTTTATAATTATGGTGCATCATGTCAAATGCAAAATCAAAAATTAAGTATTAGAGGTCACAAGCAATGTTGTAACAATAAATATCCTTGTCTATTAATCTAAACACTAAAATTGAATCACATGAATAATATATAAATGCTACTCATAATACATATCAACTAATGAGAGTATCCAAAAATTTATAAACATTTTCTAACATGTTACAATACTAATATACCATGTCAATCTATAACATATCACATTTAATAAAATATTTGTATCTACAATTGTAAAAAATAGAATCATGGAAAATAAATCTGATACAATATCCATATCATAATAAATAGAAAATAAAAATATTAATACAAACACATTTTATTTTATATCACATCTATTCTATCATCATGAGATAATGGAAATACTAAATTAGAAAATATCATGTGTGTGTGTGTGTGTGTGTGTGTGTGTGTATCATAATATTTTTAGAGTCCATGTACATTAATAAAATAAAAAATAAGTGTTATATATCTCACCAGAATGAATGTAATATACATAGGTCATAATCAAAAAGAAAAGTGTTATCATCATGCACCCATCATATCTAACTCTATGTATCCTCATAACCTATCTATTGTGGTGGCCCAATAGGCCTTGATGGTGAGGGAGGTGGTGGTTGATGTATTGAATACCCTAATGTTAAAGTATGATGTGTACTCAACCTCTTAGACCTATAAAATGATATTTGTGCCTTGTGGGCCTCAAAATTAGGTTCCCTACCCTCTTCTGGTATGGTCACCTCATATAGACTATGGTAATAAGTTGTCTCATCCTTAACTTGAATTATCTCAAGGATAATCTATGAAAAACCTAGTTATGTAAGTTCATCATGATTTGTGTCTCACTCCGTATAGATCCTCTACACATCTTCCCTATCCCTATCTCTCTAAGCCTAAACCATTTTCATATATGCTACCTCTATCTTTAGTGAGGTAATCTCTAACTGAAGGGATGAAACTTTATGTATATGTATGTCACCTAATACTATAGTTAGGTGACCTTTGCATGTGGACCATATATCTCAACCACCCTCATAATAATACCCTCTTTGATAATGTTTATATCTTTACCTAATCTAGTGTTACCTAAAGAACTTGCTTAGCCAAGGTCCCCCACCCCCATTTATGTATTTTCACCAACCCTATCATCTGTTCCTCTAATCTTAGAAACTAACCTTCAGTCTTGGCTACTATCTTCAGTCTAAATCATGTTATCACTCTCTAAATCCACAACCATTAGTGCTTATCCCTATCATATTACACATATTGATAGCACTATTATCAATTATCTTAGGACACTATCAATCTCTTAGGTCAAAACTAGACCCACTATGCCAAATATGCCACTATCACTCCTACATCTATTTCTCCCCATTTTTAATCTCAAAAAAACTTGTGGTATGAATGGATACCTAGACCTATCTAGGTACGTATTTTTAGGTTTTTCCATCACATTAAACTCCCTAGATACATGGAAAAATAATCATAGACCATCTAAACCATCTTATTTCATACCAAGCTAGTGTTAAACCTAATCTGGCATCTACTCCTCCACAATGTGTATCTGTCTTCTAGTGACGAAGAACCTAATGGTCATGAACATTATATACCACCCATCCTACACCCATAGAATCTAAAACTATAATAGAGATACCAAATAAAGTCTCCACATCCCATATCATATATATATATCTATGATATTAATAAATATCTCCTCTATTCCCTTAATGGTTAGACCCTATCTAAACTCAACCATAGGCTATGGGCTCGTTTAGACCCCACACCCACCTTAGGCCTACTAGTTATTCAATATCAATGTGCTCTCAGGCCTAGACCTAGATAAACATGGATGTGTCAATCATTTGACCTCCATGATATGCCACTACATGAAGATCTATGTACATTTATCCCAATACCACTAACCCCAAAGACACGGTACTGGACACATCAATCATGTCATTAATCATCCCATCTAGACCCATATGGAAGTAGTAACCATACTTTTCAAGAAATAGGATGCCATTAATAATGGTTATCATTACAATGAATCTTTATCAATATGAGCTAGTCAAAATGGTACCTCTTGAGGTAGGTCATCTAGTCAAATGTCTATCATTGTCTCTAATAAATCAATGTCCATTGTCCCATACACCATCATCATGTCTATGTTTCAGATCAATTCCTCTAGCATAGCCTTTTTCCCTATGGGTCTAGTCTAATATATTGAGTACCCTCTCATAATAAATATCAAAATCTACCAAATATCCTCTAATGTGACTGTGGCATCACCTATGGTTAAATGGAATGTGGACATCTCTAAATGTCACCTCTCCATGAGTGCACTTAGGTAAGATCTATCATCTCTAATCATCAACATATGATAAATGTGTAGTAGATCTATAGTATCCAAATAGGTTCACATATCTTTAGTATAGATATTCCCTAACTATAGTTAATCTAAATGATGCTCATGCTATCAACACATCAAGTTACTCTTGCAAGCAATGATAAGTCAACAAAAATCACTAACTCCATCCAAATCAATCTAGCTAGATGACATAATACAAAGCCAATTATAATATATTATTCTTCCATAACATATATCTAGATAACCATATAAATCTAGGTTGTCCTTTGATTAATTGAAACAACCTCTTATACAAACAATAGAACTAATCTTTTTCTCTTTGTAGGATAAGTTACTTTTATGGCATTTTCACTGTTTTATGGCATTTTCTCCGTTTTGGAGTTTCCAACCCAAAAGGAATATTTTACCATTTTATAGGAATTTTTCATTATTTTATGAATTTTCACCATTTTTATGGGTTTTTTCACCATTTTAACTGATATTTTTTTCCATTCTTCTAGCATTTCCACCATTTTCATTGGTGAAGTGACCAATTTATTTTCCTAAAAAATTGATAGAATCACCCATTCCCTAACTAATACTAGTATTAATTGAAATTCAAATTCAAATTTATTAAAGATAAACCTAATTACTAGATACCTATGTTCTCATGGTTTCTAATGCTCTGAAACCTGCTCATTTAGGTGCCTTTGTCATGGAAAATAAACCATTCTTCACTACTATCTCTTGCACAAAATTAGAGCTCAAATATTATAAAGGGAGGGTAATAATAAAAATGTTTTACCCCATAAGAGTGAATATATAGCTTTTAATTTGGATTTTTAACCCTCCCCCCATCTCTCTATTATCATTATGTTCATCCTTGGATACCCTTTTATGGCTCTATTAACCATTTTTCAGCAAATTTCTTCTATATTTGTATTTATTTAGACATATTCACCTCTAGACATTGATATTTCCTCATTTTCAATGAATCTTTCATTTTATTCATTTCTTGACCATTCCCTTAAGGAGAATCTAGGGTTTATCAAGTGCCTTCTAGGGAATCAAGTTGAACACATTGGCCTATAAATTTAGATATTATTGACATATCATTCTTTAATCTTTAAAAAAAAATTCTTAACAAATTTTTTCATTCTTTGAAAATACATTATTTTCCTTGTTTTTTCAAACACCTTCTCAAATAGGGGTAGAATGTAGAAAGTTAATTTTCACCACTTTTGTGTCTAAAATGTAATTAAAATGAATTTCCACAAATCATGTGTAAATATACTAAAAAATCATTAATTGAACCATTTATTCATATAATTACTAATTTAATCCAAAATTACAACACATCCTTGATTAGGGTAATGTATTATATCACAACATTTAATTCAACATTAGCATCTTGAATTAAATCAATCCTTTGCATATATTATTACAATATAATTAAATGAATAATTGATTGGCAAAATATCATTGCAAAGTTCACAATCTCCTAAGTGATTAATTAATAACCTAATTAATTAAACTAAACTTCCTCTAATAGAAAATTTCATGGATTTGGAATTATCTATTTGTCTAAATCAAATTTCAATTTTACTTCATCTGGGTAAAAAACAAATAAATTCAATGATAAAGGAGAGGATTGAAATAAATATGCTACACTCTCTTACACCTACCTCCTACTCCTTCTTACACCCTCTTACATACTCTAAAAGGGGTCATGATTGCATTTTTATTCCAATTCTCTTCTACACTCTATTTTTTTGTATATGTAACCTCTTACATTTCCAACCTCCAACATTGATGAGGGTGAGCACTCATTCCTAACCATCCATTTATAAATCAAGATGGGTGATTCTCACTGATTCAATAGGTCTATAAATTGATGTTTGCCTCTCCATTATATACAATTTTATTAGACCTAAACTTTCTCTACCAAAATATATAAGGAGTTTCACCATTTTCATGTCAATTAGCAAGCCAAAATAAGTGTAGACAAGGTAATATGATTCTCGCATCTAGATTTGACATTGATAAATATCTCTAGTTCTACAAGCTAAACCCAAACCTCTTTGGACTAGAAATCAAATCAAATATTTCAAATAGGGTATAAATGTTTATGCTTTGTCTTATAATTGATTCATCATTTTCTTAGTCTTTATCAATCATAGGGATTAGGATTAGAATATCATGTTATTTATTTTTTTTAATTTCATTTAGTAACAATGATCTAACCTTATTTGGATTCTTGATTTACAACTCTTATTAGGATAATTGGGAAATGACATTGATATACTACTACACATACTATATTAGGATGAATGTCATGGATATATTTCTCAACGAATTGGTTAAGATCCAAAGGTCATTGATATATGCATATGGGTTATGTCTTCTAACACCAAGATGACATTTAAATTATGATTGGAATGGTTATACTTGATGCAATAAATAGTGGATAAATAGAATAATTACATCACCTTCTTATATGAAGGAAATATAATTAAGATTCAACATGATGGTAACAACAATAATCAAAAGGAAAAACCTTTGATGACAATTTTAAACATAGAACATGATAAATAATACATAGTGGAAGAAAATGAAATATTATTACACAACCTTAAAAAAAAATTAAGGGTAAAGGATAAGCCAAGTGACATAGACCCATTTGACAATTGTGATGACTTATAATAATTTATTCAAAAATAAATAGGGCCTAAGCATGACATGTTTTTTAGTTTCTATTATTTTTTTATCACATTTTTGGTATATTAAATATCCTTTTCCTTATGCATGTAAATTTCATATCGTATATGATTGATATATAGGACATATAGGTTTGCATAGGATACATGGATGCATAAATGCAAGACATTCCTTTACCCAATGATCATGCTAATGTTGGGGTCATCTCATTCCATAAGCTCCATTTTTATAATTTATATCTATATATGACCTTTTCATTTATCATGTTGAGCTACATTGATTGATTAAACATGTATTACTCTTACCTATATTATTTATAGTAATATGTTCCATAAATATGCTACTTTAATATATTGTGAGATTGGCATAAATAGATAGTGTAAAATAGTTCCACTTGTTATATGCTTCATGTATGTTATTCATTTACTATAGGATAATCATTATTTATTTACTACATGTATTTTTTATATTTATTATCTCATTGTATGCCTCTTTCTTTGGGCCCTTAACCTTCATTCATGACTTTTGTTGATTTTATTTTTTATAACATCACTCTTTATTTGTGGTGCATGGCATTTTATTAAATTTGTTTGATATTGTGTGTTAATCTTAGCCATGTGTGGCATTGAATAATATTTCATGCACTTTTATTATGTGTGTCATGGATTTGGCATTTTTTACTTGTGATTGGATACATCAAGGATTGTGTTTTGAGCCTAGTGAGTTTACTAAGTTTTTTGAGATTATTTAATTTACTGTGTTTTGATCCTTATCACACACATATTTAAATGATTCACATAATGCATATTGAATTTTTCAATAGTTACATTAGTGATGGTTGCTATTGTACACTTAATTTCTATATTTATCTTGACATGACACTTGTATACATTACATTAAATGTTTAATATATGATTTGAAGATATATCAGTTAATTTGATGACATACTCTCCATATGATAATTCATAATATATATCCTTTACCTTAATATGGGTTAATATTAGTTGGATTGTCTAGAGATTCAAGCCTCCATGTACAAATAAATCATATTTTTACACAAAATACAAGATTCAAAAATTTCACAGTGGTTCAAGTTATGAATTTAATTAATATTTTAGCACATATAACAATATATAAAAATTTCCTAATGGTTAAGATTATTAGTTTGATTTAAATTTTGACACATGATAATAGGATTTAGATATTTCATGTGGTTTATATTATTAATTTAGGTTAGTTATGAAACAAATATTTACAAATATATACATATTTACATGAACAAAATTTATAGGCTTTTTAGTATTTACAATTTGATATAGATTTTAAGGGAATGTGTAATTCATATGCACAAAATTTACATGAGACATATATATATATATGCATATTTTAGACACCATATTTTTTCCATAATTGTGTTCCAACTAGACTTCAGATTGATTTCTACCAAACAGTGCAAATTTAGCCTGGGAATCACTGAATGTCCCAAATTCATCCACACATTAGACATTAGTGCTCAAAATCCTATTGAGTCATCCCTATTTTGGGTAATATCCTATACACAATATTAACCTCTCAAGGATTCATCTCCAATCAACTTGCAACCTATGAAATTGTTAATTTGGCCTTTGGGCCCATTAAGTGGGGAACTTAAACAATTCCTAAAGTAAAAAAATGCTAAGTAGAATGAATTAACTAAGCAAATAAAATTAAATTTTTAAGTTGAATTGTAGGAAATTCTAATAAAATTGAGGTCATTATGATGTCATCATCCTCAAAGTGAAGGAATTGAAAATATCTCACTTCAATTCTTAAATTTAGAAAGGGAGAGACATGCTTAACAAATGAGATCTCTATACCAATTATTAATTGTTTATCCCCTCCTTAACTCAACTAACATTAGATTAAACATAATAATGGTTGACTCTAACCTAACTACACTTGGGTTAGAGTTAGTTTGAAAGGATATAAATACAAGGCTTCATGCATTGTTCAACAAGCTCTTTTGGTGTAATGTTATCATGAAAAAATGCCTTCAATGAGATTCTTTACATAATTTGTTGAAAGAAACATCAAATCCAAGCCCAACATTACCAAGGTGAAAAGGAGAAATGATTCAAGGAACACCATTATCAAAAACTCTTTAAGCAAACAACCAAGCACATTAATCCATGACCAACATAAAAATCTTGCTCTCAAAGAAGGTAAATAATGCTCGTTTTATCCTCCATGGATAGTTACTTGTATTTTTTTCTTACTTTTTGAGTGTCTAGGATTGAGATGTTAGCTTTATTAGTATGTTTTTATTTAGTTTTCATCATACTAACACAATACTAGCTCCCCTCTTATATTCATATTAATCACATAATGGCATTCTTAGGGTGACCACACACACCACATACATAAATAATCATCTTTAGACTTCTTTAGAGCCAAGAAGCATGCATTTTAGGCCTTAATTTATTGATTTTAGATATTTTTTTATGTTTGATATTTGACTATGAAACTGTGAATTCATGATTGTAAAATTCCAAATTTGGTGAGATAAATCATGACATTATCAATATAAATAGTGAAATCATTCTAGGAAACTGTGAATTCATCTTGGTTTACATTTGGCTATGTAGAACTATGAAATCAAGCTTGTAAAAAGTGAAATCACTGAGCAAAATTGTGAATTCATCTTACAACAAAAATGACTTTTCCTCTTTTTTTAAAAAATTATTTCACATTTGTGAAATCATCTATTTTAGTAGTGTAATCATCTGATTTAGTAGTGAAATCACATTTTAAAGTAGCGAAATCACATTTTTGGGTTACAAAATCATTATACTAGGTTACAAAATCATTTTCTAATTATGAAATCACTAAAAAATAGTGAAATTCAACTCTCTATGTTTTGTGTTTACTGCATGTTTTACCACAATTATGAAATCATTTGGCATGGTTATGAAATAATTTTATAGAGTTGTGAAATCGTTAAAACAAGTTGTAAAATTTTTCTAGAAATATGAAATCATTCACTATAAGCATGTGTTTCATTCAAGTTTTTTGCATTTTTATGTCTAAAAAAAAAATTAGTTCATAATTTATTATGCAACTACGACATCATTCCAAATATCTTAAATTTGTATTTTCTTGAGCTAATTTGTAGAATCTCACTTGGCTTAAAGCAAAAGTTAATCCATTAACCTTGTTTACAGAGAATTGATCCAATAAAGAAGAAGTTTGGATGATTTTTAATGGTTTTTTCATTTTTTAAAGTCAAATGTTATTAAAAAAAGGGTTAAAACTCACTCATATTTATTTAAGGTGCTTAAAAATCACTTAAAATTTTATATTTTATCATTTATAATATTTTACAGGTGCAAACACAACCAAGGGGCCAAAAATTTCAAACACATTTCAATTTGGTGTTAACAAAAAGAACTTACATCTTTAGTTAGAGCTTATAAGATATTTTTTGATTCTTTTTTATTATTTATCCATCTTTAATTTCTTATATTAAACTCTTTGCTTTTGGAAAAAATAAACTTAAGTGTGTATGCTCTCCCCCATCCCCTTTAGGGAACTTGGGTGACCAAAAGTACTTGATTTATTGCCATTGTTCATAAAGTTGTGTCATAAATAATGTTGTGTATGCTCTCCACAAGATCCAAGTGACTTGGGTGATTCAAAAGTGACCTCTAAAGTCTTTCCATATTTATTTATTTATTTTAATGAATTTATCTTATGTGTAGTTCATCATCTCCCCATGAGTTTTTTAGGGTTGCATTGACCTGGGGTTTCATCTCCCAGCATCATAGCAAACCCACTCCATGGTTGGGTATAAAAATTAGGGCACATTATAATAGGATTTTTAGGGGGCTGAGTGGCTATCCTCTTTGATCCTAAAAAAACATGGGTCAAGTCTTGATAAACATCAAACTCTAATAAGTATTACATGGATGGAGTCATTATGAAACAAAATAAACCCTTAAATAATAAGTTATTAGGTGTGAACCCAATTGATATGATTATGTTCTTATGTTTTCCACACTTGGTACCATATAGTATGTGTAAAAATTATATATTTTTAGTCAACCTGACTTGATGCAAAATTTATTACCAAATGTCGAGTGCTTTTCACTCTAAGTTTGTGCCATGTACTAATGTTTGAGAGATAAATGGTGGCATAGAAACTCTACCTAAAATTTTTATTTAATTTTTGGATTAATATTTAATACCTCATAATCATTATTATATCAATGCAAAATTTATCAATTATAAGGATAGGATGAGCCATTTGTGCTATTTATATTTTCTTTGATTTACATGTGTGCTTTGAGACAAACTATTTGTTTGTCACAAGTCAAAGTGAGTCATAAACATCACATGTTTTTATTACAATTTCACCTAAGAGGTGTTATTCTATCCTTTTATTGTCACACTTGTTCATTAGATTTTTTATCCCAAAACATATGTGTGTGTCACTTATTTGAATAGGGCATTGTTATACTACCCATTTCATCCCAAACATTTGCCTTGGATTTTTGAATAAAAAACCATTTTCATACACTTGAATGAAGAGGAATAATTATTTTTCTCATGTTATTCTAAAACCAATTCCTTGTTTCAAACCAATTTCTAAATCACAATTATCTTTAGTCTAAATTGGTGTCGTTATGCTATTCATTTGGGTCTTGGATATTTTCCATATAAAAAATCCAACTCTTTTAAAACAAATTCAAAATTTGCATTGCAAAGTTTAGGTTTAAAAATTTATCATTATACACCTATGTATTTCTTAATTTTATCTTGGGTGTTCACCTCTTACCTTTAAATCATGTAATTAGGGCTAATTCTTTGCTTGCTTTGAAGATCATTTTGCCTAGATATAGGAATTGGTCTATTTATGTGTGCCTTGGGTCAATTTGTTACCTCAAACTAAGGTCAAAACTATCTTTTCAATTATAACCTTAATCATGTTTAGTTTACATTGGATCCTTGCTTATCACTTAGGCTTGAATGCTTTACTCATCAATCTTATTTTGATTACTTGAGGTTGACTTTCCCAATTAGTTTTAGGCATGTTCATAGGGTGAACGGCTTATACCAAGGTCATTTTTTAAAAAAAATTACATATGAAAATATTGATTAAAAGTGTTTCAAAATATTTTATTTATATATTATATTAATTTCAAGTTTTTATTTCAACCTATTTTATTTTAAAGTCTAACTTTGTGCCTTCTTACCAAAGACAGAACATTGCCTTATAGTTTCTAGACCTAGTATATTTTAAAGTCCAGTTGTGTGCCATCTTACTAAATACCTAGCATTACCTTATAGTTTTTAAATTTAGTTTATGACTATTGATTCTATAATTTTGACTTATTTCCAAAGACATATCACCTTTTTATTTTAGACCTAGATTAGATTTGTTTGAAACACTTTGCCAAAACTAGGATTCAAACTTTGCCTTTCATTTGACAATTTACGTGTAAGACCTTAGTCTTTAGATACATTTGAGACAAAATTTATGTTAATATATTTTGGAGAATAGATCCATTTATATGCCAAGTTTAAACCATTTTCAATAATATATCGAGTGTTCTATTTAAACCAAGTTTCAATGCATACCAATCATCGACCAATCTTTTTTAGACCATATTTTGAGTGTTTTGTGAACTTTTATACCTTTTTTATTTGTGATATGTTAGTTTTGGATTCATATATTCCTTGTTACACATGAATTAGGACCATATAAAATCCATATTATGAAGTATAGTCATGAATGATACCTTTATTCAAGACCCATATGGTGATGACATAGTTTGTGAGATGTATCCATATCCCCATTATGTTATTGAATATGTAGAACAAGGCCAATATCCATTAGCACACTACCTAGTTAATATATATTATATCAAAGTTAGGAATAAAAACATATATATCACTACCTTGATATTATGACATATATTGAAAAAGTCTAACAACATCCTTACTACATTACCATGCCATCAACCTATGACCCATACTTATAAAATCATCACTTGATTTAAAATAAAGATTAGGTTTTGATTAGATCCATAGAGGTAGGAGCCAAGTTTCTAGAATACTTTCCTCATGAAATTATACCTAGTATAGTTAGAGTGCGTCATAATGTATGTTATACTAGAACCATTGAGTATGCCTCTAATAGTTACCCTTAGGCACCTATGTCAATGTCAACCAAGATCCAAATATGCATGCAAATAGAAATAGCCCCATGGTGGAATAATTCATGCAAATGTATCAAGCATATCAAAATTATATTAATCTAGCATGGAATTTTCATGTTATGTCCATAATAAATACCTTGGTTATATAGTTAATTCCTTCAATAAGAGTGTCAGTAAATTCATCAGGTCATGATAATCTGTGTGTGGAACCATTTTTGAAAAGTAATTTAGTAGACAACATGTTTAATTTCCCATTCATTAAATAAGTAATTATGGATTCTATTTAGGATTATGTTCCAAACATAGTGGATAACATACAAGCGGCTCCCAAATTAGGCCAAGGTGGGTTAGCACCACCAAATAATTGACAAAAAGTGAATCTTACCAAAACTATGAGTGTTTTACAATAGCAAGGGGTATGAATGCCTAGTTACCAACTATAGTAGGTTACTCCCACTCTTCAACCAACTATTTATTCAAGAACATAATAACAGGGGATAGGTAATTAGGTGCTAGCCAATATTTTAACTCAAAAAGTGATGAATGTTATCCTAACACAATAAGTGATGACTAATATTATACAACCACAAACATATACTAGTTTACCACCTAAGTAAAGCTATAACACTATGTTGCATCAACATGTGGTAATAAATGTTCCACCTCAATAGGTAGCAATAAATGTACCTTAATAGGCACAAATAAATGTAACTCAATAGGAATAGATGTTATCTAGTTAACAATGTGTTCCTATTGGACAATGACAAATACCAAACACCCAAAAATCATCTAGTTCATAGTAGGCATTTTTTCAGTAAAGAGGTGCCAATATCTAGTAAGTACCTATTAGTAAATAGTTGACTTTTACCCAACATGTGCCACATATTTAAAGATATGGACTTAACCAATATCAAGTAACATTTATACCATCAGATTTGAATAATCATCAAGTGTATGCAATCATAAATATATCATGTTTATAAATCAATCCTAACTCAGAGAAGATAGATCATACTTACACTTATGATTGGGAATACATTAGATAATTGGGAACGTGACCAATATGGGGATCCATTAGACCCAATTATGGGATATATTATCATAATAAATAATGATAGGGAGGGTTCCAAAGCCTTCAATCAAGTAAAACATGCAATAACCCTAGTTAGGTCCTATGTTTTCATATTTGACTAAACTAATAATAAGTAAAGTAAATAAATATAATCTAGTGTTAACCAAAGCTTGTGGAAAAATATGAGGGTTAGTAAACAAATAAACAAAAATGCATAGGAGAATATTAATTAAGTTATGTATGAGTAAGACCCTAATACATGAAGAAAAAGAAGATTATTATTATTCAAAGCCAATATTTATGCTACTTTTATATACTAAAGAGAGGAGTAAAGTTAGAGAATACTTACTTGGAAGACAAACCCATCAAGAATCAATATCTCCCTTGGTCAAAGGGTATTTTCAAGAGGTTATTTTGGTTTATAATGATCAATAAGAAAGGTAAAAGAATCTAAGACTTCTCCACAAGACTATATTTTCCAAGTAAAACCCCTACTATAAGACTCCTTAATTAGAATGGTGGAAGAGCAGATTATAAAAAAGTGCAAGTGAATAATAAATATTTTTCATTTTTTAAATAAAGACTTTTCAAAAGTTTCAGCTGACAGGGTTGACCCAGTCAACCTAATAAAGTTATAAACAAAAATTCACTAGGTCATGGGCTAGGTCAGTCAAGAATCAACCTAGACCCTAAATAAATTTTACCCAAAATAGTACAAGGTTGACCCAATCAACCTAGTATAGCAGACTATCAAAAGAGGCTTAAGCTGAGGAAAATAGGGATTGAAAGTGGGAAAAGACTAGAGGAGTATGAAAAAGAGGATTAATAGATTAGAGAATGGTTTTAATAACTAGTTATATTGGTAATAAGTAGAAATAAGGGACAACAATCTTACAAAGAACGAATGGTCTTCCCACCCCTTTCCTGGTGTATCCTTTAAGGTGTGCACTTAGATAGATGTAGACTATATAGGTTCCTATAAGATAGAAACCATCAATAATTGATAATTTTTTAAAATATTATGTGTATACATATTCCATAGTTAAATCTCATCACATGTCACTTAGGTGTAATAAGGGATGGTATTTTAAGAAAGAATAAAGTAACACATAATGCTTAGGATAGAAAAAAATTACAGTATTTTAAAGCATAAAATAACTAAAAGTAAATGAATAAAAGGAAAATAACTAAAAATTAAATTTGATGCATACCTTCAATTACCTTTATCACTGGATGGTTATTTTTTGTGTTTTTAGTTTTGATTATGGGGGTGTAGAGACTACTTTTGATAAACTAAAGAATACAAAACTAAAGAGTTGAAACAAACAAAAAAACATAGGAAGTCAAGATAACTAGTGTTATGTGGATGGTATGTACTTAGAAATTTGGCAAGCTAGGGTGATAAGTGATATGTTAGACCAAATGACCAAGTTAAAATTTAGAGTAAATCGATTAACTAAAAAGCCAAGGCTACTAAAGACCAAAAAAATCAAAATAGTAAACCTTAAGTAAGAAAGGCAAACTCACCATATCAAACCAAAGATACATGTCAAAAAGGATGGTTATCAAACATCTATATAAAATCAATAAAAATCCCTACTTAAACAAAGATGGACAAACAAATACGGTAAAACAAAATTGATGGGTGAGAATTAATAATCCTTACTCAATCATTAATGGAAAAAGTTGCATAAAATGGAAAACAACATTGATGAGTGAGAATTAACAAGCCAACTTCACTCAATAATGGAGAAATTACATGGAAGTATAAATAGACTCAAGTGTTGAAAAAAAGGGTGGTCTAAAAATGATAAATGGTAAAATAAAGTAATACATATCTAGAAATGTAAATCCATGTTATAAGTAATGTAATCCATAGTTGTTCAAACATGTTTTTTTACTCTAAGGATAGATAAAACTAAAACAAAGTAGTGTTAGCATGTTTTTAAGATGTAAATAAGAAGGAATTATAGAAGAGGGAAAATAGATTTGGAATCATAATTTTCCTGTCAAGGGGGGAAATGAAATGGGTGGATGGGAAAATGAAGGAAAACCCAATGTAGAGGAACTATTTATCAAATTTAAGACACTCAAATTAAGTTTATCAAAACAAGAAGAATTTTGACCTTAAAGACTCTAAATAAATTATCTTATCCACACAAGTCCTAGGTCAGCAATTGAAGTATATAGATCATCCCATGAAGGCTATATGCATGAAAAGTAAAATAAACTTACCTTCCCACAACATGTTCCCCATTCCTCAGGATCCCTTACAAATCCATCAGTCTATTATGAATATTGGGTACTTACATGATAAATTAGGTAGCACCATAGATTTTTTTGAATTATCGTATTCCAATCTATTGTCTTAGCACATCCCAATGGTCCTTGGCTCTATTGTGATTCCAAATATGGAATTTAAGCTTCAATTGGAGATAGGAGATGTGTTTGTAATCATGTATTTTTGTGTGATTTTGAATTTTAAGATTTATATGTTGATTTTTTTATATCATTTCCTTTTGTTTCAAATGATTTAGCTTTTAACTTTCTTGATGGCTTTTTCTATTCCTCCTTCATATAGATTTAGAAAACCAAACATAGGTACTAAAGATGACTTTCATTTGAATACTTGGGACTTGGTTACTAAGAGAAAGAACTTTATAGAGTATGGTGTCTAAGAGTTTCATAAATTTAGGTGAAATAAAAGTGATAGTCGACCTTTTTTATCCAATGTGGAATGAAATAAAGGAAATCAAGAAGAAAGACTCATGGAATAATTTGAATTACTTCAAATCACAAAAAATGTGACAAAGGGAGAAAAAAAGGATACAATGATAAAAAAGTGTGATTCCTTATCATAATAATGATTTAAATGGAGGAAAATTTTTCAACATAGATTATTATTCAAATTTCATCTATTAAAATAAGAAAAAACTAAAGTCGAGAATAAATATCAATAACTTGTAACCAGTACAAAACATATTCTATAAAAAAAGGAATGATAAAATGGTAATTTTATGAGGAAATCCAAGTCCTATCCATGGTCTTACATTGTAACTCATAAAATATAAACCCATGAGCATGCCAAAAATCATGTGAAAAATATATGAGGTAATAAAAAGATTATATTTGTGAGGAAGGCTAGGTCCTATCCATGGTCTTACACTACAACTCACAAAAGAGAAACCCAAAGGGTGTAAAAGTGTGTAAAAATTATGAAAATAAGAAAACTATGGTACATCATGAAGAATACCAGGTCCTATCCATGGTTTTACAATGCAACTAATGAGAAAAAGGAGAAACTATAAGACCAAAAAGCAAAGACTAAGGTTTGTAAAAAGAAAGAAATGTTGTAGAGGGAAAGACCCATGTAAGTATCTTAGAAAAAGTGTTAGATATATAGAATATAGAAAGAATGAAAATAAGGGAAGAGTTAGGAAAAATACTTCTTGAGGAATTTTTCATTGGTGGTCTCTTTGAAAACATGTCCTTCATTGGTTTGAAGGTGATAAGTGATTGGGAAAAGAATATCTTTGACTAAATATGAACCCCACCATTTTTAGGCATATTTACCTTCTTTCTTATGGGTGTAGTATAATTTAAGGATAATATCACCAATATTAAATGTGTGTACTTTGACATGTTTATTATGTTGTTTGGAAATATGAGCTTTGTACTGGTGATTGTGTTATAAAGAAAAAAAATGTACATCAAAGAGATCGAGAGCATGAAGGTGAGCTTCATGTAATTTTTCATTAGGTATGATACCAAAAAGATATATATAAATAGAGGGAATCTCAACTTCTAATGGAAGGACTAACTCAGGACCATAGACTAGAGAAATGGTGTTGTCACAGTGGTAGTATGTATGCTAGTCTGATAGGCCCAAAGAGTAGGAAAAAGATTAAGATGTCAATCCATGTGGGCTATATAAATGTTTTTTTTGAGAAATGTTTAAATAATTTTGTTTTTGGCTTCAACTTGACCATTAAATTGTAAATGATAAGTCATGGAAAATTTGTGATAGATTCTAAATTTAGCATGAGCTATTTGACATCCTTTTTTTTGAAACTATCACCATTATTTGAAATGATAGTATAGGGAAAACCAAAGAAAAAATGATTTGATTAAGAATAAATTTGGAAATAATGTTACTATTGACATTGACAAGGGGCATAACCTCAACCTATTTTGTAAAATATTCAGTAGTGGTTATGATAAATACATGCACATATTGAGAGTAAGGTAATTTGCCTATGAGATCTAATCCCCATATGGTGAATGGTTAGGGGGATTTGATAGTTTTAAGCTCATATAGAGGTGAATTAATTATATAATCATGAAAATAGTAAGGGGTAAACTTTTTAGTAAATTCGATTGCATCCTTTTCAAGAGTGGGATAAAATTAACCCATACATAATCATTTGTAGGTTGTATCATGTATATTATAATGACCACCATAAATTTCATCCATTTTATTTTTTAAAGAGAGTAGGGACCTCATCTTGAATAAAAAAATAGAGAAAGGTAAATTTAGTATTATGGTAATAAAATATGTATCAAAATACATACTTGAAATCTTGTTTATGAATATGAGTCTTTTCATAAGAATCTAAATTAGGAGGATAAGTTTATGTTCCAAAAATTGAATGATGTCTTTATACCATGGGCTTTGTCAGATGGTAATAACCTTGATGTGGTAGATAAGTTAATATTTTGGTTAAATATAAGATGAATATTTTGTATTTGGATAAGAAGAGTGGGATTTGAAAAAATTTGTGTGGATGAAAAAGAGATGCTAAAAAAATAAGGGAATCAACAATGGAAATTTGATCTCAAGGGATAGGTTCAATTGTAAAAGAAAGGAAATCTTTAGCAAGAGTGATTTTAATTTGATGATAAGTGATGATATTTTAAATTTTCAATTATTAATCACCATTTATTTGGTGTTAAATGAGTTAAGAATAATATAAAGCATATATGTATTAGATGTCTAAATCAAGTGCAGCTCTCATGCCTAAGATTAGAGATTTGTATTCTGACATATTGTTGGTGACATAAAATGTTAAGAAAAAATATAAATGGATGATTTTGTCAAGAGGAATTGTAATAATGAAACCTACCCCATCTCCTTGAAGTCATTTAAAACCAACAAAGTTAAGGATCCAAGTATCCTTATGCAAATTGACATTAATTTTTAAAAGTTATTCGATAACTACTTTTAGTTTAGTAGTAGTTGGGTAATAGTAGATTCATCAAGATTACTTTATACAAGATCAATATTAAAGTTATGGAATTAATATTTAAGTGAAATATCTTGATTAAGACCTTAAATATAGATAATATTATCTTTTGGAAGACTATCATGAAGGTGATTGGTAGCTGATATAGGAGATATGATAAGTTCATCAATTATGACTGATCCTTTAACCACTTTTTAATTTACAATGTGGAGATCAAATTCCATAAGAAGGACCATCCAATTTCCAATTATATCTATAGGAAGAAAGGATTTAGAGAATAAGTGATGAAGGGGGTCAAAATGAATGATGACATAAGTGGTTTGGTATAACATGTAATGTCAAAGTTTTTTATCTATGAAATAGATGGTGAGATAATCATGTTAAAATTTTGTATAAAATTTCTCATAATAAATAAGGCCTAAAATGATGTAATAGATGGAATATTGTCTTCTGGTATAATCTTATTAGGAAAGCATTGCCCCAACTGATATAGGTGTGTAGGAAGTATGAAAAATTAGAGGTTGATGGTTAAAAGTAGGATGAAGCCTAGGTGGGTGAAGCAATGATTCTTTCATGTTGTCAAAGGATTTTTTACAAGGATATATCCATTATAAAGCATTACCTTTCTTAATAAGAAAATTGACATAGTGAATAATCTCAGCCATTTTAGGGACAAATCATTTAATTAGGTATGAATGTCTAGAATGGAATGAGAAATGAGCATGTTGATGATATCACTAATCTTAGCTAGGTTAATATCTGTCATAGAGAGAGAGACTAGGAATCCTAATAATTTTCTAGATGTGACAACAAATACACATTTGTTAGGATTAGTCTAACTTGATATTTGAGAATATGGTCAAAGATGATAACAAGATTAGAAAGATGAGTCTTATGATTTTTAGATTTAAAAATGAGGTCATCCATATAGGTTTTAATAATTTTGTGGATAAGATCATTAAGTATGTGAGTCATTTCTCATTGATAAGTGGATACAAAAAAATTTAGGCCTAAGGGCATTTTGACATAGAAATAGGTGCCTCATTCCATGGTGAAAGTGGTCTTATGTTGGTCCTTGGGGGCAATGTGAATTTTATTATAACTCAAGAAGCCATCCTTAAGAGATAAAATTTCATACCTATATTTGGAATCAACAATGGAATCTATCGAAGGTAAAGGGAAATTATCCTTAGGATAAGCAAGATTAAGATTATAAAAATCAATGTAGATGTGAATGACCATAGTAACCTTTTTTTGAATGGGAACTATGTTAGAACTCATTCATAATAATCCACTAGTTTGATAAATTTAGCATCAAGAAGCTTGATGATTTCCTTATGACATAAAGTGGAAATCTCAGGTGGAAATTTCCTTTAATTTTGATGTATAGACTTGGCATTAGGATAAGTAATGATGTTATGCACCACAATTATAGGGTTAATACCAAGCATGTCCTTATAGGACCAAATAAATATCTCATGATATTTATTAAAAAATAAGCTAAAGTTATCATATTCTATAGGTGAGAGTTTGTGAGAAACTATAATTGGTTGAGGGCATGATGGAGTACCATATACAATGTGAGTAGTTTCTTCAATAGGCATAGAATTTGCATCTTTTAAATGGTATGGTGCAATAGGTAAAGAATAAATTGGATTATTTTTAGGATTGATGCTAGCAATGAAGCTGTTAAAATAAGGGGTTTGGGTTTTGAAATTCCCAAGTTTATGATGTTACTGAGGAAGTTGAGGTTCTCGGGCATGAAGTATTTCAAGAATGAATTCATCATTAGGCAAGTTGAGAAGAGGACCATAATACTCAACATATACTTCAATATCTAGAATTTTATTACCATGGTGATCATACTCAGAATGTATTTGACAAACATCATCTACCTTAGTATCTAGTGTAATCTTGAGAGTAGAAGTAGATGGATCAAAAGGGATTGGTGTGTCTTTAGTTTTTATGATGGGGGAAGGAGTAGATGAAAATATGGGATTCATAAGTGGTAGAGAGGATGTAATAATTTCTAGAGGTTTGGAAAGTATGATTTACTCTACCACCAAAGAGTATCAAGAAATAGGTAATTGGCAAGAGGCACATAACCATTAGGATCTATGTCATGATCCATGGAAATGGTATGGACATTTCAATTAAAATAATGTATTTTTGCTAAGGTTTTATAATAATGTTGAACATCCAAGTCTCAATATTAAGCTTGGATCATTATGTAATTATCATCATATGTTGGATAAACTATACATGCTTGAGATTTAGGAGAGTTATAGAAGGTGAAATTCTAATATTACTGAATGTACATGGAGACATGATGAGGGGATCTTGAAATAATTTGGCCACTCTAAAGTCATTTTAAGTGAAGGCATATTTGGGTAAAGAAGGCTCTTGAGCATTTTATGGAGGGGGAAAGTTAGTAATCTCATCAATGAAGGGAATAATATAGTTTCAAGGTAATAAATAAGGAGGAAGCCACTCTAAAATGTATGGAGTTAGTTTCGTAATATTACAAGTATGTTTTAAATCATTATACTCATCATCATCTAAATCAACAAGAGTGATTTGTAAATTAGTATTGATGTTAATAAACTTAGGTAAAGGAGCACTATTGATCTTAATAATGGTAGGAATATGATATTGAGATTTGGGATTAGGAAGTTGAATACTCTAAGGGTTGGGATTAGCCTCATTCTTATAACATTTTCCATTATGTAAAAATTTAATGCATAGGATACTAAAAGAAGCAATGGACCTCATTTAATGATTCCAAGGGCTACCAAGGAATATGTTATAAATAAAGGTTAAATCAAGGACCATAAGATTATTTTGAATGATATTAGGTCCAATTATCAAAACCATGACAGATGAGGTGGGAGTACTTGAGATGATCTTTGTTATACCTAATTTGTTGGATAAGCCACAAAGATGTCACATTAATACCAAAGCCTTCATCAACTAGAAATTTATGGATAAGGGTAGTATTAATGTATATATTAATAAAAAAGTGGTGGATCATTGGCATGAAAAATAATTTCATCATCGATCATGTCTTCTTCAAGAAATTTAATAGAAGGCTTGGAAAAAAGATACACGATTTCTATAGTATGTATGTTACTAGTTTGAGGTTCAATAAAAGGTGGTTCTTCATCTATATAGGATGGATCTTCAATTTCTTATAATTTTTGTATGAATAACTTACAATGATAAGGCTAAGTAAAAACTAACACTATTAGTGGAATCTCTCAAGGCATAGAGTTAAGTTCTTCAAGAAAGTTCCAATGAGATTTATAAGAAGAACAAGCACAATGTTAAGGAGGTAAGGTAGATTTTAAAGGAATAGAAGTGGTTGGGGGTTTGAAAGGAGGAAGTTATTCCTTAGGAAATTTAGAAGTGATATTAGTGGTGGTAGCATCTTTTTGAATTTGGTCTTATAAAGATGGCTTCTTAAGATTTTGTAATAGGATCTTTATGGGCTAGTCTATAATGATAATTGGCTTTAACATTATTAACATATTGAGAGTTATTGTAATATTGGTCATAATCAATGTCAATATCACAAACATCCTTGGTAATTTTTTTATTATAAGTTGTGGAAAAAGATTTTTGGTTATTAGAGGTAGAATCTTTAGAAACCTATCATTTTTTAGAAGTAATAATGTACTCTTGATGATGAAGATTGATCATGGATTCATGATTAAATGAATCACCAAGCATGTAAGAGATATAAAATTTAGTGATCACTCTAAAATATTCATGGGAGTGACCAATGTTAGTTTGGAATTAAAAAAATTGATTAGGTTCATACAACTTAAGAGGATTTTTAGGATAAGGGAAAGGTTTAGAGAGTGGTAAATATTGTTTAATTTGCTTTACCAAGAGTGGTGTGTGAGAAGATGAAGGAATGTCAACGTTGGTAACTCCTAGTTTAGTTTGTAAAGTATTTATGGTGATATCATTAGTGGATGTTTGAAAATATCATTTAAGAAGTTTAGGATTAGGTTCAAATTGCTTCATGAAATTTTTTTGACATTTAGATTTATCAATAGCTTCATTAACTATTTGGGGAGATAAATTGTTAACCTTATATTAAATAAAAGGAGTCAAGGTAGTTATAAAGAGTTTGAACAAGTTATCATCAGTCATGTTATGGTCATTTTTATGGGTTAATTACTTCCATATTTTGATAAAGTCATGAGCTAATTCATAGAGAGATTGCTTAACATTGATAAAGTGGCTAAGACAACTATTGGGAAGATCATTGTGTTGAACCTCTTTAACTAAAGGATTGACCAAATCTTCTAGTTGCCAAATGAAATGTTGAGGAATTTAGTTTTGTTATTCTAATACATTGCTAGTAAAATTTTTAACTAAGATTTTAGTTATGGTAAAAGTATTAGCTTATATCCACTCTTTGTAAATATTACCAAAGGCTTTAAGAAATGAGGCAGGGTCTTTAGTCCCATCATACTTTATAGTTGGAGATATGTTATTAATTTTAATGGACACAATTAAGGGAGATAAAGGCTCATTTTGAATAGTTTGAAACATCTTGTTATTCATTATGGATTGAAGAATAACATTATTGGAAGCATATTTAAGAGGTGAAGGAATCTAGTTGGGATTGGCTTGAGGATGGATATTTGGAGGTTGATTAGCCATATTAATCAATTGATGTTGGAGTTCCATCATTTAAGAGGTGTTATAAGTTTGAATTATGTTCACTTTATGTATTACTTGTGCAATAAGTTTAGCTGTATCAATAGGTGGGTTGGTGTTTGTAGGAGCACTCTCTAAATTGGTATTAGGGGGAAGGTTATTAGTAGATGGATTATTAGTGGGATTATTGATTAAACTTGTGTCAATTTCTCTCACATCAATTTGAATAATTTAAAGATTAGAATTATATTGATAAGTATAGAAAGGGTTAGACCCATAAAATTCATCTTGAGGTGTGATTTTCACCATGTTATAAGCCACAGATAAAGAAGGGGAAGAGGTGCTCCAAGAGTGATGGTTATCTTAGGAGGAAAAGAGAGGGAGAAAAAAACATCCCATATAGTATCTAAATGGATTCATGTTGTCCAAGAAGATTCTTATAGGGGACTTCATGATGATTTGAGATAAATAAACAAAATTTTAAGAGAAATAGAGAGCTGCATAAAATAGATAGGGAAAGCAACATAGAGAACATAGTCAATTGGGTCAACCTAGTACAAAAAATAGGGGTTAAAAATTGAGAAAATAGGGATATAGAGTTGATAAGGTCAACCTAATTCTATAGCCAAGGTATAAAATAGGTAGAAATAGATATAGAGTCGATAGGGTTGACCTACTATCATAACTTGGGAAGCAAAAAAAGAGTACCATGTTGACAAGGTTGACCCAATATTGAAGGTAGGGGAAGCAAGCAGTCTATAAGAGACTATGTCGAGTAGAATGACTATGTACTAAAACAAGAAAAAAAATTCAAGTACTTATGAAATATAGAAGTGAAAATAAACTCACAATCAATTGGGTCAATGAGGATGATCCAATTGAGGCCCACAACACAAAACCTTACACCAACATTAGCCAATGTAAGTTTTTGCAAAGAGAAAGTAGTCAACTTGGAAATTAAATGCTAAGAGGCCATCATGAATGTTAATAGATTATTAAAGTATGATTTTAAGTGTGATAGGAAGTTGGTTGTAAGGAACTAAAAATCAATCTATAGATGGTTTCAAGATGTTTAGGCTAAAATTTATCTATATTGGCAATGGTACTAGCTTAGTATTGGGGCCTACCCCCTCACTTCACTCACCAAAATGAAAGGGGTGCTAGGTGATTTGATAATATATATCATTAACCACATGTTTATAATTGGCTAAAAAACCATGTTAGTTTCCCCTTTGGTGATGAAATCCAAGTAGGTAAGCCTTGGTAGACAAACATTTAAATATGTTTTAAGATTTTGTGATTTGGTAGTGTGTGAAAGAAAATAAAAACTATTGAAAGTAAATGGTATATTAAAAAACCACTTGATTAGATTATGTGATCTATTATAAGCATACAAGTCACAAAAATTTAAAGTGTGAGCTAATTACTAGCATATAAATGTTGATTCCAACTTTGAAACATAGTACAATGTTGATTCAATTGATAGTGTATGCAGTTATTATAGAACAAAGTTGATATTATTGCTACTATACTATTAAAACAAAGGTTTATTAAAGAAATATGTCAACAATATCAACCTAGTCTTCTAAATAGAAGACAAAATACATAACTAGGTTGATAGAGTAGACCTAGATTACTGCATAGGGGTAGTTTAAAAGACTATAAATTGTGAAAAATAGAACTGTAATGCATAACATAAATGAAAGAGAAAGAGAGAAAATAATCTTGGTGGATTGAAGGATGTAGAGGAAAGTGAGATTACTATTGAGTGCTTTGATTTATACTTACAAATTTTACCAACTATGTCAACTAGGTCGACTTAGTTCTATATTTCCCTATTTACTAAAACCTAAAAATAATACTATGCTGGCAATGTCAACCTAGTATTTTTTTGGACGTCTAGAAGTGTACTATGTCAATAGGGTCAACCTAGAAGCCTGTTTGGAAGTTTGAAAGTGTATTATGTTGATAAATTTTACCTAGTAGCATGCACTTGATTAAAAAATTACACAAATAGAATAGATTCATATTGATGTGACTGTGTTAAACCGATGCACAAAAGTTAGAAAATATGCTAACATTGTTGACCCAATATCATAGATATGAATAAATAATAAATAAAATGATAAAATAATGAAAAATGTGAAAGAAAACTTGTAAGGGTTAGATTCACATTAGGTTCATTATAAATGCATCATGTTTATAAATAAATCCTAACTCGGAGAAGATAGATCATACTTACACTTTCAATTCGGAATACATTAGATAATCAATAACATGACCAATATGGGGATATGATAGAGCCAATTAGGGGATATCTTATCATAATATACAATGCTAGGGAGTGTTCCAAATCCTCCATTCAAGCACAATCATGAAATAACCCTAGATAGGTCATATGTTTTCATATTTCACTAAACTAATAACAAGTAAAGTAATGAAATATAATCTAGTGCTCACCAAAACTTGTGGCATAATATGAGGGTTAGTAAATAAAAAAGCATTCATAGTATAATCTAAACTAATCTATGTATAAGACCCTAATACATGAAGAATAATAATATATTTGAGGCCAATACTTACGCTACTTATATCTAATAAAGAGAGGAGCAAAGTTCAAGAATAGTTACCTAAAAGATGAACCTGTCAAGACTCAATCTCTCACTTGGATAAAGGGGCTTCAAAATAGGTTGGTGTGGTTGGTAAGGATCACTAAGAAAGGCCAAAACATCCAATACTTCTCCACAAAACTATATTCTCCAAGTAAAAACCCTAAGCTAAGACTCAAGTAGAATGGTGAAAGAGCATATTTTAAAGAAGTACAAGTGAATAATAACTCTTAGTAATTTTCTATATATTGACAAAATTATCTTGTATATATAGGTGGATTTAACTCTAATATCTTCTAAAATTTTTGGACAATAGGGTTAACCTAGTCAACCTAGTACAATTATGGACAAAAAATCACTAAGTCATGGGCTAGGTCAGCCAAGAGCCTACTTAGACCCTAAATGAATTTTACCCAAAATAGTACAAGGTTGACCTAATTGACCTAGTACAATAGACTATCAAAAGGGGATTAAGGTGAGGAAAATAGGGATGGAAAGTGAAAAAATATTGGAGTATGAAAAAGAGGAGTAATAGATTAGGGAATGGTTTTAGGAGCTATTTGAATTGGTAATAAGTGACAATAAGGGATAACAATCTTAAAAAGCACCAATGATCTACCCACCCATTTTTTTATGCATCCTTTAAGGCATGTACTTAGAGAGATTGAGACTAGATAGGTTCTTACAATATAAAAAGAATTAATAATTGATAGAGTTTGAAAATATTATGTGTATACAACAATTTCCTACTCAAACTCTGTAGACATAATACATTCCACAAAGCCACATACTTCCATCACAATCCAAATTCCCTCAAACCCAAGGACATATTCTAAATCCAAATTAGAATATTTACCAATAATTCATGTATTATTATTAGCCTAATCCCATTGCATAGATGTATATTCTTGAATTATTTTTCCATCAAACCATCATTCTACAATACTCCATTCCTCTAGTGTACCCTAGTCAAGGTAATCCACCTTAAACCGCCTAGTCACAACCAGCTGTGCCATAAATTCTCTTAGCTCAAGAGTTAAAATAGATGAAAGATGTAATTACATCTATTCATATAAGAAATTAGACTAAGAAGTTCAAATTGGATGGCATGTGTTCATACCCATTTGACATGGAGTATATATAGATATCATTTTCTCCAAGTTATGAGCCTCAAAAATTTGACAATTACAAGGGTAAATGATACCCTAGAGAGCATCTAATTTTTTTTTTTAGCTTTCTATCTAGTGGTTGATAGTGACATATACCTAATTCTTATTTTTACTTGAAGTTTATCTAGATAGGGTTGGAATGGCTCTTTAGATTACTAAAGAACTCAATATCTAACTTTGATTATCTATCAGATAAATTTGTACAACATTTCTC
Source organism: Torreya grandis (assembly GCA_037957365.1). NCBI lineage: Eukaryota > Viridiplantae > Streptophyta > Pinopsida > Cupressales > Taxaceae > Torreya > Torreya grandis. The sequence continues at coordinate 345,756 of JARHVA010007491.1, read as the reverse complement.
CTACAATCTTGATCATGATATTTAAATAGTGGATTTAAGTTAAGACAAGTATAAATTTGGTGATATTTTTGCAAGATACTTACAGAAATAGAGATCACATGCTAGTTACTTCAGCCATAATTTACTAGATAAATAATTGGTAGCCATTTTTTCCAAAAAAATACATAATGAAATATCTTATCATTTGGATCTTTAGTGTGCTCACACATTCAAAATATCATTTATAAAGGAATAGAAATTGAAAATTCCCTTGTTAATAAAGGGATTATCAAATTTTCTTCTTCAAACTAAAACTATAATTAGAGCCAAAACCAAAATTCAAGCCCAAATAAAAACCCTAGCCCGGTCCAAGTACAAGTGCATGCACTTGTTTAGGCTAATAATTATGAAAAACCTAATCCATATAATTGTCATAAGAATGTTTTTAGTAATGGATTCACTGAGTCACATCATGTTCAAATGGTGCAAACACCATCTACTTAACATATACTACAAATTTAGCTTGTTCCATAAATGTAGCCTATCTAACAAGTACATTATATACCTCAAATTAGGCTAGCTCCTAAAATGCTATAACTACCACATTTTCAAACCCCTCCTCTAGGAATAAGACCAACTCCTAGAGTCTTAAACAACCTTGGTGATCCCATTGAAGAATCATTTCATAAATTAGACATGACCAATATGATTAGTTGGCTAATTCCAAAATAATTTCCTAAGGAAATACCTTACCTAGATTAGTACAAAGAACTTGAGTTCTATGAATACCATCATGTTCATGTACATTATATACACTTTTGTGTGCATTTGAAGCACCTCATTGATAATTTATTGGAAAATGGAGAAATTTAGTTAGATAATAAAGCATCTAATTCCAATCAAGACTTGTTTATTTAAAAAAATGTTTTTTCACAACATAATAACAAAAATAAAAATAATAATGAAGACCACAAAAATAGTAACATCAATAGTAGTATCAAAAATAATGTCAATCATAAAATGGAAGGAACCAAGGCCAAAATGACCCTAATAACCAATAGACTTATCATGCAGTTTCACACTACTACATTAAATTTTTAGGCCATATTATGGGTGGTCAATTTTTTAACATTATTATCAATCTTAGACCAAATTTCAATAGACTAGGACTATTTCGTGATAATTCCAATCAACCTAACCATGTCAGTACTCCTTGACCTGTGACTATAGCTAAGTGTAATAGAAACCAAGGATTACCATCTTAGGTCCTTATGTTAGTAACTATTCATTTCCTCATGACCATATCCAAATGCACCAACAATCAATAATTATACTTTATATCCCATCTCCATTATTTTATAGTTAAGATGGTCATATACCCAATCCAAATAGTGCAATCACAACTCAGTAGCCTAAAATCACCATCCTAAGCCTGCAACCCCATACCATTGACCCAATCCAACCCACTATGTAAGTTAGGAGTAAGCAATTACCAACTTTAAGGGGCAAAATATAATATTGTCGAATAAATCCCAAAATACACTTACACAAATCTCCATTTTATGTTAGGTTATGGAGCTAAAAGCTTCACTGATGCAAATGGAGGAGGTTGCTGAGTGTTACAGTAACTGACGTCGATTAGACCAATCGATGTCGATTAGAGGTAGACTAGAAGCTGTCGACATCAGTCATGGATCGACCAATGTCGGTCATCTATGCGTACTGGTCTAATTTTAGATAGACAGTCAGTTTGCATGTAAAGAGTAATTTTAGTCTTGAGTCTACAATTTTAATTATTATAATTGGGAAGTCTAATTATTGTTTACATGGGATCTATTTAAGAGACCCATGGGGTTGTATTGTAATTAAGGATCAAAAGGACTTATCAAGGACAAGGATAAGGATAAGGGTTCTTCCAATTATAATATCAGTTGATCTGCAAGTGTGTAAGATTAGGGAGATCTACATGGTTAGTAAGGTCAATTGATCTATAGGTGTGTGTGTGCAAGGTCAAAGGAGATCTACGGGGTAGCAAGATCAAGGAGATCTTCAACACAAGGAGCAAGATCAGGGAGATCTACTTGGAGTACTTTGAGTACTTGGTGGACTGAAAGTAGGCAACAATGGTTGAGTTGATTATCACTTACTGGTGGAAACAACAACTCGGTTATTAAGTTGATTGTGTTTGTAATTAAGAGAGAGAGAACTCTTGAGGGAGAATTATTGTATGCTTAAGAGGTGTGGGAAGAGTGTGATTTCTTCATTGTATTTCCTTCTGGAAGAGTGTTAATACAAGATTGTATTGTCTCTCATATTCTGTGTTGTTTCTAAATTCTAGTTACATATTACTTCTGGTTTAATTTTGTGTTTAGTTGCTTATACAAAGATAATCAATTATACTCTCAAAGAGTAGGATCCTAACAATTGGTATCAAAGCGTGCTAGTGTTTGTTGATTACAGGTCACTCTCAGGGGTTTCTAATTGAGTGGGAGTAAAGCAATGGTAGAAAAAATTAAGCTAAGAATGGAGAAATTCAATGGCAAGAATTATCAATTACTGTATAGTGGAAAGAAAGGGCATGTAAAGAAAGATTGTTGGTTGGTAGAAGATCAACATGAAGGAAATAAAGAATCAAATGATGCAGGTATTGTTACACGAGATGCTCTTGTATGTTCCTTGGATAAAGTGGAATCTTGGGTTTTAGATTTTGGTGCCTCTTTCCATGCAACCCCAAATAGAGAATTTTTTCATGATTATGTCCATGGATACTTTGGAAAAATTTATTTAGGGGTTGGTGAGCCTTGTCAAATTGTTGGCAAAGGGGAAGTGTGGCTGAAATTGTAGATGGGAAACACATGGGTGTTGAAGGATGTCATGCATGTCCCAGTCTTGAAGAGGAGTCTAATTTTTGTAGGAAAGTTGGGTGATGAGGGTTGCAAAATTACTCTCACAGTAGAATATTGGAAAGTTTCCAAGGGTGCACTTGTATTAGCAAGAGGTAAGAAAGTAGGTACACTTTATCTATCTACTTGTATTACTGATTCTCCTTCTATTTTATCTACTTCAGATGTAGATGCAAAGCTGTGGCTTAGTAGGATTGGTCACATGAGTGAGAAGGTAATGGATGTTCTTAAGTTAAATGGTAAGAGTTCATATTTGAAAAGCATAGATCGAGATTTTTTTAAGCATTGTATGTTTGGGAAATAAGAGAAAGTGAGGTTTCTCAAGACTAGGTCAACAAAGAAGAAGCATAGGTTGGAGCTTATTCATGCAGACGTGTGGGGACCAACTCAGGGAGCTTTTATTGGAGGATCATAGTGGTATGTTTTTGATGATGCTACAAGAAAGGATTGGGTTTATTGCATAAAGAGGAAATCTAATGTTTTTGACAAAGTTAAGACCTAGAAAGCCTTAGTTTTCAAGGAGAAGATGATGGACAGAGATTAGCTCGAGAGGCTGAATAATTCTGAGCAAGGCAATGTTGATTTAGACAAGGTTATGATCCAAAATGAGCTCATAGGTAAAAATCATCACTCATAAGAAAACATAGTTACCGACATCATTTAGGTGAGAACTAACGTCGATCAAGTAGAAATCAATGTTAGTCATGTGCAGACCAAAGTCAGTGATGTCTGGTAGATGGACACCAACGTTGATCAAGGAACTAATGTCAGTGATTAGGAGGAATTGACATTGTTCAGGTGTAGACTGAGGTCGGCCAGAGGTGACCGAGATTGGTCACTATCAAAATGAATTTTGGGTGGACAATAAGTTGTCAAGGAGTCTCAAATGCCCATGTGGAGGATTAAAAGGGTAAGTAAGCCTCAAATTAGTTATTCCCCTTCTTTACACTACTTTTTGCTCACTAATGGTCAAGAACTAGGAAGTTTTGAAGAGGTAATGCAGGTAAAATCCAGGAAATAATGGAAGATTTTGTAGAGTTGCCAGTCGGGATGAAAGCCCTAAAAGATGAATGGATTTATAGGTTAAAGAAAAGAGAGAATGGACAGGTGAGATAGAAGGATAGGTTATATGGTCTTGAGCAAGCTGCAAGACAATGGTGTTTGAGGTTTGATAGGTTTATGACAAAGCATGGCTTTAGTCAATGTCAATGTGACCATTGTGTTTATTTTACCAGGTTGGATAATATTAGCTACATTATCCTATTCCTATATGTAGTGTATATGCTTGTTGCAGGGTCACACATGTAGGAGATTGCTAAGCTAAAGGAAAAATTAGTTCAGAGGTTTGCCATGAAGGATTTGGAAGTAGTAAAGAAAATCCTTGGCTTGAGTACTTCTAGAGATAGGGAAAGTCACAGGTTGATTTTGTCTCCAGAGGATTATGTGAATAAGGTAGTGGAGAGGTTCAATATGCAAGATGCAAAATTGGTTAACACACCTATGGTTTGATAGCTTACAGAATAGTGTCCTAAATCACATGATGAGGTTGAGTACATGAGTATTAGACCTGATATTGCCCAAGTAGTGGGAGTTGTCAGCAAGTTTATGGCCAATCCAAGAAAGGAGCACTGGAAAGCAGTTCAGTGGAATCTCAGGTATCTGAGAGGGACTAACAATAAGTATTTATGTTATGTAGGGTTAAGCACTTCTCTACATGGGTATGTAGATTCAGATATGGCAGGTGACTTGGATGACAGGAGAAGCACCACAAGATATGTGTTCACTATTGGTGGTATGGTGATTAGTTGGATTTTAGAGATGCAGAAGGTTGTTGCAGTCATGGTGGCTAGCAAGGATAAGAACCCTGTGGAAATGTTAACAAAGTTGAGAAAAAAGGAGAAGTTGAATCTTCATTCAAATTCTATTGGTCTTCAAGATTGAACTTGAAGAGGGATACAAGCCAGGAAACAAAATTAGATGATGTATAGGTATAAGTACAAGTGTAGCTAATTATCTCCAAGTGGGAGATTGTTAGGTTGTGGAGCTAAAAGCTTCACTAATGCAAATGGAGGAGGTTGCTGAGTGTCACAATAAGTGATGTTGGTCAGGCCAATCAACATTGATCAGAGGTAGACTGAAAGCTACCAACATCGGTCATGGATTGGCCAATGTCAGTCATCTCCAGATAGACAGAGACTGACATCGGTTGTCTGTGTGTACTGGTCTAATTTTAGATAGACAATCAGTTTACATGTAAAGACTAATTTTAGTCTTGAGTTTGTATTTCTAATTACTGTAATTGGGAAGTCTAATTATTGTTTGCATGGGATGTATTTAAGATACCCATGGGGCTATATTGTAATTAAGTATCAAAAGGACTTGTCAAGGACAAGGACAAGGGTTCTTCCAAGTGTAAGATTAGTTGATCTGTAGGTGTGCAAGATCAGGGAGATCTACATGGTAAGTAAGGTTAGTTAATTTGAAGGTGTGTGTGTGTAAGTTCAAAGGAGATCTATGGGGTAGCAAGATCAAGGAGATCTGCAACATAATAAGGAGCAAGATCAGGGAGATCTACTTCGATTACTTTGAGTACTTGGTGGACTGGAAGTAGGCAACAATAATTGAGTTGATTGTCACTTACTAGTGGAAACAACAACTTGGTTATTGAGTTGATTGTGTTTGTAATTGAGAGAGAGAGAACTCTTGAGGGAGAATTACTGTATGTCCAAGAGGTGTGGGAAGAGTGTGATTTCTTCATTGTATTTCCTTTTAGAAGAGTGTTAATACAAGATTGTATTGTCTCTCATATTCTGTGTTGTTTCTAAATTCTAGTTACATATTACTTCTAGTTTAATTCTATGTTTAGTTGCTTATACAAAGGTAATCAATTTTACTCTCAAGGAGTAGGATCCTAACATTTTAGATTTGTTGTGTGTCTACCATACACAAGAATATCCTTATATAAATCCTAGGCCAATCCCAAGTACTAAATGAAATTACACTAGATAAATTTCAAGCTTTGGTTGGACACATATCTCCTAAGAAATAGTTAGCCTTTGACAAAAGTGATATGGCATCCCTTGGCCCTTTCCATAATAATCCATTATACATTAAAATTGTTATCAAGTGGCACAAAGTCAAACATCTCCTCATAAATAATGGATCGGTCCTGAATATTGTCTCTAAATCTCATTAATAATCTAGGATATATAGAAGCTAACCTTTCACTATATTATTATTAAGGCCTATGATAATAAATATTGATAATTTTGAAGAACCATTAGCTATCTAGTGATCATTGGGCCTTTGACCCAAACACTTTTCCATGTGCTAGACCTATATTTATCATACAATTTTCTTTTGGGTAGACCATAGATACATGAAATCCATGCAATCCCTTCAATATTTCACTAGTGTATCAAGTTTTCTCACTCTAGGGTGGAGCTAAATATCCATAGATATGGATATTTACATCCATATGAACACTACAAGCATTTTGAGGTCCAATATGAAAGCTAAAATTACTATGTTAATCTAGACCTAGTGCCTAAGAAGGATAAAGAAAAAAAGATACTTGTTGAATTGTCAAAGGCCAATCTTATATACCCTAATATACTTTTCTCAACTTTATATATTCCTCATGTTTAAATGTTTAATAATTTTACCACCTTAGACAATGGTTTAGGAGAGTCTTTTACCCATGATAATTTCCATATAGACAAGAGTTTGTAGAACCCCAACTCTTATGGAAGACCTAAATCTAATCCAATTTGTATGGAATAATGATAAAATGGAAAAGGAAAGCTTCATATCCCATCACCTATTATTTTCACACTTGTCACTAGCCAATAATAGGACCCACTTGCCAATGATGATTATTGGTTATACAATGACAAATTGGTTGATTGTTACTATAGTAAAAATTATCCCATCCCTAATAAGATCATGGATAACCAAGTGTATGAAGGTAGAGTACTGGGAGAAAATTAGTAGGGTACTAATAAACCCATTTCTATGACCAAATACAAAATAACTCATGGTATTAGATTTAAACTGCCTAGGGGTGATCCCACATATCTTATTTGTGTTCCTACACTAACAACTAGTGAGGATGATACAGATACCAAAGTATAGTTTGATCATATCATATACAAAAACTTTTCCAATACTAAATTATTTGACCCATATACCATTTACACCATCATGCTAATAATCTAACATTCCCCACTTCTCCTTTATCATCCTCAACTAATAGATTAGCATGAATAAGAATCCATAATACCTTTATATGAGTTTGAGAATGATGAGGCCTTTTTGTGATTTTATGGACCTAAGAGATAATGTTCCATTAGGAGACCAAAAACAAGTGTTCTCTATTAAATTTTATCCTATTGCATATTTGGGAGAGTGAATAAATGCCCTTAACCAAAAATAAAGGAATAAAACATTGAGGTCCCAAAGTAAAAACCTCTTTGAGGCACTTTTGGAGCAAGATAAAAGTAAAAAAAAAGACAAGTCTCTTGGTGAAAACCTATTTTAGGTGCCATTATATGGGGATGTTCACCCTTCTTTGAATGAATCTCAAGAGACCACTAATAACAAACTTGCTTTTGGGTCCAAGCTTAGTATATAGGAACAACATGCCTTTGATCAAATTGTCTAAGAATGCTCTATAGTGTTTGTTACATGGCCTTTGATACCATCAGGTGATTCAAATTCATCCTGTTTAGGAAATTTTGAAGAACTGGTATAATCATAGGACTTTTCCATTACTAACCAATACACATCCTTACTAACTATTCTAGATGATGGCTCGACTCTCCTAGTAGATTATACTATAGAAGTCAACACTAAGAGTCTAGAATACTTGAAATTGATTAAATTAGGTGGGTCCATCACTAAGGAGGAACATGAAATTTTCACATCCCTTTTGAGGGAGTTTGTTAACATCTTTACATGGGCCTATTCGGGCATGTTAGGTTTAGACCCCACCTTGGTTGTACACCATCTCATCATACATCCTAATGCCAAACATGTTAAGCATAAATTACATAATATGTGTCCTTGTATTATCATGTTAGTTAACAAAGAGTTATAAAAAACTATTGGAAGTGAGATGAATTCAATCAATAAACTATTTAGATTGGATCTCAAACATTATGCCTATTAGTAAAAATTCATAAGGGATCACAATCTACACTCATTTCAGAGACATCAACAAGGCTTACCCAAAGGAATACTTTCCTCTTCTAAATATTGACATGAGAGTTGAATCCATAGCTAGGTATGAAATGCTTTCCCTTATAGATGGATTTTCAAGGTATAATCAAATCAATATTGTGTTAGAAGACCAACACAAAATAGTGTTCACCAACCCTTAGGGAACATTTTACTATCAAGTCATGTTGTTTAGCCTCAAGAATGTTAGGAAACATACCAAAGGTATATATCCATTATATTCCATGTCATGATACATGATATTATCTAATATTATGCCAATGACATATTGGGTAAATCTAGGACCAATGCAGATCATCTAGTTGTACTATAAAAGATACTTGAAAGGCTTTGTGAGTGAAAGGTGCAACTAAATCCCAAAAAGTGCATCTTTGGTATCACTTCAGGTAAATTATTAGGATTTAGTATCTCTTACTGAGACATTGAATTTGATCTTACTAAGGTGCAAGCCATTACTAAGATGCTTCCATCTTTCACTTTAAAGCAACTTTGTAGTTTGCAGGGTAAGATCAAGTCTATTAGATGATTCATTTTACATTTAAACAATAAATTCCATCATTTCACTTATTTTATTGTAGAAAGGTCTTACAAATATTTAGGATATAGAATGTCAAAAAATCTTTGAGCACTTGAAGCAATACCTATCTAATCAACCTATTATGTTACCACTAATGCTAGTGAGGCCATTCCTACTTTACCTATCTACCACTAACATTACCCTAGGGACACTGTTATCTCAACATGATGAACATGGGAAAGAACACATTATGTACTATCTAAATTTCACACTGGTATAATATGAATGTAGCTATACACCAATAGAAAAATCTTATTTATCTATAATATTTGTATCCTATAATCTATGACATTATATGCTCAACAAAAATACCATAGTCATTGTCAAAGTAGATCTGTTTAAGTATATACTATCAAAAATAGCTTTGTATGGCTGCATGGCTAAGTGGATCATGCTTTTAAGTGAATTTGAGATTGATTATGTCAATAAAAAGGCCATTAAAGGATAAGTACTTGTAGATCAACATGTTGAAGCTCCCCTTTTAGATAATTAACCACTCACTTTTACACTCTCAATTGAGTCCATTGGGACCATCATAAAAACACCTCTTGAAGAGAAGCACTATAAGCTGTATTTTTATGGATCATTCGCATCTCATAAATCAAGGGCTATATTTCTATTTATTACACCACATGGGTATCTCATAACTAAATCATTTTTTATCAACTTTCCTTGTACCAATAAAATGGTTGACTATGAATCAATCATTACAAGGATTTACCAAAGGTTACAATGGAACATTCAACATCTCTTGGTTCATGGTGGTTCTTATCTAATCATCAATCAGGTTATAGATAAGTTCTAGACAAAATATGATAATTTTTTACTATGCAAGTCCATGGTAGACATTCTTAAACAACATATTACCCACATTCAGTTTGAACACATACCTTGGGCTAATAATAAGATAAAAGATTCCATGGATACCTTTGGTTCTTTGATCTACAACATAGATAAGGTAAGTGACTCAGTTCCTTGTTAAACATATTCTAGTTCCTACTCATGAACCTTTGACCATTGAAATGATCTTTGATATTGTTGATTTCATTTATATTTTGTATTCTAACGTATATAATTACCTTCATGACCAAATCCTTCCATTGGACCTTTCACATAGATAACAAAAATCTTTCACACACTAAGCCTCTCAATATAACCTACTTGGATCAACCCTTTATCACAAAATATTTGATGGAACTCTATTTAATTATTTGAATTTACCAAAAACTATATTAGTATTTAGAGAATTTCATGAAGGAGTTTGTGGAGCCCACACTACTAGGGCCATCCTTTCCAAAAATGTCCTACATATTAGTTATTATTGGTCAACCATGGAATCAAATGTAGTTACTTATATAAAAATATGTAAAAAATGTGAAAGACATGCCAATTTCATTCATACTCTAGCTAGAACACTCAAACTAATGACTACACCATGGAAATTCTCAATGTGGGGACTTGATCTCATAGGGAAGATTAACCCTACCTCCTCAAATGAACATAATCATATCCTTACCTCCTCCAAGTATTTCACTAAGTGGGTTAAATTTATACCTTTCACTTATGTGATTGGAAAATAAATTTCAAAATTCATCTTCAACCATCTCATTTGTTGTTATGGTATGCCATTAAACATTATATATGATAATGGTAGTATTCCATCTGAAATTATATCTAATAATGGAAGATCATTTAAGAATAAGGATGTCAAGGCAATTTGTGCTGAGTTTAACATTACCTAACATTTTTCCACTAGATATTACACACAAGGTAATGGCCAAGCAGAGGCATCTAAAAAGACCATTATCAATATTCTTAAGAATATTATTAATAATGATGGCCATGATTAACACCTAAAAATATTTTTTACCCTTTGGGCTTATCATACTAATTACCATACTCCTAAAAGAGCCACACCATATTCTCTTATCTATTGTACTAAGGCCATTCTTCCTATCAAGGTTGATTTTCCTTCTCTACGTTTTTCATTGAGGTACATCCTTAATGATGAAGACTATAGATTTTCTTATCTATAATATCTAGAGTTACTGGATAAAATGCATAGCCATTGTAAACTACCTTCAATAATATCATAATAGACTACATTGTCAGTATAATTAGTGTGTCAAGCACATCAAGTTTGAGCTGGGTGATATTATTCTCAAATAAAACTAGAAGAATGCCATGATTGAGAAAAATAAGAAAGGTAAGTTAAAGCCTAATTGGATAGGCCCTTATGTCATTGTTACTAATTATATATTTGATGCTTACTAGTTAGCAACATCATAAGGAGATAAAATTGATGATCCCATGATTATAATACATCTCAAGTGTTATTTCACTTGAGAGACCTGAAGCAATATCTACAAGGATAATTTACATCATATTGTAATGTCACTTTCATTATACCATATTGTAAACAATTCCATTCATACCCCCACTATTAGCCGAAGTTGTTTTTACCCTCCCTTACCCACCCCCTTTTGACCTTGCCTCTAATCCATTGGTTCTTTGGGAAACTTAAGAGAAGGGATTTAGATGAAGTTTTAGTAGCTAATTCATTATTCCACAAAGAAGTAATATCTTGGGGTAGTATGACACTTGTTTGGAAATTGCATTATTCATTGTTATCAAATTATATCTCATTCCCAATTCTATTAATTATGAATACCTTTGGGAAAATTAATATCACTAAACCATGTCATTGTTTACTCATTATAATCACCTTTGGGAAAATTAAGAACAACCCTAATTTTATTCACATTGCTACATCACTATGTTATATTGTGACATTTATTTAATTCACAAATTTTTTGTTACCTAATTAGATCCTCCACTATAAGGAAAAACTATATTAACTTTAGGTCTCATTCGAGACTATGTAGGTAGCTCAATTTACATTGAGGTTAGCTCAGTCACCCTTTTACCATGCTCTCATTATTTTGTGAGCAATTTAATTTTGAATGTTATCACCATTTTATGAGCATCTTTAAGTCATAATTTTTCCATTTTTTGAGTTTGACCATTATATATCTCATCATTATTCATTGAGTTGAGATGCTTAAAAAACCCAAAAACATGTATCTATGTATGGCCATTCAGATTGTATCTTTACCACTCAGGATGTCCAACTCCTAGTTGGTAGGTATTGAAGAATTCTCATGGATTTTGTCACGATTGTTTCCATTTTCCAATCTTATTTCATCCCATTCTTGGATAACTACATTTTTCTTGAATTTCACATTGGATATTGTGTTCATGGGACTATGTAGGTAACATCTAATTACCTAGTGTATTTGGAGTCAACTCGACCAATTTTAGTGATTGATTTTATTCACCATTCTCTTGGATCATTCCTTTATATAGTTTTGTCTCTACAAATATTCTCACCATTTTGTGATTTATTTATGCTCTCACCATTTTGTGAGTCATCAACCTTTATGATCTTGTGATTTTGTGATCTCAATCTCATTCTCAGCCTTAGATTTAGTAGACATTATGAATAACCAATTCAATTCATTTTTGGATACTCATATCTTGCCTTTTAGTGTGGTTTTATCCTAAACCATACTCTGGTGCTCATGTTATTTATTTGTGTTGACTCTTTCATGATTATGAGCATCATACCTCTCTATTTATATGCACTCACCATTTTTTGAGACCATACCCATATTCCTCTACACATCAATCATGTTTTATTCTCATTCATTTTATTCTATCCCATATCCTAAGAGAACTACATTTGGCCTAAATTTTATGTTGGATCTTGAATCCATGAAACTATGTAGGCAACATTCACTTACTTAATGCATTTGGAGTTAGTTGGATACCCCTTATTTTTCTTCTATCCCCCCCTATTTTATTTGTTTATGTTGTTATATATGTCCTAGGGGAAACTTTATGTCTTTTGTTCCTATGTTTTTATACTTGTGTCATTATTTCCTAGCTTAGGGGTCATCCTATCACTAAGAGTAACACATCTATTACACATGAACAATTTTTATTTTGTTTGTATTAACATTGTGATTAACCATTATTTGTATATTGACTTTGTGTGTTTAGAATAGTTTGTTTATTGCATTTTTCTTTTATTTGTATTGTTTATTTCTCTTGTTTTTGTTGTTATTTTGTTTTCCACCATGTTTGTTTATTTTTATTTATTGGTGTTTTATTTTTTGTTTCTTTTTATTTATTAATGTTTTGTTTTTTTAATTTATTTTTTATTGTTTAAATGTTTATTTATTTATTTTTTACCTTTTTTTTCCTTTTGTTTCTTGGTTGTTGTAGGATTCCTTCTCTTTATTTACACTTGCATCTTGATTACCCAAATCTTATACTTGAGTTGTGAATTAGTGTATGTTCCTATATTTAATCTATTGAAATATATTAACTTGGTATTTAGTTATTCATATCTTATGCCTAATTTATTTATACTTGCATTTAAATTGAGTTTCTCATGCTTTGGATACACATTGTTATTATAGTTGTTTATAGCTATGACACATCCTATCACAAGCTACATCAAAATTAGGAAAAAAAATTATCAAATAATGTAGTGGGTAATTAAATCACACCTAAAAATATCCATCTTCACACCTAATAACTTTTTGACCTACCCTAACACTATCCAAATGTAGAGTCATTAAATCACAACTTAATTTTAATTGTTGCTCACTTAGACATGCATCTCTATATTATAAGGTAGCCCAACTTCTTGTTTATCCTCAATATTAGCTTAATCTTACTTCATGATTATATATTATCTACGTAAGCTCCTTTCTCAATTTTTCCTACTGGGGCAAAGGCAAATTATATCATGCTTCTATCCACTCTATTAGGGGAAACCAATGTCTTAATTCTTATAATTGCCTTTTGGAAAATAATTATTTTTTAATCCATCTACCCTACTGAGGCATTTTAATTATGATAATTATTATAACTACCTTTGGTCAAATCATTAGTTTTCACCCCTTCTCTATTGTAGCACCTCACTATGCTAATGATTAAAACCACTTTTAGGAAAATCATTCTTTTCATCTTCCCTATTGGGGAATCTCATTGTGTCACTGATAATAACCATCTTTAGGAAAATTAGTATATCCACCCTTATTACCTATAGGTTACATCATTTCCTTATTTTTGAGGGAACACTTACCAACCTTATTTTCTATCCACTCCCTTAAGGGGGCATCCAGGGCTCATCCATCACCTTTTGGTGCATTATCTAAGGCATTAAAGAATTTTTCATTCTTTGAGAAGATTTTTCCATGCTTGTATCTTCCAATGCCTTCCTAAACAGGGGAGAACTATAGATACCCCATTTTGGCCACACCTATGTTCTAAATAGACTTCAAATTAATTTATACCAAATAGAGAAAATTAGACCTAAAAATTACTAAATGTCCCAAATTCATCTACACATCATATATTAATTCTTAGAATCATGTTGAGGCATCCCTATTTGGGCTATTATCTTGTAAGCAATAATAACCTCTCATAGATTCAAATCCATTCAACTTGTGATCTAGAAAATTGAGATTTTTACCTTTGGATCCATTAAGTGGGGCACATAAATAATTCCTAAAGTACAAAAAAGTTAAGCAAAATGAATTAACTAAGCAACTCAAAATAAATGTTTAAGTGAAATTTCTATGTGTAATTAATGAAAATGATTTTTTTCTAAATTAAATTCCAATAAAATTGAGGTCATGATGGTCTCATCATCTTCAAAGTCAAGGGATTGAAAATATGTCCCTTAAAACCTTAAATTCAAAAACGGAGAGCCATGATTAATAAATGGGATCTATATCCAAAATATTATTTTTTTTCCCCCTCCTTAACTCAAATAGTGTTAAACTAAACTTAATCATGGTTAAATATAATCTAACTACACTTGGGTTAGAGTTAGTATGAAAGGCTATAATACAAGCTATCACCCATTGTTTAACAAGCTCTTCTGGTGTAATGTTATCATGCAAAATGCCTTCAATGAGCCTCTTTATGTAATGTTATAATGCTCAATTGTTAAGAGATAGAAGCATCAAATATAATCCAAATCAAAAGCCAAGCCTAACATTACCAAGGTGATAAGGAGAGAGGTAAGGAGCACCATTATCAAAAACTCTTTGAGCACACAACTAAGCACATTCTTCCATGTACAACATACAACTCTTGCTTTCAAAGAGGGTAAATAATGCTTGTTTTATCTTCAATTGATAGTTACTTGTATTGTTCTCTTGATCATTGAGTGTCTAAGCTTGAGGTGTTATATTTATTAGTGTCTTTTTATTTGGTTTTCAGCATACTTACATAATAGTAACTCCCCTCTTGAATTCATATTGATCACATAATGGCATGCCTAATGGGAAAATCATTATTTTCTTATTTATCCCCTCTTAGAATACTATTCATAACGTAATATACCAATGATTATAATTACCTTTGGGAAAATCATTATTTTTCACCCTTACCCTATTAGGGCACATCACTATGCTAATGATTATAATTATCTTTGGGAAAATCATTCTTTTCATATTCCCTACTATGGAATCTCACAATGCCATTGATTATAACCACCTTTGGGAAAATTAGTATTTCCACCCTCGGTAACAATGAAAGATGATGAAAGGAGCACCATTGTCAAAAACTCTTTAAGCACACAATTGAACACATTGTTCCATGTCCAACATATGACACTTGATCTCAAGGAAGTTAAATAGAACATTTTTATGTTTCATTGATATTTGTACTTTTCTCTTAGTCCTTGAGTGTCTAGGCTTGAGTTGTTATATTTATTAGTGTGTTTTTATTTGGTTTTCATCATATTAACATAATATTAACTCCCCTCTTGGATTCTGATTGATCACACATTCTTTGAAATAACATTTCTCTTTTCACTTCATCCACTCACAATTCGCTTTCAAATATGAGATGATAAATTTGAGAAATTAATATGTGATTATGAAATTATATAAAATGTACCCAAATTACCAATACACAAGTAAAATATAAAGCCAATAGGATCAACAATGTAGATAGAAATGAACATTAAAAACCAATATTTTAATCCTCAAATAAATTTCTCTAAATCAATATCAAAATAGGAAAAAGACTAAATTTTATAGATAATAGATTCCTTAAAAATATACTCTAAATTTTAGCATTAAATTAACTTGATTAAAATACTTGGATAATATGGATACATGGATTCATTAGACTTATTGAACTATGGAGATTTATGATATTTTTCATTTATTTTCTCCTTGTTTAAAATGGATGGAAGCATGGTTTAAATAGGAAAGGGAGGAATATTTTCAAATGAATTAAAAATTCATTGGAAGGATCTAGAGAAGAAGACTCTAGAGAGGAAGAAGGGAATTCTATGGAATTTAAAATTTCTTGGAGTTATCTAGAGAGATAAATTTCTAAAGAAGGATAAGGGTAGTGGTAATGATGATTAGGGGAAGATTATACTAGTTTAGAATAAGGGTTATGTGAGGATTAGGGGTAGGATTATAGGAAATCCTAAGAATAGGTAGGTGGGTGGGGTGTGAGTTTAAAATTTTTTTTTATAAAAAAAAGTGGGATTAGGATATAAGTGGTATTAACTAGAATAATTAATGAAGAAATGGGAAGGGGTAAGGTTATTATAATGAAGAGTAATAAAGGGGGTTGTTAGATAAATGACAAAGTTGATTAGTAATATAAATTAGATGAAGTTAGATGAGATTAGTGTTGAAATTAGTAAGCCGAGAAAGGTGAAAAAAATTATCTGCATATACACATATAATTTTGACATTGATAGGATAAAATTTTGAGACGTGGACCTTGTTTATATACATACATATCATTATAATTTTCAATTATGACATCCACGGTATGTACAAGTGAGATATTTGAATATATAATTATTCTAGATTTGATGATTTAGTTAAATGAGTAATGTCTTGAGATTTGTCACATTCAACATCTTAGGCATTACTCTTTAATCCTAATAATTGTCTCCCAACTTTCATCTTGAGGTTCAAGATCAGTTACATGAGTACTACAATTGATTTTTTACACCCATAATAACTTAGGAACTAATCTCTCTTCAATGATGGTTGGGGAATTTATCTTCCCAACCCATGGCCTTGATTTAGTTCATAAATTTGAGGCATGATAAACCCTAATTATCAAATTTATTCAATAATTAAATGTATCTATATAACTATTTAACAAGGAATAATCATCTCGAATAGTATGTCATAGGGAAACATGGTTCACCCCATTACAAGTGTATTATTTCATTGACCTTCAAGATTGAAAAGTTTCAATTTCATTTTCCATTTTAGATTCCATACATGGATATTTATTATTGGATATATATATATATATATATATATATATATATATATATAATGGAAAAATATGCATCTTTGGAGCCTTCTCTATAAAACAAAGTATGTTGTACACAGTCAGGCACATCTCTTTATATTTTTTTACTCTAAAATTATATTACATTTCAGTACTCAAATAAAATAGGGAAATTTTAAGAATCCAAAATTTGGTATTTGATAATTTATAATGTCAAAATTTTCCAATATCTACCTTACATGACTTGTTTGCTTACATATGGATGTAATTCTCCATTATCTCAATCTACATATTTTACATGGGTCAAACCTTACCAATTTTTTATCAATAACCTACATGAAGAATCTAGTATATGTATGTTCTATTCAAAATCATATTCAACCATCTTCAGATCATCAAATTAGTATCTTTTTCTCAAACAAATCTATTAGCATCAAACTATTTCAAAATACTAGATTCATCCAAACCTAACATACACATCTTGTGCCAAGTAATTATCACTTTTAAATTTAAAAATCATCCTTTTGGGTCATCTAGTATGTTTTTCATGTTAGATACATGATAAATTATCCAAATATTTTCATATATATAAATAATAATTCAAGGCTTATTCCCTATCTCTAATTTTTATTAATAAATCATATATACATATACGCACATTTAAAGAGACTACCCTAATATTTCCATTTTAACCATAATTCACAAGGATAAAATCTTAGCCAAGTCTAAATCACTTCAAATCCAAGTCAAAATTGTCATTTTCCAAGTGTAAAAAATCTAGATAAAATATTACACTCATTCAAGAACCATTATCATACACACACATTATAGGGGTAACTACATGAACCCAAAATTTAGAAGTGGGGTTAGGAATATAGAAATCAATAAGCACAAGGATGATAAATAGATATATAGTAGGATAATTAATTTCAAACTCAAATAAATAATATTATAAATTTAGATAATGAGATATGCTAAAAATAATAAGTACAACTAATTATTGATATTGAAATAAATGGAAAATAATGATTTTTAGCTAGATTAAAATACACATGAAGATATAATGTGGAACATGTTGGAAATATATATATATATATATATATATATATATATATATATATATATATATATATATATATTATATATATATATATATATTATATTAGTCATTATATTCTATAAATTTTACCTTTGTGACCTTAGACACTTACATCGACTGGGTATGGTTGCATTGATTCTTATGTTTGACTTGGACATAGGTTCATAATATAGAATACATGTTAGACATAGATGTGATTACCTAAAATGTTTTGGTTTATATGTCATCTTTGTTTTCATGAATTTAGATATGGCTCATAGACTATCACTCTTATTGAATCATAAAAACCCTAGATCTTCATCTTCATAGTGGCCTTCATAAAAATGGGTTAGTGGGATCAAGGTATTGATCTAATTCTAAAGTACCATATATTAGTGGGTCTTTCCTTCATAGCCACTACTCTAAAGATGTCCTTAGACTGATGTAGTTCTCCCCTAATGTGTTTTATTGTGTTTACATAAGGGTGAAACATGTTGAAATCAAGTACAATAATGACCTAGCTTGTAACTTGGAAAATATGACTCATAAAATTCCACCTTAGTAATTTAGACCTATAAATGTGTTTTTCCTATGAATAATATGGAAATAAGAATAAATAGGGAAGATTTTCTCACTTTAATGATTGATTCAATACTTTTGTTACTTTACCTTGTGAGATTTGGGAAGTTTTTAGGTGAGGTCTAAAATGAAGATTGATCATGAATATATACCAATCCTATCAAAAAATAACTCATAATAAAGAGCTAAGACTAAACATAGGGACACATTAAATTTTGAAAATTTGATGATTTTGGGGCACTAGACACTTGTGTTAGAATAGGACACTTGCATCGACATAGGCATCTGACTAGAATGTAAGTGTGAATAAAGTAGGGAAATAGGTACATGTCCAATACTTATAAAGACAATATATATGTATGTTTACAACATTTTAGACAATCTAGAATGCCTAGGTCATCAGAATGACATTAGTTATATTAAGAGATAAGTAAAGATCATAAAGAGATAGAGGATGTGAGACTTTCAGTAGTGAAAAAGGTCTAGAACTAAGAGGAAAAAATAATATGTGTATTTGAAAATTTTATAACACAGAGGTTCTATATAATTTATAAATAGTGTTTATATTCCCCTTTAATATGGTAATGAAATTACTAGTTTAGAGGTAAATAATTGCATACATGGGTGTGTACAACACACCTTTCTTTTGTATGAGTCCAAATTGAGTTCTTTGTTGGTGATTGACTTGAAACTAAGAGAATGTTATAGTGTATAATAAATGCATATAATCTAAAATCAAAATCATTGAATTGATTGAAATTTAAAGAGCAAGGTTTAGGAGTACACCTATGTATCGATGCAACTGCCTTGCCTTTTGGAAATTTTATTTGAAAATATGTATCATCAATAACCACTAAAGATGATATTGGGATAAATATAAAATTTTAAATCTCATAAATATATAAATTAATAGACCACATTCCCCTAACCTTAGATAAAATAAGATTTTCCACATGATAGTTGAGATTAGCTCAACTGTGCAACCTAATCATACTTATAAGCTAGTGAATGTGAGTAAAACAAGTCAGCTCACACTATAAATGTGGTAAATATGGATGATTTGATATATTAAAACTTATAAACTTGGTAATATTTTTTTTATCACCTTAACCTTCCCAAAAAATAAACCAAATACCACACTAGATTGTCTCAATAATAGTATGTAATAGGCCAACCTAGTGAGTTAAAGTATGTATAATTGTTTGAAATATAAAAGATGACTTGATTTTTAAATTTAGGTGATATTTTAATAAAATTTTCACCTTATGTACATATCCTTCTAAAAATTTGGTATAAAAATGGTACCAATGTATATAATTCTACCACAAGTGTGTATCTAAATCATATAACTATATAATTTGGCTAATTTACAAACTGTACAAGTGTGGAAAACATTTTTCCATAAAATTCCCAAACTATCATATGAAACTTAAAAAATGGTGTAAGTATAAATAACTTGTTTCTTAAACATGCCCAACTATATATCTAAAACTATGAAAAATGTGGAGAACATGTTTCCAAAACATGCCCCCACTACAATCTTAATCTATGAAGATTGTGGAATCCATGCCTTTATGTCATACCCCCACTAATATTCCCCCAATTTTGAGGTGAGTTCAAGTATAAAATTATATTTATTTTACCTTGAAATGATATGATAACCATGAAAAATATGAATGTATCATGTAGTATATAGGATAAACATGTATGGGTAGACATATCATTGAAGTAAGCAAAATTTGGTCACATCAAGTCATAAGATGAGTGATATAGGTCTTGGAAACATTTAGATAGTATCATCACAATATCAATAATAAATCAAGTGCATGCACATAATATTACTCAATATCAAATCAAAATACAATAGTCCAAGGAGACTAAAAATAAGGGACACGCTTAAATGCTGACAATCGAAAGGACATGACTTATTTAGATGTCCTTAAAATCAAGCAAGACATATTAAAATTTACATATAACCAACAATGATATATTAAAATTTCAAATAGGTAAATAAATACATAAGGGCTGTGAATAATGGATAATATTCAAATGTTCAAACAAGCAAGACAATAAAAATACACTCAAGTAAGTGCAAAAAAGGAAAGCATGGAACATAAATAACCATCATAAGCATATTATACTAGTCCTTGGATATATGTGTTATCACAAAATGTTAGGTACATAACATATCAAGTACATTGCAAACAATGTGTGGATAAAGGCATGTATAAGTACATAAGATTAGTCTTGATAATGGAAAATTATCATATAATTATATAACATGGGTTTATCATGATCATGTATACATAAAAGTGATATTAGAACCTAAATATATCATCAAGGAAATGCCTTTGTGGATGCCCCATATCATGTGATTCATAATCATATTCTATGAAATTGGCATCATCAATATCATACCAATCTTATGTATTATTAGGATCATAATCATCAATGTAATCACTATTATAGGATAAATGTGTTGTACCCCAACACATCCCCATTTTGAAAATTTTAAATAGAAACCAACTTACCATAGAAAGTTTATTCAATTCAACGTCTAAAGGCATGGTCAATTAATAAGATACCTTAGAGTCCAAATATTGACATATTTCATAAATTCTAAGGTTAACTTGTTATTTTTAGTATTATGTAGCTTTATTAAAATTCAAAATTGAAACATTTTCATATTCTTTATGTAAACATTTGAATTTTAAATGGGAATTTTTAGTGATTAAGTAGACTAAATACATTATATTTTAGTCCATATGATTGGATTTGGCCCTATGTAGGTTATTATATGATCAAGTTTTTTCCATTCAATCTTAGAGATATATTTGAGCTCATCCAATCTTTCCACATGTCATTATCTCATGCCTCTGTGGCCTTTGGCAATCAACTAAGTCTTAATTCTTCTATATTATTTATATTATGATAAATGTTTGCATCATGATCTTCTATAAATATCCAGTACCTAAGAAAATTCTAAAATATTTTGGGCCTTTGAGTCATCAAAATTATGTAAAGTGTCCCCATCCCACTAACCTAACCAAAGGATATATGCATAGTTCACCAAGTTTAATGATCTTTTAGATCACCACAATTTCTCCACATGTCATGATCATACTAAACTATAGATGATGTTAGTAAACTCATATTATATTATCATCTAGGCAAGAGGATTAGTGAGATACATCCATGTGGAATCATCCCAGTAACCCATAATATAACATAATTAGGTATAGATTCAAAGTTTAAAGATCCTCCAATGTAGTGATATTTTTTCCTTATGTCACAATACTAATAATTCATTATCATCACAAGTGTACAAAAAAGATTTTTCACTCTGGGAATACAAGTCACCAATATATATCTAAGTTTCATCATCCTAAGAGCCTACAACCAAAGAAGAAAAAGTATAAAGGAACATAACTCAATACCTAACAACAAGCAACATGAAACCATATGTCCCCAACCAAGAAAATTAATTTTAAAACATGAAACCAAAGCTCAAAAGTGTAATAATAATACATATATCATACTAAGATGATGAGGCACTTAGAATAAACAAAAATAAATTATGTGGTAATTTAAATGACTAATGCTGACAATGCAAAATTAAAATTAAAATAAGAAAATAGTATATGGAGAACAAAGTGAAATATTTTATTTATAATTAATTCACATGAATTGGAAACTCAATGCATTCAATTTTCAAAACCAATAAATTTAAGTAATATATTCAGTTTAAAAAATGTGATTTGATTTCATTTGATTCTTGTTATTATGTGCAAACTATGAATTCAATTTCCCTGTAAATTAATAAACCTCAATTTTTTTTAGAGAACAAAGAGTATTTACATAGTTTCAATAGCTTCATCATCTCATCTCCTCCTCCCTCCATCTATCCGATTGTAGGTATGAATGAATATGTGGATAAAATATTCAATTCAAAAACATTGAAACACAAATTCAAATACTATTCATCCATATGGAAAGAAGTGGATGATATTGAGCCATTAAAATTAAGGGATCAACTTTCCATATTCATGAAGCAATACAAAAATGTCATTTTGTCTATTAAGGTAGTAGGCCTACACAATGCTATGGAAAAACTTGATGTAGTGCCTTGCATTGACTTGATTTATAACTTATTTGTAAATGGGATTTTTTTGGGGAAGATATTACACTTCAAGATTAATAATACCCCTATGGCCTACATTGGTGGTAATGACTTTGAGAAATATTATCGACTCCCTATTCTAGAGATAACCTATGGCCAAATTATGACAAACTTGTGGTTGTTTATAAATTTAGTCCCTATTAAATTATAATAATGGTTCAATAAACAAATCAACTTTATGATTAAAGTCCTAATTTCCTCTCTCCTCCTAGTCACTTTTAGGCTAGGGATAAGAATTTTCATGGATATATTAAACTAATTTTATGGTTTCCCCATTATTTATTACATCCATGAGATATTGGTTACCACTATTGGATATCATTTTAAGTTCAAACATAATCATTTCCCTTAGATAAATTATCATATTCAATTCAATGCATCAAATTAATAACCCATCCAACCTACATCATGTCAATTTAAACATGATGTCATATGTAGTGGATGATATAACTACTATGGTTCACCCTTCCTATGAATAACCTTGTTTTCCATCCTCATAGTATCCTAAAACTAGAATGTATGATGAGATAAACATTCTTCACATACACACACACACACACACACACACACACACACACACACACACACACACACACACACACACACACACACACACACACACACACACACACACACACACACACACACACACACACACACACACACACACACACACACACACATGTATATATATATATATATATATATATATATATATATATATATATGTATATATATATATAGGAGGTAAATTGAAAGCATCATAGAGACATTTTTCCCAAGTATATCTATAAATTATGGTATATAGGTCTATTTATGGAAAAAATATGCCCAAGTTATAAGACCACATGAAGAGAAGCATAAGTAAAATTTGTGATTATTGGTATTACCCTAATTTCACCATAATTAGAATATAGTGCAATAAAACATTACCTTTATATTGGCCACATAATTTTCTAGACAAGGTAGTTGAATAAGAGATATATACACAGTCAGTTGATAGTGTAGATGTTTAACTTAGGGGTTCCATATAAGGAGGCTTACATCTAACCCCTATCATAGTTTTCCACATGTAGTGTACAAAATGGGAGCATCTCAACTTTATTGTCCAAAGTAGAATGTATTATGGTTTGAAGAGTGTATTATTTAGATATTAGGATCCTAAGAGGAAAGTTAGGGAGCACCTAATAAATATGAAAGGAAATTAAATATATCTTATGGGTACTATTCAAATTTTTTCCTCACAATCCAAATTTCATCCCCTAATATCAAAAAAAACTTTTAGTGACCACCACATTAGCCAGCTTATGTTGATTCTAACATAATCATGTCACCTTTGGTCTTGCTAAGAGTATTTGATTCTTGTTAAAAGTGTCATGATGTGCCATTTTTTATGATAAAATCCATTATTTCATAAGTATATTTATCCTTTTGGTGATGTTTTAGGTGTCATATTAGTCTTAGAATAAGGGAGATGACTGTCAAAAGGTCCTGAAAGTCAATGAGTGTTTTAACCCTATTTGAGGAGTGTATGGATCTTTTGGTAATATGAAGGTGTTGTAAAAATGTTGGAGGTCATAATATTAGGATAATAATGTATTTAAATTAAATTTCCAATAATATATACATCTAATCTCATTTATCACTTTTATCACCCCTCTTAAACCATTAAATACCCCTAAAGCCACTTCATACAAGCATATTTGCTTTACAAAACTTTAGGAAAGGGAAATGTCTTGATTAATTGCATTACAATGGGTCATAAAAAGGTATAATAAATGACACATGATTCCACCATGTGCTTCACAATCCTTTAAATCCTTTTTAAAATCCACTCACACCCTTTCCACTAGCTAAGTGAGTCTTGTATACACATAATATTTTCACACTTTATCAATTATTGATGCTTTCTATCTTGTCAGAACCCATTGAGTCTTAGTATCTCTAATTACATTCCCTAATGAGTTCATATATAAAGGGGTGAGAATACCATTTCTTCTTTGTAATATTGTTGTCCCTTATTTCCACTTGTTACCAATCTAATCAACTCCTAAAAACATTCCCCTAAGCTTTATCTCTTCTTTTGCACACTCCTCTTATCTTGGACCACTTTCAGTACCATTTTTCCTAACCTAAAACCTATTTTTATAGTTTACATGACTATGCCATCTATGTCAATCTTTTACTCTTATTAGAAAATCTTATTTAGGGTCTAGGTCAACTCTTGCCTAGCCTAGTATATGACCTAGTGAGTTTTTGTCAATAATAATACTAGGTCAACTGGGTCGACCCTATTGGATAAATTTTTTGAAAGGGTTTAGTGTTAAATACATGTATATAAACACATCCATTTCACCATTATTTGAGATACATAATTATTTTTTATTCATTTGTACTGATTTACAATCTTCTCTTCCACCATTATACTTAGGGAGTCTTAACTTAGGATTTCTACTTGGAGATGAGTCTTATCTTGTGGAGAAGTCTTGAATGATTTTTGCCTTTATTAATGATCCTTAAAAAAGAAAAAACTCTCACAAATTACCTTTAGCTAAGGGAGAGATTGAGTTTCAATGGGTTCATCTTTTAGGTAAGTATCTCTAACTTCGCTCTTCTCTTTAGTAGATAGAAGTAGCACAAGTAATGGATTTTGAATAATATTACTCTTCTTCTCCTTTGAATCAGGGTTTTGCCCATATATATCTTAATTATTACTTTATTATTCATGTTTACCTTTTTTTACTTACTAACCCCCCACTTTGTGCTAAAATATTTAGTGAGCACTAGATTAGATTTATTTGCTTTACATGTTATTAGTATGGTGAATATGAAAACATAAGACTTAGTTAGATTTAATACATGATTTTGTTTGAATGGATGCTTTTTAACCCTCCATAGTGGTAAGATATCCCCTAATTAGGTTTAGTGGATCCATATTGGTCATGTTTTTTATTATCAAATGAATCCCTATTCAAAAGTATAATTAAGATCTATCTTCTTTGAGCTAGTATTTATTCATGGATTTGATGATTTTCTAATTTCATACATTTTGGTGAACCTAATGTGAATATAACCCTTGTAGGTTTTGTTTCATTCTTTTCATTTCTATCATTTTATATTTGTGATACTAGGTTGACTAGGTTGTTATAGTTTATACCTTTTGTGTAAAAGTTTAACATAGTCACATCAAAATGACTATTCTTTCTATGCAAGTCTTTATCATATATAGGTTACTATATCGAATAGGTTGACATAGTACTCTTATTTAGTTCCATAAAATAGACTATGTCAAATAGGTCAACTCAGTCTCTTATTCAACTCTAGAACAACAAAATGAGTCATTCAAGTAGACTTAGTATCATAATTAGCTTCCAAATAAAAAACTAGATCAATTAGGTTAACTAAATTATCTTACCAAGCTTTAGTAAATATGGAATTGTAGAACTAGGATGACCCAGTCAACATAGTTGGTAGAACTTGCAAGCATCATTCAAGGAATTTTAATAAAAATTTCATAGTCCTCAGCATCTTCCAACCCATCAAGGTTCCTTTCTTTCTCTCTCTTTTAGTTTAATTATTTATTACAATTCTATTTTAAAAAGTTTATATTATTCAAAAATAAAATCATACAACAAACTAGGTTGACATGGTTGACCTAGTTTTGTATTTTGTCTTATATTTGAAAGACTAGATCAACCTAGTTGACAATTTCACTTTTAGTTGTTTGCATGCTTAGAATAACTTAAATTGTATAATTATTTGGTTTTCCAATATACTATTTATTTTCACTATTTTTATCTTTCTTGTACACACTACCAAGTCACATAATTTAAAAATGCATTTAAACATTTTTTGACCCAAGGCCTACCTACTTATATTTTATCATCAAGGGGGAAGTTGACTTGGTTTTCTAGCTAAGTATAAAATGTGGTTAATGGTATATATTGGAAAATATCCCAACACCCTTATCACTATGGGATTGTGAAGTGAGGAGGTAAGCCCCAATACCTATTTAGTACCATTGATAACATAGATCCATTTCATCTTAAACATCCTAAAACCATCCACATATTACTTTATTATTCCCTAATTTTAGCCAACATTCCTATCACACTTAAAATAACACTTTATAATAATCTAACAACATTCAAGATGAACACTTGGCATTTTTTTTAGTTGACTGATTGTTCTTTGCTCATTGTATGTTGTATTATAAAAACTTGCATTGGTCAACATTGGTACAAGGGTTTTTACTATGTGACAATTAGATCATTCTCACTAATCTGATTGCTTATGTGTTTTATTTCACTTATCATTTCAAGTACAATATGAAATATTTTCTTATTTTTAGTACACTATCATTCCACTCGACACAGTCTCTTACAAACTATTTTTATTCTTCCTTACAGTACTAAGTCAACTTGGTCAACTTTGTATCCCTCCTACTTGCCAGGTTACAGTACTAGGTTGACATGGTCAACCTTGTATCCTTATTAGACTATGTTTTTCATAATTTACAATATTAGGTTGACCTAGTTGACTCTGTACTCTTACTATTGTCCTATCTATCTAACTTAGTTATCTATTTTTTTTCCTTAGAATTGTGTTTACTTCTTCAAATAATCATGAAGTCCCCTATTAGAATCTTCTTAGTTAATTTGAATATATTTAGACACTATTTTCACTTGTATTTTTACCCTTTAAGGAGATGTCTTATCTCTCCTCATCTAAGATTCATAATTGAAACACCTCTAGGCTATGGGTGAGCCTAAAAATGAGGTGAATCTCTAGATAGGGCTAGCTCCCTTGATGTACCACTTGTAAACCACTACTATAGCTAAAATTTATGATGGAAAAGGAAGAGAGAAAAATAAAATCAAAATATCCTAAGGAAGGTGATACACCATATAATTTGATGACTTCCAACCAACTGCATGTTACACATGAGAATAAAGGACTAACCAAACATACACTTTTCCAATTTGAATCTTCTCATATCAACGTTTCATTATAAGGTTATCAATGAATTTTTAGGATAAGAGGGTTATATAAGAGGCCTCAAATGTAACTATTAAATAGGATAACTCACTTAACCTTGACACTTCCTAGAACACTTCACATGACATATAAGAAGAAGTTGCAAATAGGTGAGAGAATGAGATAACATGTTAAGGAATCCATAGTCTTCACTAAGTAAGATCCATAATTTAAGTATACAAAATATGAGTAGTTATATAATAGGTAAAAATTATTATTCTTATATATCAAATGGTATGTGAATGAGTAGGGATTCACCATACTCAAGTGGATAATAAGTTACAAAGGCCAAAATGGCTAGTTTTTATAGAACTTGAGAAAGAGAGGAGAACAGAGAAGTACAAATGTAACAAGGAAAATTGTCAAGATAAGAAAATGAGTTAAATATATATGATATAAATATTTTAAATGAACCATTTAAGGGCAAGAAACACAAGTGTCACCCCATGTCATAAAACTCTTCAAATGTGGTGTAGAAGTTCTCATTTTGGCTCAGAAAACTACCTTCATGATTTAGCACTATTTAAACATCCTAAAATTTATTATGGATATGTATGATGATTGGAATGAGAATTAAATATTTTATACATGTCTCTCCATACATTGGTTTCAGTCCTGGTCATCTAGAATCTTCCCAAAATGAGCTATCAACATTTGTAGTCAAAATAACTCCTCTTTCCCAAACCTTACACTTTTTCCTCAAATTTGGATTTATTTTCCCATGAAAACCCATACAATTTAATTTATGACATGTGTCAATACTCTCCATTTATTTAGAGGCATCAAGCACACCTTAAAACTAGCTTCAATTTTTCCACCCTTCTTACTAGCTTGGTCACTATTCCAGTTTTGATTGGCCAAGATGAATTAATTAATTGAGGAACTTATGATTTTTTATAAATAATTAAATTGACATGGGGAATTATATTAATTATTAATCTTCCCTTACATGTGATTGGTATCTCTTCAAACCTCTTGTAGCCTATATAATGCATAAAATAGTCAAGAAAACCCAGTTTATACCCTATCTATATAGATTCCATAAAACTAAAAAGGGTGGGGAGTATCTTGAGAGAATATCCTAAAACATCAAATAAATTTCATGTTCAAATTAGGTCATTATAATATCTTTCCATCTCTATTTCCTCTATCTGGTCAATAACCAAGGTTTGTATGGGTTTAGGTCTATTTTACCCTCTTAAGCATTGTTTATAAAGATTAGAAATTGTAACTACAAAAAAATACAACTAGAGTAGATTTAAGTACCTCCATAAACTTCTCAAAACTTATTATATTCCCATGCATAGCCTCAAGGGAGATGTGAGCACTTCAACTTAGCCTATTGAGCTTGTTTTTCCACTTTGCATAGAACTGAGTTGTCTTTGAGCCAAAAAATGACTCCATTGTGATTCCTTTGCATTATTTAGACTTTTAAAAATATAAAATTACCTTATACACATTATCCAATATTTTTGAAATATTTTCTCATGATATAAGTGAAAATGGTTTTCCATTTGGCTTTAGGCCTAATCATGCCCAATAGGTCTGCCTACAACCCTTATGTTCTAGGCCATTCAATTAGACTTATCTACATTCCATAAGATTTAAAAACTTTTTAATGATCCCAAAAATATTATTTAAAAATTTATAATTCCCACCTACATATATAAATGAAAATGACCTTTCATTTGGGCACTAAGCCAAAACCCTCCCAATTAGACTTGACTGCAACCATAAGGTTTTGGAACACTCATTGAGTTTCACCCTTTCTTGATTTGTTTTACATGATTTAATATGTGTAATTTAACTTCTCACACATTATTTAAATTTAAATAATATCCATGTCTTATCCCTCTATCTTTTCTTGCCAAGACTACAGGGTTTGTACATAAGGGGAGTGCCCTCTGTCTAAGATACAATAGAGGGCACTCCCCTATTTCATTATAAAATTATTAATTTTTTATAAGATCCTATAGGTTTTAAATACCTTATATATAAATTTTATCCCTTATTAAAATGATATTACCTTTAAAAATCACTCAAAATTGATACAAACTTCTAGGCAATAGACTATGTGCAGGATTGGTTATGTGAACTATGTTACTTGCTTGAGGCTCTTTATTTGATTGTTTTATATTGTATAAGTCTATATAAATTATATAAAACCATAACCAAAGTTTTTAATCCATTTCATCACTCTAATCCTCTGCATGCCTCTTTATACTACCTGATTGGTTAAGACTATGTATAATCCTAATTGTATTTTACTTCAAGGCTCTATCCCAGTAGGTGTCTTACATAGTTGGAGATTGAATAAATGTTTATATACCCCCAAGAGTATATTATAATCATATTATATCTTTTTAGACAATTTTTGTCATGTTTGGGCTATATACACCTCAAGAAATGCAATTCATTTACTCTCTACCCCTCATAATCAAGTACAACTGACTGTGTGGGGCCCTATAGGTGTAAATGAGTCTTGAAATATAGTTATTCAACATATTATCCATGGTATTAATGTTTATAAAAATTAACATCATTCTATAGGTCCATAATAAAGAAACACTTTCAAACTTGCTTCTTAGGTTGGTTGTAAGTGAGCATTTAGTGTGATAAGACACCTATAAGTGTAGGTTGGGACCCCAAATAGTCTATATCAACCTTGGTTACTAATTATTTAGATTATTAATGTCATTTTAACCATATAAAACCATAATATCATGGTTACATGGTCTAAAAATGTCAACTTGGAGTGCATGGTCACTCAAAACATCCAATCCTATAGATGATATTGACTATTTTTAGAGAATGAAAGTGTAACTTTGTGCTTCCCAAAAACCATTCACCACTAATCCTATGCCTTCCAAATTTTTCCAATTTCTTATAATATGTATGGAATACAATATTTATCCATTTATATGCCTCAAATCTCTTATCAGCCTTGTAATATGGCCTTGGCCAAAAACCTCAGACATCTATTTTCTCATTTTAGGGAAAAGGTCGATGCATATTGTTATTTGATATTTAGAAGGTGGTTCTCAACTTACATTTGCCAATATAAACATAAAATATGTCTTAAATTATCAATTATACATGATATAACTCAAAAAAGGATTCACCATTCTCCAATTTCCCCATGTGACACCTCAACTTATTATTAATGCCACTTATAGGTGGTTATTATCATATACATGCAGTGGCTCTTTGAATGTTTCCTCATTAGTTTGATTACCAACCTAAAAAAAGGAATTTCCATGAAGCTTAGTTTACAATAGGAATTATAAACATTCCTTATCATTATCCAACACTTCAAAAGGATCTTTAACTCCTTGTTAAGGCACTTGTAGGTGGTTATTTCACAGTACAAGCAGACAGTGTGTTTAAGCAGTGGTCATGGGATGGATAGTGTGCATTGTCTTTTGAATTTAATGTGTTGTAAACATATATTAATACTTTAAAATGAAATACTCACACTTCAAATGGATTTAAACAACTACTAAGGCTTTCTTTACATCATCATTAGATACCTATATGAACATCTTGACTGGTATGTAGGTAGTAAGCATGAATTAGAGAAATGTACCAAAGAATATGATTTTATAGTTAATTTACCTCATCTCATGATGTTGAGATGAAACACAAGGATATTTCAAGACTCAATAAAATATATCACACTTCCTTTTCAATGTGACACTCCTCAAGCACCATGGTTATAGTTAGGAACAAGCAAAAAGTTGACTGTGCATGCTAATGTGACTATGTTTCTTGCATATGACTTCAAACTATGAGTATTTATTTAGAGAATGAAGATTGAAATAATATGGGACCAATAATACATTGAATACATGGTGATTAACTTATCTACTTCTTCTAAAACAATTATCAAATCTTGGATATTTTATAGATGGTGAAAACCTACTTGTCATCCCAAATGAGAGTAATCTACCAAATTGAGATGATTCACTCACTAAAACACCATGAAACATAAAAATAATCATGTAGGTAATTTGAGAAGATATCTAACATCCTCTGTAATCAACATCACCAATTGGTTTATATGGACTTGTCTAAAATAGAGCAAAACTTGTAGAGTGCATAGATTAACAAGCATAAAAATAGAGTCAGATTGTAAATGATGGTTCATAAATCATGGTTGACCAATATTAGATATATTGTTATTTAAATTTATATATATAATTTTATTTTCACATCCCAAAACGTTTTGACCTAAAACTCCTACAATTGTTAATACCAAGCACAAACCTACTAACCACTTCTGTGAGTCTAGAAAGGTAAAGAAGGAGCAAAATGGTTTTATCTTAAAAATGGAAATTATATATAATTTCAATAATATAAATTAACCTAAGTAATATGAAGATATCTTTACCATGTGTCACCTTCCCTAATGGACTGTACAAGTACCAAACTCCCTCTTGTTAGTTGGTGTTTTGATCTTCAATTAGATAACCTAAAAGATTCAGATGGGACTAACATTAATGATTGGGAATATTAATTATTGGACATTCAAGAGGAAATAAGGACACTTGGACACCTTTAAAACCATTCCACTTGCATTTATGACACCTAAAGTCTTTATAAATGACTCAAAATGACAAATTGACTAATATGATTAAGATCAAGGCTAAGATGACATTAAATGACATCAAGTAACTTATAATACACCCCATGACAAGATATTAGACACCTAAAACATATATAAAGTCAATTTTTTTACCTATAAGGGTCCCTATTTGACCTGTAAGATTAGATTTAGTCAACAAATTAGTGATTCATAGGGGTAACATGCTTGTTATGCTAGCTAGACCAATAGCCTTATCAATCCATTGAG
Source organism: Torreya grandis (assembly GCA_037957365.1). Taxonomy (NCBI): domain Eukaryota; kingdom Viridiplantae; phylum Streptophyta; class Pinopsida; order Cupressales; family Taxaceae; genus Torreya; species Torreya grandis. Next base: position 312,978 of record JARHVA010007491.1, on the reverse strand, counting down.
ATTAGGGAGTCATCTAAATTTTGAAACACACAAGATTAATTTGACCATTGACCACAAAATTTGATCAAGACAAGACCACCTGACTACCTTAACCACACAAAGAAAAAGATACCCATAACATAAAGTAAATAAACTAACAAGACACACACACACACACACACACACACACACACACACACACATGTGCTCAAGTTACTTATGGGAATCACAAAAATACTATTATATATAAATAGAAACTAATAATACCTCCTTTATATTATTAAAAGTAAATTTTCTTAAATTTTATTCTTTATGAGATGAGTCATATTGCCAAGCATGTTTCTCCTTAGAATGGATGCTTGGTAGATCAGACCTATTCCTTAGCACTTCATTTAATATTCTCTCAAGTATATCATCCTTAAATATGTCTCCAATGTAAATATATTCCTCTTTAACTTATACACATACCTCATACTATTTTCCACTCTTCATCTCATGATCAACTTGTATTTTCTTGGTAGGCATGGATTCAAGAGGATTGGTTTCTTGTTCTTTAAAATATTGACGCCAATAGGAGATTTTTCCATCCTTAAAAATATGATGTCTTTATCTTAACTGATTTACAGGATGATATCCCATTTTTATTATTCAAAACATATCATCATGGAATGCATATACCTCTTGAAAGGACAAATTTGAAAAGTTACTTTTTCTTTGCATAGTCACTTGAGTACCAAGTCTATCTTCTCCATCTTTAACTAGATCATAACCTCCTTGAACAGGAGTATGTCCTGATCCAATTATTGTAAACAAGTCATCCCAAGGCTTATTTATAACTTATTCTTTTCCATCTATGATATCTTTCATGGTGACATAAGAACTAATGACTATTTCTTCCTCTTTAGTAAAAGGAAAACATTCTTCCATATCAACCCAATAAGAAGTTTCCACACAAGATACCACCTATTTTTTATAATTTAGGACCTATTGAGGGATATTCATTTGTATCTCAACTAACATAACATGATTTTTTTCCCAAGGACTATAATATCCTCAATTTCCTTCTCCTTGTTGATGCCAAGACTAGGCATCTTGTAATCATGTGACTTAGTCTAATGAGGTTTCCAAGTAGCTAGGAATTCTTCAAGCAAGAGTTCTAAATTTTTTTAAACCAAATTATCCTATTTAGGTTCCCATACTATATGTCCATCAATTAAAATGGCGATGTGGTGAGGATAAGATGAACTAGTTTGTGGAGGTCAAAATTAGATTGAGAGTGAAATGTAGGAGATTATTTTGGAAGCTCTTGAGGAAGGGGAGGCAGACCTTGGGATAATATGGCTTGGTTTTATTCCTTAAATTTTAAAATCACTTCATTCACATTTTATTTATCTTGATCCCTCTCTTTATAGAGGTTATATGAGGTGTGTTTAGGCATAGGATCTTCTTTTGGGTCTAAACCTTCCATCACACCTTGACTCAACAATTTCATCCTTGACTCTAACTCTTCAAATTTCTTGGCTAGGTTATCTTGGAAAAATATTTCTTAAATTTCATAGGCATATTCATGATTATGAAGAGTAGAATATGGTTGACATGGAAAATAAGAAGCTTCTTAAGGAAGGGTGGGAGGGACTTACATAAGAACAAGCTCTTTCTCAACTTCACACTCATTATAAAGATTTTATCTTCTTTCTTTCCCCATGAATCCACTATATTATTCTAACTTAGGGTTTTAGGATTAGGATTAGGTTCATATATAGAGGTCACTTCTTGAGGTGTGGGTGTAATTAGATAGGGAAACAATGGCTTAGATTAAACTTATTTTTTTGATGACATGGATTTATACATATTAATATTAGCCAACTTAATCTACCTATAAAGATTTGCTTTAAAAATAAGGTTTATCTTTTCAAATATCTTTTCCAATTGATTCGGAAAAGGATAACTTTGATAAGCTTGATTGGGTTCATGAGTGGGAATCATGTAGGATTTATATAAATCTTAGGGAAGTGGATATGAAGTTTGATAGGTTTTGTGAGGTTTCTTCTCATGAATTTTTAGTCTATCTTCCAATGATGAAACTAGGCCACTCACATCTAGCATCTCACTTGTGAGCCTTTACCTATTGGATCTCTCAATAGGTGTCCACTCTCTTTTGACCAAATATAATTAATATCTTACCTTATGAATGAAATTACTAGGAATATATAGACCATGTCCCCTTTGTGTGTCAAGATCTATCATGTACCTATCATAGCCCAAGAGAGTTAGCTTTAAAGTGGAAATGGATTGACTTGAGAAGTGACTAGGTTGATTATGGGGAGAAAGGTATTGAGAAGTTTGGTTATAGGGATGATAAATTTCATGTCAAGGTTGATAATGGTCATATTGGAGATAATAAGAATCATATTGGAATTGGTAGGAATCATAACTAGGTTGATATGGAATGTGATGGGCTTGGAATGTCAAATACTCAACACCAAAATTATCCATGAAACTTCATTGGGAAGGAAGAACAAAAAGAAAAAAATTACCAACAATCTTCAAAATGAAAACCTCGGTTGTTTGACCAGCTAATGTAACTTTAGAGTCACCATTGATACTTAGATAGATGCCTCCAAAGGTTTATTATTAAAAGATAACACCAAAAATCTTTTAACTTTTTAGACTAAGAGTCCCATCGGGCATGCCAAAAATAATTATCACTTGGATTTGCACCCTTTGAGGAGATGTCTCAATTCTCCTCATCCAAGTGGCACAATTGAAATACCTCTTGGCTATGGGTGAGCCTAAGAGTTAGGTTAATATCTAGATAGGGTTATATCCCTTGATGTACCACTTGTAAAACTCTACTACACCTAAAATTTATGATGGAAAAGGGAGAGATAAAACTAAAAGCAAAATATCCTAAGGAAGGTGATACGCAAAATAAGTTTACGACTTTCAACTAGCCACATGTTACACATGAGAACAAAGGACTAACTAAACATTCACTTTTCTAATTTTAATCTTCTCACATTAATGTTTTATTATGAGGTTATGGATTAATTTTTAGGATAGGAGGGTTAGATAAGAGTCCTTAAATGGCACTATTGAATAGACTAACTCACTTAACCTTGACACTTCCTAGAACACTTCATATCTCCTACAAGAATAAGCTACAAATAGGTGAGAGAATGAGACAACATGCTAAGGAATACATAGTCTTCACTAAGGATGATATATAATTCAAGTAGACACACTATGAATAGTTATTTAAGAGGTAAAAAATAGTTATTTTATTTATTAAATGGTATGCGAATGAGCAGGGCTTTGCCATACTCAGGTGGAGCATAAGTTACAAAGGCCAAAATGGCTAATTATTATAGAACTTGATATAGAGAGGAGAAGTGAGAAGTAAAAAGTTCAAAATGACACTTTTTAATATAGTAAAAGGAGTTACATATGAATGAAAATAATATTTGAAAAAAAACTATTCAAGGTTAGGAAGCACAAGCGTCACCCCAAGTCATGAAACTCTTGAAATGTGTGGTAGAAGTTCTCGTTCTAGCTTAGAAAACTACCTTAATGATATGGTCCTATTTGGATATAATAAAAATAATTAGGGATAGGTATGATGATTTTAATTAGAGGTAAGGATTTTATACATGCATTGGTTACAATCTTGGTCATCTAGAATCTTCCCAAAATGAGATATCACCATCTATAGTGAAAATAAATCCTCTTTCCTAGACCTTGCATAATTGGTCTCATATTTGGGTTTAATTTCCCATTAAAATCCATACAATTGATTTTATTACATGCGTCAAGACTCTCTATGGATTTATAAGCATCAGGCACACCTTAAAATAAGATTACTTAAAGTTTTCCATACTTCTCATTAGCTTGGTCACTATGCTAGTCTTGGATAGCTCAAATGAAGTAGATGATTAAGGAACTGAGGAGATATTCTGAGTCATCAAATTTACATGGTGAATTATATAAAGTCTTAATCTTCTCTTCCATTTTATTAGCATTTCTTTAAACCTCCTATTACCTACAAAATGCACAAAGCAATCAAGAAAACCTTGTTTGCACCATTTTTGTATATATTCCATACAACTCAAAAGGGTGGGGAATATATTGAGATATTCTCCTACAACATTAAATAACTTTCATGTTCAAAATAGGTCATTAGAATATATTTACATATCCATTTCCTCCATCAATTCAATAACTAGGGTTTAGAAGGGTTTAAGCCTATTTTACCCTCTTAATCATTATTCATAAAAATTATACATTTAAACTATAAAAAAAATCTCATTATATAATATTTAAATACCTACATAAACTTCTCTAAACTTTTTATATTCCCATGCAAATCCTCAATGGACATGTGAGCACTTCAACTTGGCATATCGAGCTTGTTCTTCCACTTTGCATAGGTTGAAGTTATCTTTGAGCCAAAATATGAGCCCCTTGTGCTTATTAATAACTATTTAGACTTTTAAACATCTAAAATAACCTTATAAACATTTTATAATAGGTTTTAAATATCATCTCATGATATAAGTGAAAATGGTTCTCCATTTGGTTTAAGGCTTAACCATGCACAATAGGCTTACCTAAAACCCTTATGTTCTAGGCCATTCAATTGGAATTATCTAAATTCCATAAGATTTAAAACCTCTTTAATTATTCCATAAAAAATATTTAAAAATTTATAATGAAAACCTAAACTTATAAATGAAAATAACCTTTCATTTGGGCACTAGGCCAAAACCTTATCGAACTAGACTTGACTGCAACCGTAAGGTTTTGGACCACCTATTGAGTTCCAACCTTTATTTATTTGTTTTAAATTATATAATATGTGTAATTAAACTTATAAAATCTTATTTTAAGTCTCACTCATCTCCTTTTCTCATCCTTTTATCTTTTCTTGCCAAGATTGCAGGGTTTATACATAAGGGGAGTGCCCTCTATCTAAGACAAAATCAAGGGAACTCCCTTATTTCCTAAAAAAATTATTAATGTTGAAGAGGATAATATAGGTTTTAAATAAATTATCTACAATGTTTCATCCATTTTTCAAACCATGTGACCTTTCAAAAGCACTCAAAATTGATACAAACTACTAGGCAATAGACTGGGTTGGTTATGTGAACTCTATGTTACTTAATTGAGGCTCTTTATATGATTTTTTTATATTTTATGAGGATTTATAAATTATTTAACAACCATAAACAAATTTATTCAATCCATTTAATCACCCCAATCCTTTTCATTCCTCTTTATACTCCCTAACTAGTCAAGACTATGTATAACCTTGATTGTATTTTACTCCAAGGCTCTATCCCAACAGGTGTCCTACATATTTTGAGCTTTATTAAATGTTTATATACACAAAAATAATCTATTAGTTTCATATTTTACCTATTTATACCATTTTTTTCATGTTTTGGATATATATACCTCAATAAACCTAATTCATTTGTTTTATGCCCCTCATAGTTGGTTATAGCTGACTATGTGGGGCCCTGTAGGTGTAAATGAGGCTTGAAATACAGTAATATAACCTATTATTCTTGGTATTCATGTTGAAATATTTTAAAATACTTTTATATGTCCATAATAAAGAAACACTTTCAAACTTGCATCTTAGGTTGGTTATAGGTGAGCATTTGGTGTAATGGGACATCTATAGGTGTGGGTTAGGACCCCAAATAGTCTATATCAACATTGGTTAATGATTATTTAGATTATTAATTCTATTTTCACCATAAAAAACCATTCTATCATGGTTTTATGGTTTATAACTATCAACTTGGAGTGCAAGGTCACTCAAAACTTTCAATCCTATAGATGATATTTACTATTTTCAGAGCATGAAAGTGTAACTTTGTGCTCCCCAATAACCATTCTCTAGTAGTATTATACTTTATAAATTTTTAAAAGTTATTATAATATGTATGGGTTATAATATTTGTTTATTTATATTCCTAAAATCTCTTATCAACCTTGTAATATTGCTTTGTCCAAAATACTCAGACCTCTATTTTCTTATTTTAGGGAAAAGGTCCCTATATATTGTTATTTGATATTTGGAAGTTGGTCCTCAACTTAAATTTTACAATATACACCTAAAATAGGTCTTAAATTATCAATTACAAATTTTATAACTCAAAAAATCATTCACCATTCTCTAATTTCCCCATGTGACAGCTCAACCTACTATTAACACCACTTATAGGTGGCTATTGTCATGTATAGGTAGTGGATCTTTGAATGGTTCCTCATTATTTTTCTTACCAACATAAAAAAGGGCCTGAAATGAACCTTAATTTACACTAGGATTTCCAAAATTTAATTCTCGTGATCCAAAACTTCAAAAATCTCTTTAACTCCCTATTAAGCCACTTATAGGTGGTTATTTCACAGTGTAGGTAGATAGTATGTTTAAGCAGTGGTCATGGGATGTATATTGTGAATTTTAATTTTACTTTAATGGGTTATAAACCTATATTAATACCTTAAAATTAACTCCTCACACTTAAAATGGATTTAAACCACTACGAAGGCTTTCATGACAGCATCATGAGATACTTATATGTGCATCTTGATTGGAATGTAGGCGATAAGCATAACTTAGAGCAATGTACCAAAGAATATTCTTTTATATTTACTTTAGCTCCTCTAATGATGTTGAGATGAAACATAAGGATGTTTCAAGACTCAATAAAATCTATCACACTTCCTTTTAATGTGACACTCCTCAAGCACCATGGTTATAGTCAGGAACAAGTAGAAAGTTGATTGTACCTGTCAATGTGATTGTATTTTTTGCATATGACCATAAACTATGAAGATTGATTTTGAGAATTAATATTTAAATAGGAGGGTACCAATAATAAATTGAATACATGGTGATGCTCTTATCTAGTCCCTCTGAAACCATTATCAAATCTTAGAGATTTTATAGATGGTGGAAATCAACATGTCATCCTAAATGAGACTAATCTACCAACTTGTGATGATTTTCTCACTAAAACACCATGAAACCTAAGAAAAATTATGGAGGTAATTTTATAATATATCCAACATCTTTTGGATTCAACATCACTAATTGGTTTGTATGGACTTGTCCAAAATGGAGCAAAACCTATAAAGTGCACATATTAACAAGCAAAAAACATAGTCAACTTGTAAAGGATGGTTCATAAATCATGGTTGACCAATATTGGAAATATTGTTATGCAAATGGATCCCTTTAAGTTTAATTTCAACTCCCAAAGTCGTTTTACCTAAAACTCCTTCAACTATCTATACCAAGCACAAATCTGTTGACCACTTATGTGTTTCTAGAGAGGCAAAGAAGAAGCGGAATGGTTTTAGATTAAAAATGGAAATTTCATAGAATTTAAAGAATGTAAATAAACCTATTTAATATGAATATATTTTCCATGGTCTTTTCCCATGTCTCACCTTCCCTCATGGGTTGTACAATTGCCATACTCCCTCTTTTTAGTTGGTTTCTTAATCTTTAGTTAGATAACTTGAAAGATTCAGATGGGACTAATATTAATGATATGGAATATATATTATTGGATGTTATATAGTAAATAAGAATAATTTTTCACATTTAAAACTATGCCACTTAAATTATGACCCCTAAAAGCCTTCTAAATGACTCAAAATGACAAATTGATTAATATGACTAAGATTAAGGCTAAGATGACATTAAATGACATCAAATGACTTATAATACACCTGAATACAAGATATTAGACCCATAAAACATCTAATAATTCAATTTTTTACCTATATGGGTCCAAATTTTACTTGTAGGGTCAAATTTGGTTAATAGACACTATATGGGATATTCATTTCTCCCTCTCTTTGCTTCCCAAGAGAACCCTCACTCTTGGAACACCTCTTCCCCTCTATCTATGGATTGTAACATGTTTAAAATAACACCTCAAGATGAAATAAGTGGATCTAATCCTTTTTGTACCTATCAAGACATCTCTCATCTTCAATCTTTTCAAAATAATGTGGGAGCAATTGACACGAGTCTATTCAATAATCCTAGTAATAATCCACCTTCCAATAACCCTCCCCCTAATACCAATTTGGGTAAGTCTCCTACAAACACCAATCCACCAATTTATATGACTCAACTACTTGCACAAGTCATAAAACAAATGAACATAATTCAAAATTATAACACCTCTAATATGATGCAATTACAATGTCATTTGATCAATATGGCTAATCAACCTCTAGCTCTCAATCCTCAAGCCAATCAAAATTTTATTCCTACAACTCTTAGAGATGCCTTAGTAAATTTTATTCCTCAACCTATAATTAATTAAAAAATAATTCAAAATATCCAAAATGACCCTTAAGCTCCTTTCATCATATCCATTGATATTGGTAATATATATCCAACTATCAAGTATGATGGGACTAAAGACCCTGCATCCTTTCTCAAAGCCTTTGACAATATTTATAAATAATGGATCCAAACTAATACTTTCACCACAACTAAACTTATAATTAAAACCTTCACTGGTGATTTATTGGAATGGTATAACCAACTTCCCCAACACTCCATTTGGAAACTTGAAGATTTAGTCAATCCTTCAATCAAAGAGTTTCAACATAATGATCTTCCCTAAAATTGTCTTAGCCAATTCATTAATGCTAATCAATCTCCCACTGAATTGGCTCATGATTTTATCAAACAATGTAAATATTTGGCTCATAAATTTGACCATAACATAACTTATTATAACTTCTTGAAACTCTTTATAATTACTTTAACTCCTTCACTTTAATATAAGGTTCACACTTTTACTCTTCAAACACTTAATGAAGACCCTGACCAAGCTAAACATCAAGACTTCCTCATGAAGCAATTTGAACCTAATCCCAAATTCCTTAAAGGATCTTTTCAAACTTATACTTATTCCATCACTAGAAATACTCCTCAAACCAAACCAAGAGTTTCCAAAGATGACACTCCCCCATATTCTCATATACCACTCACTATGTAGCAAATTAAATAATTCTTACCACCCTCTAAACCCTATACTTATCCTAATAATCCTCTTAAGTGGTATGACCCTAATCAATTTTGTTAGTTCTATGATGTCATTGGTCATTACCATGAAAATTGGAAAGGGCTCACTCAATTTTTTATCTCTTACATGCTTTTTGATTCCTTTAATCACAAAGTCATTATCAACCTTCATCATCAAGAGTACACCATTGCTTATTAAAAATAACAAGATTCCAAAAATTCTTCTTCTAATAACCAAAAAACTTTTTCCATAGGTAATAACCAAAAAAATACCAAATATATTTGTGCTATTGATGCTGACTATGACCAATATTACAACAATTCTCAAAATGTTAACACTACTAAGGTCAACTATCATCACAAACCAAATCACAAAGATTCAATCATAAAACTTAAGAAACCATATTTAGAAGAGTAACTTCTCAAAGATACTATAACCACTAATTTAACTTTGAAAACACATGAGGAACCACCTTTTCCTTCCAAAAATCCAATAACTTCTATTCCTTCAAAATATACATTACCTTATAAACCTCGTACTAGTTCTTATTTTAAATACCATTGGAACCTTATTGAATAGCTTGACTCCATGCCTTGAATATTCCACTCATAGAGTTAGTTTATACTTCCCTTTAACATTACAAATTCCTTATGAAATAATTATAATAAATTTAAGATCCATATCCTATACATGAATAACCACCCTCTATTGATCGTCAACCTACCAATGTGAATACCATTGAAATCATGTGTCCTTTTTCCAAACCATATATTTAATTTATTAAAGTAGACATGATTAATGATGAGATCCTTTTTATCATTGATGATCCACCACTATTCATTAAAATAGCCATTAATACTACACTTATCCATAAATTTTTATTTGATTAAGTGTCTAGTATTAATGTGACATGTTCATCCAACAACTTGGTTATAATAAGGATCATCCCAAACAAACTTTCCTTATTTGTCATGGATTTGATAAAACTAATCAAAAGCCACTAGGTTGTATTTGGCTTCCTCTAACAATTGGACATAATACTATTCAAAATAAACTTATCATCCTTGATTTTCCCTTATAATATAACATACTCCTTGATCACATTTGGAATCATTGAATGAGAGCCATCACTTCTTTTAGTAATCAATACATCAAATTATTACATAATGACAAATGGTATAAGTATGAAGTTGATCCCAACCCTTAGAGTATTCCACTTCCTAATCCAAAATCTCAATATTTCATTCCTACCATTCCTATCATTAATAGTGATCCCTTACCTAAGTTCATCAACATCAATCCAAACTTACAGGTCATTCTTATTGATTTAGATGATGATAAACCTAATGACTTGCAACACTACTAAGCTACCTCCTTATATGTTGGAGTGGATTCCTCCTTATTTATTGATTCATGAACACACTATTCTTTTCATTGATGAGATCACTAATTTTACCCCTCTATGAAATGCTTAGGGACCTTCTTTACCAGAAGATGCCTTAACCTACAATGATTATGGAGTGGCCAAATTATTCCAAGACCCTTTAATCATGTCTCCACATAATTTTAGTAACCTTGACATTTCATCTTCTGAAAATCCCTCAAAATCTAAATAATATACCATTTGTCTAACCTATGATGATAACTACATCATGGACCAAGCTCAATCTTGAGACTTGGATGTTCAACATTAGCAAAAAACTTTAGCTCAAATACATGTTTTCAACTAGTAATTTCACACCATTTCCATGGATTTTGCATTAGCTCCCAAAGGTCATGTACCTCTTGTTAATTCTCCACTTCTTAATACTCCTTGGATAGTAAATCAACTTCTACCTTTTTAACCTTCAAAAATAATTTTATCTTCTCTACCACCTATAGATCCCATCATTACATCCAATTTTTCCCCTACCAAAGAAACTAATGATCCACTAGTCTCATCTAATTAAAATACTCCTCCTACTCTTGAGATTACATTAGATTCCAAGGCATATATTTCCATTAGTTACATTATTAATAAGATCTCCATGGTAATAAAATTATCTATCTCATAGTATATGTTGAGTATTATGATCATCTTCCCACTTTGCCTATTGATGAAGCTATTATTGACAACATCACAATCTTGGGAATTTCAAAAACAAAGCCCCTTGTTTCAACAACTTTATTGTTAGCATTTATCTTAAAGCTATTATAATTTATTCTTTACCTAATGCACCATACCACTTCCAAGATAGTAATGCTATGCTTATTGAAGAAACTACCCACATTGAATATGGTACTCTATCATGCCATCAACCAATTATAGTTTATTGTGAATTTTCACATATCAAACATGATAAATCTAGTTTATTTTTCAATAAATATTATGAGATATTTTGTTGGTCCTTCAAGGACATGACTATTATTAACTCTAGAATTGTAGTGCATAATATCATCACTTATCCTAATGTCAAACCTGTGCATCAAAAACAAAGGAAATTTCCACCTGAAGTTTCCACCTTATGTCATAAATAAATTATCAAACATTTTGATGCTAATTTTATCAAACTAGTAGACTATTTTGAATGGATTTCTAGCATAGTCCCTATTTAGAAAAATATCACCATGGTTATTCACATTTGTATTAATTTTCATAATCTTAATCTTGCTTATCCCAAGGACAATTTACCTATACCTTCAACAGATTCCATTGTCAATTCCACCTCTAGTTATGAAATTTTATCTCTTATGCATGGTTCATAAGGATATAACTAAATTGACATTGCCCCTAAAGATAAACATAAAACCACTTTCACCATATAATAGGGTACCTATTTCTATGTTAAAATGCCCTTCAAAATTAAAAATGCTAGAGTTACTTGTGAATGGGCAATGGCTCATATCTTCATGATCTTATCCATAAAATTATAGAAACCTATGTGGATGACCTTATTGATAAGTATATATTTCTTAAGACTCATCTTTCCTATCTTTCCATCATCTTCTACCATCTTCTCAAATAAAAAGTTAGATTAAATACTTATAAATGCATATTAAATCGCACATCTAGAAAATTGTTAGGATTCTTAATCTCTCTTTGCAGCATCAAAATTGACCCTACTAAGATTAGTTTTATCTTTAACATTCCCATCCCTCTATCCATGATAAGCATTCATAATTATCTTGGTAAAATTTGGGTAATTAAATGATTTGCACCTGAAATAGATTACCGTATCCACTCCATTAATTCTCTTCTTAAGAAAGGTAATGCTTTATAATGGATAGACCCTTGTCAAAAAGCATTTGATAATATGAAATAATAATTTCTTCACCCACCTAATCTTCATCCTCCTTCTAATGATTTACCTTTGATCTTATACACTTATTCTACACCCATATCAATTGGGGTAATGCTTTCCAACAAGATGATACTAGAAGAGAATATACCATCTACTATATCAAGTGAGGTCTCGTTGATTATGAGAAACATTACACAAAAGTAAAACATGATTTCCTTTCCATATATTTTTTAACTAGAAAACTTTGACATTATATGCTTTATTAGAACACTTATGTTATCATTCATTCTAATCCCTTTCATCACTTCTTCTCCAAAGCCTTTATTCTTGGAGATAGAATTGGCAAGTTTATGGTCCTTCTCATGGAATTTAATCTCCAAATTATTACTCAAAAATATATCAAAAGATAAATCATCATTGATAAACTTGTTGTCACTCTCATTTTTGCTACCAATCACCTTCAAAATAGTCTTCCTAATGATGATATTATTTATATTGAAGGTCTCAACCAATATATATCTCTTAAAGATTAATTCTATAAATTCACTGATGATATTAAATCAAGTAATCTTGATGAAATTTCTATCCTCCCTGATAATACTAAACCAAAATTATTCATCAAATAAATTCCTAAAATCAATGTTAATTTACATGAGGATACTTGGACCCTTCACTTTGATGATGTTAAATGCCTTCAGGGACTTGGGGAAGGTTTTATTATTACAATACCTCTTGCAAAAATCATCCCTTTAGCTTTATGCTTAACATTTGATGTCACTAACAACATGGTAGAGTATAAATATTTAATCTTAGGAATAAAAGATGCTCTTGATTTAGATATCTAATACCTACATGCTTTAGGAAATTCCTAGCTCATTTTCCACCAATTAAATAATGATTACCAATGCAAAAGTGAAAATATCATTTCTTATAATCAAATTGAAACCAATCTCACCAAATATTTCATCTCATTCACCATCAATCCTATCCCTTGAGATCAAAATTTTATGGCCAATTGCCTTGCTTCTTTAACATCTCTTTTTCAATCACACCAAGTTCTTTTTTATCCCACTTTTCTTATCTAAATAAGAAAATATCCATCCTATATTCAATCACATGATTCACTTATATGCCACATTGAGTCTATCACCATTTGATAAAGCCCATGGTACAAAATCATCATTCAATTTCTAGAACACCAAACTTATCCTCTTAACCTAGATTCCTATGAAAATAATTGCATTCAAAAACAAGATTTTAAGTATGTATTTAAATATAGCATCCTTTGTTAGTGCAATACTAAAGGTACCTTGCTTTGTTATGTTATGAAATATGGGGTTCCTTCCTCTTCTTGAATAAGCACATGGGGGTATTTGCAGTGGACACTATAATAGACATGATACATCCCATAAATGCATACATATATGATACTTTTGCCCCACTCTTAAAAAAGATGCCATCAAATTTTTTGAAAAGTGTACTTCTTTATATTTTCATGATGATTTAATTCATTCACCTTTATTTAATATTCAAATTGTAGAATTTACCTAGCCATTCCCCATGTGGCGATTAGATCTCATAGGTAAATTACCTTGATCTGAAGATGGGCATGTCTTTATAATTACAACTACACAATATTTTAACAAATGGGTTGAAGATATGCCCATTTTTAATGTCACAAATACCATCTCAAAATTCATTCTTAATCAGATCATTTTCTAATTTGGTGTCCCTCACACTATAATTTTAGATAATGGTGGTAATTTCAAAAATAAATATGCCAAACAACTGTGTGTTAAATTTAAAATCAATCACAAATTTTCCACACCCTATCATCCACAATGCAATGGCCAAGTTGAGGCCACTAACAAAATTATCAGTAAAATTCTTCAAAATACAATTCATTAAACCCCTATGGATTGGCACCTTCATCTCTATCCTACTCTTTGGGCCTATGCACTAACATTCATACTACCACTGGGGTAATGCCATTCTATCCACTCTATGGTTCTGAGTTAGTCCTTCCACTAGAAGTTGATATTCCCTCTCTCTATATATCTCTTCATGGTATCATACCCAATGAAAAATTATGTGAAGCTTACCTTCATGCTCTTGATCTTCTTGATGAGCATTGTATTTTTGCTTTACAACACAATCACTAATACAAGGCCCATATTACCAAATAACATAACAAACATGTTAAAGTTTGCATATTAAATATTGGTGATATTATCCTCAAATAAGACTACACTCATGACAAATAAGGCAAATATTCCAAAAAATGGTAGGGTCCCTATTAAGTCAAAGATATTCATGGTCCAAGTACCTATCATCTTCAAACTAATTAAGGCCATGTTTTTAAACATCCCACTGATGCACAATTCCTCAAGAAATATTTTCACTACTCCTTCCCTTATTTTTCATTATTTTTATATGATATAAATTTAACACTTTTTGTTGGATACTTACATGGATCTCACCCTCTATAGTAGTTCTCTCTTTTCACAAACCTTTGTCCTTCCTTTTTGGTATTTTGGTTTCCCTTTTTCTCATGAGTTGAATTATAAAACCATAGATAAGACTATATCTTTCTCATGATTTCAGTTTATCCTCTTTATTTTCATACTTTTTACACACTTTTTGACACCCTTTGGGTTTCTCTTTGTGAATTGCAGTGTAAGACCATGAATAAAACATGGCCTTCTTCACAAATACTATCTTTTTATTATCCCATTTATTTTTCTAATACTTTTTGGCACCCTTGTGGTTTTTATTTAATGAGTTTAAGTGTAAGACCATGGATAGGACCTAGCCTTCCTCATAAAATCACCATATTTTTATTCCTTATCTAGAATGTGTTTTTCAAAGGTTACGAGTTTTTTTATCTTTGTTCTCAGCTTTAGCTTTTGCTTCTTTTTATAGATGGAATTTGCACAATAATCTATGTTACCATGTTTTCCTATATTTCCATCATTATTATGATAAGGAATCACACTTTACTATCATTGTATCCCTTTTTTCATCCTTTATCACATTTTTTATAATTTGAAGTAATTAAAATTGTTTCATGTTTCATTCTTCTTGATTTCCTTTCCTTTCACTCCACATTGGATAAAACAAGGTCAAAATCAAGATGTCACTTTTATTTTACCTATATTTATTAGACTATTAGACTCCATTCTCTTTGAGTTATCTCTCTTAGAAATCAACTCCCAAGTATTCAAATGAAAGTCATCTTTAGCACCCATGTTTGGTTTTTAAAAATCTATATGGAGGAGGAATAGAAAAAAATCCATCAAAAAATTTAAAATACAAATCATTTGAAATAAAAGACAACGATATACAAAAAGTAACATAAAAATATCATAAGTCAAAATCATACCAAAATTCATGATTAAAACAACATATCATATCTCCAATTGAAGCTCAAACTCTAAATTTGGCTTCACACTAGAGCCAAGGTCCATTGGGGTGTGGTAGGACAATGGATTGGAATAGGAAAATTCAATAAACTATATGGTGTTACCTACTTTCTCATGCAAGTACCCAATCTTTTCAATAGATCAATGGCTATATAAGGGGTCATGAGGAATGGGGAACACATTATGGGAAGTTATGTCTATTTTAATTTTCATTCATATAGTCTTTATGGGATAATCTACATACTTAATTTTTTTACCTAAGACTTGTGTGATTAAGACAAGTTCATTATATTCATTAAGGTCAAAAGTCCTCTTATTTTAAAAAACCTAATTTTAGTGTCTTGACTTTGATAAAGAGTTCTTTTAACTTGGTTTTTCCTTCATTATCCCCTCCAACCATTTCATTTCCCCCCTTGATAGGCATGTGTGATTATAAATCTATTTTCCCTTATTCTCTATTCTTCTTCTTCACATCTTAAAAACATTCTAGCACTACTTTGTTTAAGTTTTATCTATCCTTAGAGAAAAATAATATTCTTGAACAACTATGGATTACTTTATTTACACCATATCTCTACATTTTTAGATATGCCTTGATTTCTTTTTACCATTTTTCATTGTTTTACTATCATTTTTTGTGAACACCTGAGTTTGTTTCTACTTTCATGCATCTCTTTCCATTATTGAGTGAGATTGGCTTGTTACTTCTCATTCACTAATGTTTTTTTACCTTTTATGCACCTTTTTCCATTGATGATTGAGTAAGGATTATTAATTCTTACTCAAAATGTTGTTTTACCATTTCTATTTCCCCATATTTGTTTAAGGATTGTTACTACTTTTACATAGATGTTTGATTACCATACTTTTTGACATTTATCCTTAGTTTGACTTGGTGAGTTTGGATTTATTACATAAGGTTTACTTTTTTGAGTTTCTCAGTATTTAGTAGCCTTGGATTTTTGATTACCTGATTTACTCTGAGTTTCAATTTGGTCATTTGGTCTAACATAGCACTTATCACCCCAGGCTTGCCAAATTTCCAAGTATGTCCCATCCACATAGCACTAGTTATTTTGACTTTCGTATGTTTATTTGTTTTTGTTCTTTAGTTTTTTATTCTTGAATTTTTTGAAATTATTCTCTATACCCTCCATAATCAAAACTAAAAAAATAATGAACAACCATCCAATGATAAAGGTAAGTCAAGGTATGCATTGCATTTACTTTTTCAGTTATTTCTTTTTGCATCATTTACTTTCAGTTATTTTTACTTTAAAATACTACACATTTTTTTAGCCTCAATGTTGTGTGTTATTATATTATTTATAAAATAACCATCCCCAATTTCACTTGAGTGACATTTGATGAGCTTCAAATGGGGCATATGTATACACATAATATTTTCCCACTTTTTCAATTATTGATGTATCATATCTTATAAGAACCCATCGAGTCTTAATCTCCCCAAGTATACACCCTAAGATGTACATTAGGAAAGGGGTGGGTAGATTATTTGTGCTTCATAGGATTTTTTTCCCTTATTTCTAGTTGTTACCAATCCAACTAGCTCCTAAAAGCATTCTCCTAGGCTTTGTCTCCTCATTTGTACACTTCTCTAGTCTTTTACCACCTTTAGTTCCCATTTTCCTAACCTAAAACCTCTTTTGAAAATTTACATAACTATGGAATCTATGTTAACCTTGTATTATAATTATGAAAACTTATTTAGGGTCTAGGTCAGCTCTTGGCTGACCTAGTTTATGACTTAATGAGTTTTTGTCAATAACGATACTAAGTCAACTAGGTTGACCCTGGCAGCCAAAACTTTTGGAAGGGTTTAGGGTTAAATACACCTATATAAACACATCAATTTCACCATTATTTGAGATAAATTAAGAGTTATTATTAATTTTTGCTTCTTTATAATCTACTCTTCCACCATTTTACTTGAGGAGTCTTAGTTTAGAGTTTCTACTTGGAGAAGAATCTAGTCTTATGGAGAAGTCTTAGATGCTTTGGCATTTCTTAGTCATCCTTACAAACCAAAAAAACCTCTTTAAAATAAAATTTATCCAAGGATTGAGTCTTGATGGGTTCATCTTCCAGGTAAGTATCTCTAACTTTTCTCCTTTCTTTAGTAGATAGAAGTAGCATAAGTAATGGCTTTTGAATAATATTACTCTTCTTCTCTATTACATTAGGGTTTTACCTATACATATCTTAATTAGGATTATATTATGCATGTTTAATTTTTTTTTGTCTACTAATCCCCCACTTTGTGGCATAATATTTGGTGAGAACTAGATTAGATTTCTTTGCTTTACTTGTTACTAGTGTAGTGAATATGAAAACATAAGACTTAGATAGGGTTATTGCATGATTTTACTTGATTGGAGGATTTTTAACTCCATAGTGATATTATTATGGTAATATATCCCATAATTAGTTATATTTAATCCATATTGGTCACGTTACTAATTATGTAATTTATCCCCAATCGAAAGTGTAAGTAGGATCTATCTTCTCTGGGCTAAGATTGATCTTGAAAGTCAATGAGTGTTTTAGCCATGCTAAGGGAATACATTGATATTTTGGTAATATTAAGGTGTTGTAACAATATTGGAGGCCATAATATATGGATCATAATATATTAAAATCCATTTCCTATGATATATTTATCTAAGCTCATTTAGCACTTTCATCACCCCTCCTAAACCTTTAAATACCCCTCAAGCCACTTCATAGAAGCCTATTTGATTTATAGAACTTTAAGAATGGTAAATGTATTGATTAATTACATTAACTAAGGTCATAAAAATTTATTATCCATGCCACATTCTTCCCCAATGAGTTTCATAAGCCTTGAAATCCTTTTTGAATCCCACTCATACCCTTTTCACTAGTTAAGTGGGTGCCACATGACAATTTGTGGCTTCTCCACTTCCTCCCTATGTTTTATCATAATTAAAAATGCTCATTAATTCATGATTATTATAATTTGGACCTAAAATAACATTTTGAATTCTAAAACTTGAAGAAAATGTAGGAAAACACACTTTTTGAAGAGTTTTGTACACTTTTATGAAACTATACAGATTATACCATATAAAGGAATATCAAAGATTAAAGATGAAGCCATGATAGGTGCCTTTAAAAAGTTTCATGTTGAAAAGATTCCAAACAAGATCAAAATCATTCCTTCACTTTATCCACCTTCTTTACAAGCTCAAATAGCTCCTCAGGTTTGTGTTTGTACTATATGAAGGAGAGAGAATGGGGGTTCTAGATCTTGGCCATAGGAAGCACACTCAAGAAGATTCCAACCATGTGATTTTTTTTTTATATTGGTCTCTTAAGCTTTATTAAAAATCCTTAATAAGTTAAGGAATTTATATTATATTCACATCTACATAGGCCAATTTTAACTAGGTGGTTTTGAATGATTTTTTACTTATTTTCTCAATCCAATGACTAACGTTATTTTATCAATTCTTGAAGGTTATATCATATAAAATTGAACACTTGTCTCACACATGTGATCTCATAAGAATGGAAATCCTTCAAGATTAGATATTGTGTACAACCTATAAAAAAATTGGGTAATGGATAGAGGTTTAATGCATTAATCAAAGTGTGTGAACTAGTTTGAAGGGTTTGCAGAGATGTTTCATGTTTCACCATACCTTATTGTTCAATTTGGAGTCTATAATGTCCTATAATTAGTTCAAAGGTGTATTTAAGGAGGATTTTTATATGCATTTGAGTTTTACTATGTAATTAATATTATGTACTATTTAGCAGCACCTTCAAACCCTGTAAACATAGCTAAAGGCTTAAAATAGTGTTAATGCATGATATATCATCATTATGCCCTTGAGAATAGTCTTATAAACCCCCATAGTTTCCATAATAGACCTAGAACCACTCTCTTGCCTCCCAAATTCAACTCATTAGTCTTATTAAAAGGTAAGGTTCTTAGTAGTTATTAAGGATCTTATGAGTTTCCTAGGTTTCATTATAACACTATATGTCCTTTTCTACCTCTAAAAGTACTATGAATACAAAGGTATGTGTTTAGGGAACATAAAGGTTCATGTTTATTGAAATTGGGATGATTCTTATGTTTAATTCCATGCATCTTCCACACCCCTATCTTTTCACACTTTTTCACTACCATCATACTATATTATCACCTAGTCCTTATGTTCTCACCTCCTTATCACCCCACTACTACCTTATCTATACATACATCCTTCATCCTAAGGAATAAACCATATAAATTGAACTATATTCACCTTGTATTATTAAATATTCACAATATTAAGGAGGATGTGTTAATATAGGTCTTAGACCCTGCTATGAGAGCTAATATGCACCTATAGTCAATCATTTGGCCTACTATAGTAGAGCTCCAAAGAAGCATTCTAATGAGTGACTGAGGAGAAATATTTAAGGAAAATTAAAAGTGAGAATAAAATAATTATTATTAGTTATAAACAAGAAAATAATTCTATATAAAATCCTTAAATTATCTTGGATAATTCACCCCAGGTGGCACATTTGGATTGTCTCAATCTGTAAAGTGAGAGAGTTAAAAGACTCTTGACCGTTGGATTATTGGAAAGAAATCAAGGCTTATCCTAAGAAAGGGATGAATACTAATAGGTATAAATTTCATGATGATATTTGTGTACCTAAATTTTCTTCTCACCCAATCAAGAAGATAAAGAGAGGACCTACATGTTACTTATCTAGGTAGACTTAAGGATGGAATTGCATAATTATTTTAATGGCTCATAGGACAAGGCAAGAAAAGGGTATTAATACATGAGTTACAAACCTTAGTGTATCTTGGTACATATATTAATATAATTATGTGTATGTATAACTAACATCCCATTCTCATTCAAGTCATAGATAAAGATAAGGCACAAAATTTTAAGAAAACTCAGTCAACTACTCTTAAGAGAGTATACACATGCATTGGGAGCACCAAGAGAGTTGAAAAAATGAGGTGGATACAAGAAAGTGAGACCAAATAAAATATAATGGGTATTACCCAAGAACATTCAATAGTTTTAGACTCAAGTAACCCTAATAAAATATGGTTGTATACCTTTAGGGTTAGATTGAGTTATTGATTCCCAAACCCTAGCAAAGAAAACAAGAGTAAATGAGATGCATAGAAGAGTTAATCATGAAATTTAAACATATATATTGGTGAATAATGATGGATTTGAGATATTAATTATTATTATTTTATGTGTCTTATTCCATCAATTCACCCTTAGTCACTTCATAACTCTTAATATCCAACCTTGCAGTCAACAGGCAGTTCATAGCCAATTTGAAAAAAATGGTTAGTTGAGAACTTTTTAGGCATAGTTAGGTCTTAAAATTTGGAGGATAGGGTTATTGTGAGTAATAAAAGGCACCCATTATATTATTTTGTTCAAAAAATAGTGGTTATAACCAATTTTTTGTCTCATGCCAAGCCTTACTTGTGACAAATAGTTTCGGTACTAGATGGATAAAATCAAGTTTTAGAAGGTTTACAAGTGAGTTTGGCACCACAAGGTTTTAGGATAATTAAAAGTGATTTTTAATAGTCATAAAACCTCATAAAAATGGATAAAATTGATGGCTATAGTCAAATGCCTTGGAGATAGACCAAATAGTCAAGCATAAAACCTTGTTCATAAACCCTAGTATCACCTCAAGGTTCTTTTAAGCTCCTGTAACAAGTTTTATGATAAAATAGGGGTATATGAGGATTTTTTAGACCATAATGAAGATTTTTTAGGTGGAATCAAGTGATTAAAATGTCAAATCAACTTCAAAACCTTGCTTGAGCTCACAGGCTTACATAGCTATATGAGCCACCACTTTAGATGCTTATATCTTTTAACTCAAAAGGATTCTAATAAAATTCTATTATAAGGTTTTAGGTACCCATATAAACCTTAATTTAATGAGATATTTATTATAATTTGGATGAAAACCTCTATGAATGAACCTTAAGAAAATAAGTAATCAGAATTGGTCTATAGACTACCCTATGGTCACCATTTAACATTCTTATCTCCATACACCCTTTACATGGGAAACCAAGGCATTTATATAAGTTTAGGAGGGTAGTGAAATAAATAATCATGGAATTTTTTAAATATTTGGACATATGTATAGTATGAACTATCACTAAGAATCTTAAGAACTCAAAACCTCCCTAAAACCCTAGGTAGACCCACTTTTATAAAACTTGGTATTTTGGCATCATATCACCCTAGAATGACGTAGAAAGATAATGGAAGGTCAAGTAAACTTAGAGAGGACTCACCCAATGGTATTTTATTGTACAGACAGTATATAGATTTGTAAAAAATCTATACTTTTTAGGATTTTAAGCACATATGAGGGTATAGATTTGTTTTAGATGATTTTAATTCTTAGATGGGATGGTTTAGGACCTTATTAATCTTATAAAATCATAAAATACCAAAATATATTCCTAAAAAAACCTCTGTAACCCACTTCAAAACTACCAATCTCTAAATGCTTCAGGAAAGTGGACTAATCAATTAGGAAAAGTGAAAATTAAAGTGTCTAATGCCTTTATAAGACTACATCATGGTATAATATGTTTCTTCAGGTATGATTCTAATGTTTTAAAATATCCTTAAGGTTTCATATAGCCTTTCATGGCTTCCTAGTGCAAATAGTTAGGCTACTAGGCCTAGTTAGCCTAGTAAACCTATTTGGTCACCTAAGAGAAATCAAAATTGACATTGAATGGGATAATAGAATGAGTAAATTCAAGATGATACACCTAGTATCTAACTTTTTGATGTAAATTAATTCATAATTCATGGCTATAATGGAAAGATAAGGTAGTTTTTTGACTTTGTCAACTGTGTTAAGAGGGAGATGGACTATTATACATTTGTGATGACTTTATTGTAGCTTGTTCATATTGTAACTACTAGTTAGATGAATTAATTAAATAAAAAAAGGAATATAATGCCTTTATATAATGTTTAATATGTCAAACATACCCTCCAAAACCTCATTTCAATGCCAATTGCTCATGCAAGGAGTCATTGAAAGCATCAATGCATGGAAGGAGCTAGAAGGGTTGCTTGTAATTGATGTAACAATTGAATGGAGTGGCCCTTGGTTATTTATGACCTCTTTGTCTCACTTCCATGCCATATTCCCCTCTATTTATCTCCTCTTATGCTATATATTAAAGAATTTTGGCCTTGTATTGTATCCCTCAAGCTAGTATGAGGAAACGCTATTAGTGTTTGTACTTATACACCTATTTGGACTAAATAATAAATTTTTGTAGATATTAAATGATGGTATCTAGTGGATTAATAACTTGTTATGATATGCAAATGTGATGGTTTTCCTTACCTTGTAGTTCCTTATTCACCTAGATGTCAAGGAGGTGTTTTATGCAAGTTATGTGGAGTGTAGATTCGTGGGTGATATAGTTTTCAAGTGTAGCATGATTGGGAAGAGCATCTTAGTATGATTTATTATCATAACCTTTATATTCTATTCACCTAGTATAACCTCCATATGAAACATTTGTGCATAGTAAATCATGATGATAATTTCTTAACTATTATTATTCTATTAGTGTGTTAAGAGTTCAAGTTGAATGAGTGGATGAGAGTTTATTTAGGTATATCACCAAACTTTAGAATAGTTTTACATTTATGAAAGACTTAGAGATGGAATTCAAAATGATAATTCATGCGAGCTAGCCCCATAAAATCTAGATGTTTGACCTACATATTAGGTAACCAATAGCCTAAGGCCATTCCCATGTTAGCCTACATTTGAGGTTTAGACATGATCAATCTTGTCCTCAACAAGGGTATAACCTATACCACTAATAGATACCAATCATACAATCATTATTCTATAGTTATGATTGTTAAATGTGACAATGAAGTTGTTATTATAATCCCCAAGATTAACATTTCCATGATAGTGGCTCAAAGTATCAAATATGATCCCAATATCATAAAGGAATAGGTAAAGAGAAATAATAATGAGAAATGGACTTTAACAAAATTTCATGGGCCTCCTCTCTAACCAAAGGTATAAATGGAAATAAACATAGTGGAGGAAGTAGGTGAATCTATGGAGATAGACCCATGATATAGATCTAATATCCCTAGCATACTCCCCACATCTCCTATTGTTACTCCCTCTCAACATATAGCTTATGTGGGGGAATATAAAAATCTTAGTAAAAAAATAAGGTCATTTTATATTACACCCCTTCATTAACCAAAACACAATAGGTAAGTCTCAACTTTTTTTTATCACAAGTTCCTATTGATGTTGTTCCTTCATCACCAATTGATATCATAGTACCACTAATGGTAGTAACCCAATCCAAGGGGAAACCATCCACACCATACATGACTCCACCAATATTAATTTCCATTCTAACTTACACTCTTATATCCCTTTTTTTTTCCATTCTACCCACTATAAGGCCAAGACATATCAAATAAAGTATAAGACTCCCCTTGAATGTCCCATAGTTATGTAATAAGAACAAAAGCCTACTAAAGGTTTTTTTTTTTAAGGGAAGTCCTCTCTATGAGGAATAATATTAGGAACAATGAGAAGAGGATAATGTATAAGAATAAGTTGAGCCAATTAATTTTTTTTACAGTAGTGAAGAGGAAGTGAGTGTCTGAATAAGACATAGAGTCTGAGGAAACAAAACCATTTTAGGAATTAGATGAAGGTGAAACTAAATTAGAAGGGATAGAGATATGTGAATAATAAGAATAAGTTAAACAAGGAAAGGTTCACTTAGTTGTAACTAAGCTATTTTTAGAAAAATAAAAGAATATGAAAGATGAAGTAGAGTCCAAACAAATAGCCCTAGTTTAAGAAACAACGTCATCTATACTTACAAGATTTTTACCTCAAAGTGTAGAGCAATAAGAAAAAATAGTAGAGACCACACCGGTCTTTACTCAAGGACTAATTGGGAAGTTAATTCTTAGGGAGTTTGTAGATAATAATAAGGTTTCTTCATATATTAATAAAATTCCTACCAATGGAATTTATATATAAGTTATAATGGAAACATATATAGTAATAACTATCATTTCCACTTCCCCTCAGAATGTAAGTACACATGTTCTTAATTATTTAGTGTCTAATTTTGTTGCCACTACTATATTTTATATAGTATAATCCAATCATTATTCAAATTATTTCATTTTTTATTCTCCAAGTCCACTAAATAATCCCTAGACATTCACAATGCTAGTTTTTTAAACTATAGCCCAAGTCCCAACAAGTGACATTTTTTATACTATCAACTATCTAGCTAAAGGTTCTACCATATCTTCTCATGTTGTGGTTGCCTACATATTGGTTGAAAATATATTTAAAATTTTCTCCAAACCCCTATGACCTATTCATTATTTAGTGTAACTAATCCATAGGCCACTATACCAATGAAGGATGTGCATTTTGAAAATCTAGTTTCTACTTCTATTTTGGTTTCACAGACTACACCTCCTAGGCCAAAAATAGTTAGGTATACATGCTTATCAGGATACCTAGGTAGATTCATCCATAGTTTTAGTTCATAAGGCACTAAAAAATACCAAATATGTTATTGACAAACCACATTATAATAAGATCATCAAGTGGAAAGCCCATTCCTTATTTTTCAAAGTTGGACACACTTTCTTTTACTACCTATCCTACTTTAGCTTCAATTCACACACTAAGTCAATTTTATATTCGCACCTCTTCATCCATAGAGCATAAATAAGAATAATATATAGTAAACATAACTTCATGGATTTAGAAATTATATGAAGAGGAGGCAAGTAGAAAATACCTAATAATTATTGATAAACCAAAGGTGGGATTCTATTTTGATAGGGAAACCAATATATGGAGGAAAGTTAAGAGGAAGACTATATTAGCATAGGGTGAGAATGTTGAACTGGATCAGAGAGAAAACATATTCTCTCTAATAAAGAAGAGGAAGGTCAATCCTTCAAAACCATATGAGTATATAGAGGATCCTTATAGTTTTGTGGTTTTAATTAAGGAAGCAATAAAATGTATGTTTACAATCTATGACTAGTTTATAAAGAGGTCACAAGAAATAAACATCATTCAAGATCCTAAGGAAATTATAGGCAATGTACAGAGTGTAGATAAGAATATGTATGACATTATTAATTAGATAAGGTTGATAAATGTTAACTCTTATCATAAGTGGGGATATGTATCCCAATTATATAATAAAATTAAATATATGGAAGTCTCAACTTATTAGGATAAACTAAAAATATAGATCTTAAGCTCATTTGAATTCAAAAATGACAAGTATTTTTACATGGGCACAGAGTCATGTAGATACAAACAGAAATAGATTACTTGATTGGAATCAAGATATATGAGCTTTAATGTAGAAATTTATAAATCAAGAGGGAAAATCAATGTCTTTTTTTAAATATACAAGAACCACAGTTATGTGTACTCCTCTTAGGTAATTAGTTGTTAAGCCCATTTTTGAAAGTCTACTTCAAGTTGTAGCTAATATATTCTGAGTTTAAATATTTGGAATAGTTTATAGACCTAATGAATATATTATGCAATTGATAAATTTTTATAAGGCTAATGTAATAGGATTAGATAATTTATATGTAGAATTCAAATCTATAATGGTTATGTATAAAAATCTGATAGATAAGCTTCTACAATTGTTTAAGATATCTCTCCTTGATTATGAGACCATCAATATTTATTTTTAGTCTAGGCATGTCTTATATTTACAAATGGAAGTAGAAAAATAATAATTTTATATTAGGAGCACCATTATCACCTCCCCAAAGTACACATACCAATACTCCCAAGTAAACATCAATGAAAACTCTAACTAGGCCCACCTATGTCCCACTTCCACTATCAAAGCTACATCAATGACTACTTTGGTTAGTTATTTGGCCATGAAATATCATGTAGAAATTCTAGTTATATTTCCACTAATGACATTATTCATTATAGTTATAGTCCAAGTTACTACAATGCCTACTCTAATTGTAAAAGCAATGGTGGCAACTTGGGATTTTAATATGAAATCTTCACCCTTGAGAAATGCCACATTATCACCATAGTTAGGATTTGATATAATTTGCATGTATAAATTTTTACTTGAGTCTATTTTTGGTTGTGTTATTTTTGTATTTTATAGTTCTTTTGATAAGGACTATTATTTATGATTATATTGTATACATGCATAGTATGCATGAGTTTTGGCACTCATTTCTTAAATTAGGAGATGCAAATTTAGACGTTGTTTGAGAGATGACATGTGCTCATCCAAATTTATATATACTTGTATCCTCCCAATTAAAAAGTGAGAAGAATTTTTCAAATTAAGGTGAATAACAAATTCTGTTAATTTTTCTAAAGGTTATTCTTAATGTGCATTCTTTGTTCTTCTCCAAGCCTTGTGATTATTTGAAAAAGTTCCATCATTATGGTATTGTAGTATTTGGTTTATGTACAAGTGTTTTTCAATACAATTATTCATATTGTGTATTAGCTAATTTGAATGCTTTTATGTCTAATAATCATAATCTCCACTTGAATATGTGAAATTATAACCATATATTAGCAATAAACTTTGATTATGAGCATTAACATTTAGTGTATTTTTGTTTCCTTGGAATCTTAACTATATTTATGTCTTGAGTTATAATTGCAACTTGTAGTAGAATTTAGTTTTCTATAAATTGTATGACCCATAGTGTAGGATCTAGTTTGTAAGGGTTTCATCTATATTTGGTTCACAAACCTTATTTTCTACCCTAACCTTTCCTCGTTTTAGATTTTATTTGATCTATTCCATCTTAGGTTAGAATCAACACATCCATCCTAAGTAGATTATGGTTTCTTGTAGATTTCATACATCTAAACCATTGGAGTGAATATTTTCACTGATCTTAAAATGTTAAAGGCTACTCATAACATTTTTTGGTGTTTATAAAACTCACATCAATAGTATTTTAATTGGAACAAAAAGGAGGGACCACATTTTTATTTCCTACAAAGATCAATTGAGTTGTGTTAGATATACCTAGAAGACTATCAATGTCTACCTCAAATACCTATCTATTGGTTCTTCCCTTGTAGATCCATATAAAACCTAGGTTAGATAGAGGTATCTTAAGGGGACCCTAGATGAAATCATATTCCCCAATTAGAATGGGTCATCTTACTCCCCATATGATGGACCTAGCTTCACTAGATTGTTATAATATCATTATACCTAGATAAATGCATGATTTTCCTAAAAACCTATAAAAGTATCTTCCTTCCTTTTCTCCCTTCAGAGGTAGGAATGTTGAATAAAATATACAAGATTTCATTACTATCTTAGGGATAGTAAACATAAGCCATATAGACTTTTCCATTTTACATTATAATATGTTTCTTATGGTTGGTTATCAATATCCTAGAAGATTTAATTACCTATTAGAACCAGTGCCAATAAACCATTTTAACATAATTTGGATAGGTCACTAACCAAAATTTTCCAAACATGAGAAGAGATCTGAATGAGATAATTACATCCTTTAATGCAATAATCCAAAAGTTTTATATTTGAGTTGATGATGACTAAAAACCTAATGAAGCATTAACTATTAAAATGTATAATAATTTCTTGGACTCTATGATAGTTGTCTTACTCTGTAGATCACCTAATATTTTAATTTAATACCATTAGTTTATGTTGAATATATTAATATTGATAGGTATTGGAATCCCTAATTATAATATTTTATCTTTTCCAATATTAATCTTAACTTTCTTGCCCTAAATCCTATTCCAAATGCTAATCAGAATGTTGTGACACACAATTATAAATAACTATATATATAATTACCTCTAGCCTATAATCCACCTAAACATAACTTTATCTTTCTAAATAATCCTACATCTACACCTAATAAAAAAATTATAACCAATCCCTAATAACATTTAGCACTACTAACACACAAGGGATAACCATTAATTCCAACAAAGAAGAATTGGATGTTATCTAGAAGATGGTACAAAAGTTGAGAAAAAAATTATTAAACATGTAGGAGTGAATGAGAAACACCATGAGATAAAATACTAGTCAAAATTTCACATTCCAGAGGTATAATAAGCCTCTTAATAGATCTATAAACAATGCAGAATAAAAATAGACTAACAAGGTACCTGAAATAAATATCTTGGAAGTGACACTACCTTATTAGTGTTAATTTCATAATACAACATAAAATGTTGTATACACACAATATTTTTATTAACTTTACCACTTAATAACACTTTATATCTCGTAATAACTTGTCGATTTTCAATATCTGTAAGTGCATGCCTTAAAGGGTGCACTAAGAAAGGGGTGGATAGACCATTGGTGCTTCACAAGATTTTTGTGGCTTTGTATCATTCCTACTATTTTTCCAACCACTTTATATTAACACAACCTTCTCCTATGTACTTACCTAAGCATTATTTCCTCTCTTGCACCCTCCTCTAGTCATTTTCTACCTTTGTTAACCCTTCCTAAGCTTAAAACCCTTTTTGATAGTTTAAAATTTAGAGTTCATTGGATGAATTTATATTCTAATTGATAATTATTATTATAAATTAACAATATAGATTCAATTGAGAGGAATATGTATTCTAATTGATACTTATTTTTATCAATTAATAATATAGAGTCGATTAGGCTGAATCTATTGGATAAAATTTAAAAAAGGTTTTGGATTAGATTAAACTATATATACACATCCATTTTTGTCATTTATTATAAGAAAAGAGAAGAATAATAGATATATATTATGCATCTCCTTATCTGCCATTCTACTTGAATCATAGCTTAGGGTTTCATACGTTCTTTAGAGATATAGATCTTGTCTTGCAAAGAAGTCTTTTAGATCCATTGATAGGTTGTGTATCATAGAGCTGATTTATCCTTGTTATCCTTAAATACCATAATAACCTCTTGTGAAGCACCTTGGCCAAGAGAGAGATTGAGGCTCAACAGGTTCATCTTTAAAGGTAAGTATTCCTAACTTTGTTCCTCCTTTATAACATTAGATAGATATGCATTTATACTTATCTCCCATGAATTAAAATTATGTATACATTAATGTGAGAATATGTCTTCTATGCATGTTTAATTTAAATATTTATTTCCCCCACTTTGTGCCACAAGCTTTGGTGAGCACTAGATTAGACTTTACTTTACTTGTTATCAATTTAGTGAATATGAAAAATAGGACCTAGTTAGGTTTATTACATAGTTTTGATTTAATTGAGGATATAGAACCCTCTCTAATGAATTTATCATGGTAAGATATCCCCTAGACAGGTATATTAAATCCATGTTGGTCATTACCCTAAATATATAATGTATCCACAATCAAAAGTGTAAGTAGGATTTATATTCTTCATGCTAGGATTGATTTATAGATCTATTGCATTTCCCATTTGCATACATAATGGTGAGATTGATGTGAATCTAACCCTTGTAAGTTTTATTTAATGCTATCATTTTCATCATTTTATTATATTTTTCCATATTTGCATTACTATATTGAACCTATTATTATATTTGTAATAGTTTCTGCATAAGTTTAACACATAATCATATCAAAGTGATTCCATTCTATTTGTATATATCTTCACTGAACATAGGTAACTAGATTGATCTGGTTGACATAGTATTCTTCTTTAGTCAGAGTCTACTAGCTAAGTTGATTCAGTCAAATACATTTGTACTTCTTATTTTTGGAAGTCAACTTAGTTCTTGGTTCTTATTTTTGGCATACAAGGTTATACAAACTATGTCAAGCTAGTTGACCTAGTTTATAAAAATTCAAAGCAAAATTTGAGAATCACAACATAAAAAATTTCAATCTTAACCATCTTCATGCCCACCAAGGTTCCTCTCTTTTCTCTCTCTATCATTTCAATATTTTTTTGAGTTTTATTTTCACAAGTCAGCATTCTTTAAAATGACAACCCCATAGTTAACTAGGTCAACTTGGTTGACTTAGTTCTATACTATATCTTTTGTCTAAGAGATATAGTTGACCAGTTCGACTCTATTTTTAAAGACCTTACTTCTATAGAAAAAAATAGACCCAGTCTACTCTATTATGTACTAATTTCATACACTGTCACTTGAACTAGCTTTGTATTATTATTAATTAAGTAATTAATAACTATTTTCTAGTAATTAATTCACATTTTCTTTTCATTTTTTTTCATGCTTAAAGTAATTCACATAGTCTAAATACATGGTTTTTCAAATTACCATTTTAGTTACACTATTTTACTCTTTTTTAGACACTACCAAATCACATAACATTCCAAATGCTTTTAAACACTTATCTTCCCAAGGCCTACCTAATTGGATTTCATCACCAAGGGGTAAGTTGACTTGGTTTTTTTACTAAGTATAAATACATGGTTAATGGTATATATTGAAAAATCACCCAACACAATTATCATTATGAAATTGTGAAGTGAGGGGGTAGGCCCCAATACCAAGCCAATAGCATTACCAATATAGATCCATTTCATCCTAAACTACTTGAAACCAACCTTATATTTATTTTTAGTTCCTTCTTACAGCTAAATGTCTATCACATTAATTATAAATTTTATTATAACTTAACAATACTTAGGAATAACCACTTAGATAGCTTTTAATTTCAAGTTGTTGATTTCTCTCTAATCATTATATTCAATATGTAAAACTTGCATTAGACAACATTGGTGCAAGATTTGTTTTGCGTGCTCCAATCAAACCAACCACATTAATCTGATTGCTTGTATGTTTACTTTCATATGCTTAGAAATAATCTATCTTATTTTCATAACACTATCATCTATGTTGACATATTCTTTCACTTACTACATCACCTTTTATACCTATAGTATAGTGTCGACCTCTTTAGCTATGTATTCTTGTTATCCAATCAAAATTTTCTCTCTATAGTACTAAGTAGACCCGATCAACTTAGTACCTCTAAGATGACCTTGTTCCTTATTGGATGACTTTATCTTCATCTAGAGCCCTAATTTAAAGTAGTATTAAGTCCACCCAGTTGACTTAGTACTTGTAGATGGACCATGTTCTATGTTTGGCTAATAATGTCTTCATTTTGTGTCCTTTTGTCTAAATAGTGCATAGTCCACCCTTTCAACTTTTTACACGTTATTCAATATTATTATGTGTGTGGTTATCTAGTCTTATTTCATAAAAATATATTTTTAGCCTCCTCTTAGTCAACAACATTATATTATTAAGGATTTAGATTATAACCTCACTTTTTATTACTTCATATGAAACTATTCAATTCCTTCCTTCATATTTTTATAATCCAAAACTAATAACTACATAATGTAATAAAATTGAGGTCCGTCATCCTAGACCTTGTCTTACTACCAATGGTGATAATCCTTTGTTACACCCATAATAAAATCACCTAGCACTATCACTTCCTAAAGAAACATGGTTGAACTCAATCCAACTGATGATCTGCATGATTCCTTATTATTCAAAAACCTTGATGATAACACCATTTAAACTCCTAATAAAAATAGTGGCTTTACCAAGATTCCTTCTTATACCACACGTAGGATAGCTAACACTAATGTTGGGAATCCTCCACCCAATATCCATCCTCTCAGCAACACTAATTATCCCCATCCTAACAACACTAATACCACACCTTCAAATACTAATGCATAAATTAACATAACTCAAATTCTTGCACAAATGGTTCAATAAATGAACATCATGTAAACAAATAACCATTCCAAAAAATTTCAAATGCAACAACATTTATTACACATGACTAGTCAACCACCTCATGTCATCATGTCTCAACTAAATCAAAATTGTATCCCTCCTCCTCTTAGAGATGCCAATTGGAATATCATCCCTCAACCTCCAATGCATACCAAAATTCTTCAACATCTTCAAAATAAAGCTTTAGATCCATTCATCACATCTATAGATATTGAAAACATTTCTCCAACTATCACATATGATGGGAGTAAGGACCCTACTATCTTTATTAAGTCTTTTGGTAATCTCTATAAGGAATGGGTCCAAAATAACACCTTTACTACCACCAATCACTTATCCAAAACCTTTGTTGGTGATGAACTTGAATCGTACAACCAACTTCAAAGACATTCCATCTCACAATTAGAGGATTTAGTTAATGATCTAGTGAAGGAATTCCAACATGATGACCTTCCTAAAATTTTCGTAGCCATTTCATCAATGCAAAGCAATTTATTAATGAATCTACTCACACTTTCATCAAATAATGGAAGTATCTATCTCACAAAGTGGACCATAACATGAATAATGATAGTCTTTTAAAACTATTTGTTACTACTCTTAAATCTCCTTTTCAATACAAATTTCAAATCTTTTCCCATAAAACTTTAGAAGAAGACTTAGACCAAGAGAAAGTCTAAACTTTCTTATGAATCAATTTTAAATACCTTAAACAATTACTAAAGATCCTTTCCAATCATTTTATCATAGCATTGATTCATCCAAGCCTCCCTAACCTCAAAATGAAGCATCTAATTCAACCAATTTTAACCCAACCCACACTCCCTTGAGTCTAGAAAAAATTAATAATAAATCACCCCCCTCTAAACCTATGAGCTTTGATCCTTCCAAACCTCCTTAAAAATGGTACAATCTTGATAAGTTTTGTTGGTGGCATGTTATTATAGGTCATTAACATGAGTCTTGTTATTATCTTCATTGATTTATTCTTGCTTCCTTGCTTGGTCCACATTTTAATCTTGATAATTTTTTAAAATAATGTTATCAAGACTATCTTCAAGCCTCATAAAGTCAGTTTAAATAATCACAATCACATCAACATCAACTACCTAATGAATAACAAAAATTATCCCATACCTACACCTTTTCCACTAATGTTATTTAGACCACAATTGATCCTTATTCCTATAACAATAATAAAAAGATACCTAACATAAATAAATTTAAACATATTGTTTCATCCATTAAATCTTAACCTCTTAGTTCACATGAACCAAAGGAGTACCTAGTTCAAATGCCTACTCCAAAGCATATCATATATGGTCCTCCTTTACCTCTTCATACCTCTCCTATGCATCCTATGTCAAATTAAACATCCTTAAAATATAATAAACCAACAAATTTACCTATCTATAAATGAACCTACCAACCCAATGAAAATAATTATAATGTTTAAGTTTTACCTCAAAAAATCTCACAGTTGGGGCATCTTGTGATTAGCATCCACGTATCACTTCGGACCTTGGGGTATCTTGAGATGCCCATATCTACATACAATTACCTTTTTTTTCATCTTAAAATGACCACTCTTCTTTTATAATGCATAACAACAAAAAAAATTAGTTTCAAGAAATATTATGAGACACATACGCTTGTATTTCACATAATCATCTTTGATAAAGATGTTAGCATAGATATTAATTGTTATTTTTTGTCTCATGTTTCTTTGTTTTTGTGTACTTACATATTTTAGTTTCATTTTACTTTCACCATTATTTCTTTTGGATTCTTTATTTTTATCTCACTTTATAGTTTGTGATTTGCATTATAATACCTTGGATAGGACTAGGTCTTCCTCACAAACACACTTTAGTAGCATCAATATCACCTTTGGGTTATTTTGTTTTATTACACATTACATTTAGAATTTTTTTAATTTTTTTCATTATATATCTCTTTATTTTTTTCATTTTTTATGAAATGTTCTACCTTAGTAGCTTTATGATTATTTTCCCCCCATTATCTAATATTCACCTAATTGGTGTTCACCTTATGAGTTACAGTTAAGACCATAGATAAGACTAGGCTCTCCTTACAAAATACCACATTAAAACATATTTAAATCACTTTTTGGGATGATTAATAATTTCATTGGTGCTTGTCCTAGATTTGTTGTAAGTTAGTATGGATTATCTAGTGACATGACTATCATAGCATAGCCCTATCCCTTTTATAACACTACTTTACCTCCTTATGATTAGTTATGAGTATACTTATCATTTTATCAGTTATTAAATAAAAAAATCTCTTATTATCTCCATATTTCCCATATTTACTTTCATTTTAGGCTCACATCGATCAATTTTGAGATTGTACACTTACTTGTGGGTAAGTCTAGGAGTCTTTAGGCACCTTGGTCTTTAGGTCCTTTTATCTAGTAACCAAGTGTAATATCTCTTGTGTTTGTCACCTAATTCACTCATGTTTGGTTCTCCAAATCCATATGGAGGAGGAGGAATAGAAAAAATTGAAACAAGTTAAAATCTAAACCATAAAATATAAACAAAAGGCAAAAATAATCTTAAAAGTCAGATCACACCAAAAGATGTGATCTATATTTGGCACATCTCCTATCTTAATCAATTATCAAAATCCATAGTTGGCCTCATGATAGAGCATGGGTATATTGGAGTATGGTAGGCCAATATACTAGGATATAATGTCTCATTATATTATATATTAATTAGTGTTTCCTACCTTCTCATGCAAGTACCCAATCTTCATAGTAAACTGATAGCTCTGTAAGGGGTCCTGAGGAATGAGGAACATTTTGTGGGAAGGTAGGTCCATTTTAATTTTCATTTATATATCCTTCATGGGTTGATCTATGTACTTCACTTGTTATCCCAAACATTGTGTTGATTATTCAAAATGTCCTAAGTCCTTTGTGTTGATAATTCTTATCCTTTATCACTTGCATGTTGTGTCTCATTTTTTCTAAGGATGTTCACATCACCCATGTGGAACCTCATGTTCTTTATTTACATCATATTTACCTTATATTCCCATTTTCAAATATTACTTTTAGATGATCACATATACTTTATTATGCCTCTTGGTTTATAGTTTGTGAGTTGTATTGTAAAACCTTGTCTAAGATTAGGCCTTCTTCATAAAAACCCTTATACCATTTATTTACCACACCATCTCATTATCATACCAGTCATGCCATTAGGTGGTTGTTTTTTCTTGAATTTCATCTTAGAACAAGCACTAAGTTTGGGTTTTCATCCTTTAAATATTTTTTGATTTTCATCTATCTATCATGTTCTTGTTTGATTTTTGTGGACTTATCTTACATATGACATTTGGCATTCTTACATGTTTCTCTTTATGTATGAATTCTTCATGTTTGTCTTACATCTTGAATTAAATTTCATTTTTATCCATCCATGTTTTTATTTATATTTGATTCTACATGTTTATCTTGCATGGGGTTACTTTTTTCTTGCTTAAATATCTTTGTTAGAGTTTTCTTTCATTGATATTCCTTTTTTTCATTTATGTTTTACATGCTTCCCAATGTGACTTAGTATGTTATACATTCCTTTTTACCATTTATATTTTACATGCTTCCCAACATGATTTAGTATGTCCTAAATTCATTTTACATCATTTTTCCATTCATTTACCATCAATATTTTGGTTTTAACCTTACCTTAACAATCCTAATTTTCCAATTTTTCTAAGTAAGTCATTTCTACTTTAACCATCCTACATACACATGTATTACTTCTATTGTTAGTCTTATATCTCTAGGGTTTCTCAAATGTAGGTACTACACCCTCCATGATCAGGACTAGGACATTTACATATAATCATTTAGCATAAATGTAAGTTAAGGTATGTATATGGTATTTTCAGTTACTCTCATTTTATTTTTTCATTACTTTTCATATGTCATTTTTAGTTATCTCATTTTTGTGTGTTGTTATGTTTTTTATTTAATCACCATACCCTATACACTCACATGACATGTGATGAGATTTGAGTGGGGCATATGTATACACAGAATATTTTTATTAACGTTACCACTTACTAACACTTTCTATATGGCAAGAACCTATCAAATTTAAATCTCTATGAGTGTACAACTTAAAGGATACAATAGGAAAGGGGTGGGTAGACCATTGATGCTTCATAATATTTTTGTGTCTTTGTATCATTCATACCATTTATCCAACCACTTGATATCAACACAACCTTATCATATGTACTTATCGTTAGCAACCCAAGTTTCACCCTACTGAAGTAGATTGCTTAGATCTCCTTAAAAATTAGACTAACATTGGATTGGTATATAGGTTGTGGGATACTTGTAGCTAGACTGAGCCTCTAGATTATGAGGATAACTCCTATGATATATCAAATTTGACTCAGTTACTGAAAACCTACTTTTTGGGGGGCTGAAAAGAGTTAGAAATATAACTAAAATGGAAAACCTATAAGAGTGATGGTGATGCACCTAATGTAATCATTCATCTATTGAATTTGAATTCCAACTAACCTAATAAGTAATACAAATTACTAAATTTACAAATACAAGAGACTCCTATGCAAAAATGTTTCACATAAAGGTTTCATCAAGTGAGCATAGCATGAGAAAAATGATGGAAGGCCTAATTCAAGGCACTAACCAATCAATATATCCACTCCAATCTTAGCAAAAAACATCAAATATTATATATGACCTGCATAAGATAATATAATAGTAATTAGGTGAGATTAAGACCTATCAAGGGAGAAAAAACTACCACATGTGAAAATAAAACTAATATAAACACACTAAACCTTTACCAAGGAATCCAAAATAATCATATTTACTATCTTAAGAGGTTACAAAGCTCAATATTTATAGGTTTTCATCATGCCCTAAAGAGGGATCCCTAAAATAAGGGTTAAAGGCCTAAATATATAGCAAATGAGAACAAGATAAGAAGTAGAGAATGGTTTAGAAAAGAGAAGGAAACTCATCTATTACCATCATTACTCTAACTTACTTCAATTATAACTTGCTACAAATAGTCCTAAAGACATATTTCTATGTTTAGTGCTCCTGCATGATCTCTTATGCATTGAGATGAGGTAGTTGAAGATTTAGTTGACTAACTCCACCTTGTATTGAAGCATGTTACACATTTAATTTGTTAGATAACATCTATAAATTTCTATTTAAGGACTATTTAACTCATGGATTGACACTCAAGATCAGCTATGCATGTGATTGGTTGTTGAAGACTAGTTAAATGGAATTTCCACTTGAAGACTAGTTAACTCATTCATCAAGCACTTAAGGATATATTATACATGTTATTTACACTTAATATAAATTAGGTGGCATTTATTACCTTTGGATTAACTCATACAATAGTCCTTTATGCTATCCTTTATCTTTACTTGATTGACCAAGTAGGTCTACTAGGCCAATTAGGCCTAGTAGCCTAACTCTTAGTACATGATGGCCATAAAAAACCTACATGAAACCTTGGGTACCTATGAATAAGTGATTTTTAAGCCTAAAATAATACCTTAAATCATGATTTAGGTATTTTTAAGTAAGAAACATTTGTAAATTGATCAAACTAGGTGACTAGGTCACCTTGTCTTTTACTTCTTATAGACTCATAGAGGCATTTACAGAAACATTATTAGACATATAATGTCTTGATAATATGAAACAAGTTCTAAATAAACATCTCCAATGATTGGAATCATCTTAAACTACATTGTACATATCATTCTAGTCTTTTACCTCAAAAACCACTATTTTTTTATAAGTCCATATAGTTCTATATAACATGGTACCATGTATAGGACCTTATTTGAGTGTATTTCATGTTTATAGTGTTTATCAGGTGATTCATGGGTGTTTTGGAGAAAGAATATTCACTTTTAGCAAAATTGATTTATAGTAGGGTTTAGGGAGGGTTTTTGAGGTCCACCATCTTAACTTTGGTTCCTAAAGTATGAAACTCCAAATTAAAAATAATTCCATGAATATTTATTCCATATACCCCTTCAACTTTCCTAATAACCTTGGGTTTCCATGTAAAAAGTGTGTCAAAACACGTATGTAAAAAAGTTTGCTTTTAGGGTTCTACATGAATTTTGGACCTACTTATATTCTTAGCAATGGTTCATAAACCTCATATCCTCAACCAAAATTAAACCTCCATGGTTTTAAATTTAAATACAGTTCCTACCTCTTGATAAGATAATTTGGTCTAAGTCTCCTTATGGTGAGAGATATGATCATCCAAATGGGTGGGTTTAATTGGTTACCTAGATTTCATAATTTTAATAGGTTTTTGATATTGAAATTAACATTCCCCTAATATCATATAATTTAAAAATATCATTTATGACTTAAAACATCTCCTTATACCTTATCATGGTGTCATATTTCTTAAAAAAGTATGAGAATGCCTCCATGTGATGGTGGAGCTTATAGGTCTTAAGATTAGCTTTAGGCCTAAAAGACCTAATACTGAGTGTTAAAATTCTGTATGTAATGTAGTTTTTTGGGATTAAAATACATATTTATACTAATTTTTATACTTATTATCACCTTAAACAACTTCCACTTTTATTCAAAATACCATTTTGTCTTCATTAACTAAAGACTATATTGGTATATATCACTACTAGGACTATGTGTTTACAAAGATTTGCATGATTTTTATCATTAATATTAAATTTATATATATTTCAAACTGATATAAAATATTTACAAGGTCAAAAACTACTCATATCCAAACTATCCTTTAACCATGTCTCTACACACTCTATTACAATCAGCTTAGGGTTTGGGATTCACTAGGCCTAAACAACCCTAAGATGAGTTTGATTTTTTAAAACCTATACTAATGTTTTTACCTCTTTAAAAAATTATTATATTAATTATTACCTACATAAACAAAATACTTCACCCTTTAAACATTCAAAATTATGCATATATCTTGAACAAGAAACATTTTCCATATTTAGGCCTATTTAGGTATGTCTCCTTATTATTCCTTCGAGGGAATTTTGCCTTGAAAATTGAATGTCACATATTAAAAATAGAATATTATTACCTTTAATTTCATCTATAATTTATTTAAAACCTTTTCATTAATTTCAAACCCCTTGTCTAATCCATTAGATCTCCAAATAGGCCTCCTAGCTCCATTATTGTTTGTTAATAGATTGAGGCATGAATGTGACAAAATATTCAATGATTACACGATTTATGTGACATTAAAAATAATTTTTATAGTTAAAAACACTCATGAACATAACTTTTACAAATTTTCATAGCTAGATCATGCCTATAAATTCCTTAAAACTCATTTCTCTTAAAACTAGTTACTGGTCTACCTGAGTTTTCATGTTTCATAGGTTCATGACTGAGTTTTCTTATTTTTACATTGTCACTATGGAATGAGAGTGTCAAAAATTATTTTTAAATGTTATATTAACCTTATTTAAATATTATTTGTCCTTAATTTTTCACTTTTTAGTCCTATACAACCTATCGCCACACTATATCTATTCATTTCCTTCAATGTAATTACCTATGCCAATACTAGTCGTAGGTGTTGATTAGGGAACTGTAAGTGGTTTTATCCATTACATAAAAAATTATCACTATTTATACCTCCCACTTCATTATGAACCTCTTCTAATTTATTTATT
The DNA here is from genome assembly GCA_037957365.1 of Torreya grandis. Lineage (NCBI taxonomy): Eukaryota > Viridiplantae > Streptophyta > Pinopsida > Cupressales > Taxaceae > Torreya > Torreya grandis. Next base: position 272,606 of record JARHVA010007491.1, on the reverse strand, counting down.
TAGTATATTATTTTTTCAAGGGTGTTCTTAGGTTCCCACAGTCTTGATTATGTACACAGGCCTATGTACCTTCATGAGTTTACATACTTTTATTAGAGGTTTTGATCTTGGTGAAGGTCTGAAGATATCAATTTAAAATTTTAATTTATAATTCACTTCATAATATTCCTTATTTAATGAATTATATCTTGAATTGCACCTATATATGGTATGTGGATATGTCAATACAATATACCCTAGTATTGGTTGTGTGTTTCCATTTCAAAGTTGACCTTAGAGTGAACCTTTCTTTCCATACCATGACATATTCCACATTTACATAATTCTCATGAAGCTTACATTTTATCATGGTAGTATTCCATAAACGCTTTACTTCCATCCCTTTACAACTTGGAGATAGACTTGTTTTGGCAAGGCTATAGATGCTCTTTTATGAGGTGAATGGCTATGCTATTTTACAATTTGGACCTAATCAATTGTCATTATTTACCATCTCAAGTTACTATTAAACATGATAAATAACTTAATTTATCTTAAATATGTAATAACACCCTATTTATAGTCTTAATTTGATCTAGCATTTGCATACTTTAAGAGCTTTCAAACACTATTACAGGTGAAGACTCACATGAAAATATGTCCCAATCTGAGTTTGATCCATACTTAGGGTATACCTTTGATCCAAGTCTCAAACCCATAACTTTTCAACATTGTGTTCTCCATACTCATCAATCTACCTTTTGATCATATAACTTTATTCATTATGATCTTGATTGTGTATAAAAATTTGGCCCTTCTTTGGGTTGTTTGTAAGTTTTAGGTCTTAAAAAAACACCAACAGACCTCCAAAGTCACTATAATTATCTCAAATTCCATTTATATTTTCATTTAGCTCAAATATACCTTCTAGCATCCATGTTTCACCTTGTTTTCATATTTGGTCTTACTTCTTCTTAACATGGTTATAGGTTATGACCATTATGTTGCTTGTATAGACTGTGTGTAAGATTGGATGCTAGAAGAGCTTGAGGAGGTTACCAAAATGTCCATGGTATTATTATAACTTAATGAGAGTGAAAAAATTTATTTATAAACCTAAATCCACAAACCTTCCTTGAAATTTACCTCAACAATATAATATATATGTATTATGACCTTGACTATAGATGACCTTTAGCCTTTATTTAGTAGTGTATAGGATTGCATAATAATATCATCATGAACATAATAGTTTATAACATATTTAATCTTATTTTATAGTGTATAAATGGTTTATAATTGTATTTAAGGTGATATGATGATAATTGACATGTAAATGATAATGGATATGGAGTGAAAAGCTTGCAACAATGATGAATGGTAGTGTGAGAGTTTGTTAAATGGGATGACACACGAGAGAGGTGAAAAAAACATGATTCCACCATAAAGGTAGTCATGAATACCATGAGGCAAGAATAATAATATATTATACCATAATTGAGTCTTTTGAGCAAGCATACACTGCTAAAATGGAAACCCAGGAATCATTAAAAACTTTAACAAATGCTAAGTTTCCTTAAATTCTATTAAAATGAGACTCCATGAAGATATTAAGAGAAAATTTATGGATTATTTACTATTTTAACTTGAAAAAACTTTTACAAACTTTAACAAGAACACATGAACATTAAAGAGACCTATAAACCATGCCATGATGAGTCTTGATACCCATGGATTAACCACTGAATCATACAATCTCTTAAACTACCTACAGACTATAGATTTGGAATTAATTTATCTTATTGAGATCCATATGACCTCACACATTTGTAAATAAGTTAAATAATTTAACTTAAAGTTATTTATGATCCTAAAAATCTCTATAAACTTGCATTTTTCTGTTACCGTGCTCAGGAGAGGAGAAAACTTAGAAAACTAGTTGCCTACTTGAATGAAGGAGCCATTGTGAGTTCATTAACTTGTATAATATTTTTCATAAAGGAGAGATATCCAAACTAATAAAATATTGATAAATATGGAAGCTCTCTAATACCCCTTCCTCTACCCAAAATTCTAGATCTTGAAATTCTCTCTCATGGTTGTACCATCTGAAAACTTGAAGGGCTCTCTTGAGGTGTAAATAAGCTAGGTAGTGCTTATGGATCAGTTTTAAGCCTATTTAAGATCCTTCTTCCATGAATATTTTTCTAAAACTCCTATAATTACTCCATATTCAAACTCATGATCTCTATTATATGAAAAAATCCATACAAATCCATACTTCTACATGAAAACACATGAAAATGGCCTTTCTCTTATATTTTATCCAAACTTAAAACTTTGATTCACCAATTTATGGAAAGACAAAGAAAATTATGAGTCAAAGGACATGTTAAAACAAGTAATAATTATTTTTGAGAGTAAAATGGGGTATTTTTGACATGTGGGAGATCTTGGAGGCCAAATAATGCTTTTGACTTGCATGAGTAGATACTTTCAAAGCATAAGACATTTGACTTAAAGAAATTACATAAATATGAATGTGTTTAAATATATTATGGTTACTTTATTGGCCTTTTTATGTGTAATTTTTCCATTTAAAAGATAAAATATTCTTTTTATACATTGTTTATATCACTTGACAAAAGAGATTTGCCACTGAATGTCATAAAAAGCATATCATAACCTCCTAAAAGGTTTAAAATATACTTATATGTCTTCAACACACTTTTAAATGATTTTATATATCCACATACCTTGAATATACCAAAAATTATAGATAATTTCATGATGAGTCATTAGCTACCCTTTATACCATATTCATTAAAGCACTTTTAGATCATCAGACCACTTGAATTCTTTATCAAAGAACCTCCAAAATATTCTCAAACATCATAATGACACTTGAAACCAATTAAAACGAGACATGAAAATGACAAGACTAAGACATACTCCCTTTAAAAGATAATCAATGACATCAAGATGATCAAGAACATCACTTAGTGTTAGGGGTTGGAATTTGGCCTTGACATGTCAAATTGACAAGATTTTTAGTGACTCACAGGGGTTGACTAGCCTATTGGTCAAGAGAACTCACTGATTTTTCATGATAATGATAGTCTAAAACATGAAAACATGATTTTGATGAATACCTTGGATTACCAAATAGATTTTTTACTTTGTGACACCTATCATGATTATAACAAACAAAATAATCTCAACAAAAATGACAAAGGAAACACACCTAAAATAAGAATCACACCTAACCTAAGGAAACAATAAAATAAGACAAACACAACAACAAGGAAACAAACTAATGTTTGTGATAACCACTTATTGAAACAAGACAAAAACAAACTAAAACAACTAACCTGAGAACAAACTCTATTCTCCAGGGTCAAATAGAAGACTTGATTTACCATTATGGCACCATTAAGTATGATTTCCACATCTTTATAGCTCCTTCTTGTAGATAAGATCATTATCATGTTTATGGACTCTTGTGGAAGGAGCTGAGATTTCTAGTTCCACTCTCAAGTGCATGGATTGTACATGTGAGTCTAATACCTAGTCATATTCCTCCCATATCCATCTTTATTACATCAATAATGTTAATTCTACCTCAATCATGATCCGTTTATGGTTTTTAAAATTCTCATACAATGATTGTATTAGAAACGTAATTGATATTCTTTGATTAGTGCCTCCATTATTCTCATGAAACTAAAAATGATCAGAATTTACTTGTGAATCATAATGTTTATCACACATTTCAAACTATTTTATAGATTCATAACAAAGCTCTTGATCTACTACAACCTAATCATCTTCATCTTTAGTAGAGAATGGCATTTCATCTATCCACTCGAGCTCTAGTTCATCTTTTCTTAGTGTCTATAGACTTGTATTGCCTTTTTCAAGCTCTAAAAATTGGTGGTATCTTCATATGAAGCTCCAATTTTTTACCCTATTATATCATCCAAATATGCCATACTGAGTTCTTTTATCTCACTCAAGAACTCATAGTATAATTTTTTTAATGGTCATCAACTTTAGGAATTGTTTCAAACTCAACAATGGTTCCATGTGAGTTATCTTAATGGTTACCTCCTAGAGAAGGATTTGTTTGTATCTCATATTTATTAACTTTAACATATTGCATCCTAACAACCTATTTTTCATTATGAAATATTGAATCATGCCTATCCTTTCCAAGAGGTGTCTCAATGGTGATTTCCTCTTATTCATGTTCAGTCAAGTCTCTATTATTATATTACCTTAGCTAAATATTCTTCATTAATCTCATAGTGGAGATGATCCTTCTCAAGGATTGACATAGTAGACCCTTAGAAAATCTCAAAAAGGTGATACAAATTTAATGGTGGTGCCATGGATGCTTCTTTTTCCTTAGTTTTTCATCCATGACAACCATCACTTCCTCTCTATATTGCATATTATTTTGAATATCCTTACTTGAGGGGAAGGAATTGGAATTTTGAGGAGGGAGGGGTGAGGACTGAATGATTTTAGGCTTGCTTTCTAGAATAACTCTTAGGATTATACTTGATTACTCTTCTCTCCCTCTAGACTGATGCATTTATTTACAAGTCATAAACCTAGGCTTACAAACTTCTACTTTTAAAATTGTAGTAACCATGGATATGAATGAAAGAACCTTATGCTATGATGTGATTACTTTTGTAACTTATATTGATTGATGTAGATGTTGGTTTACAGGATCAACTTGTTTAGCAAGGGGAGCCTCAAAGTCAAGAACCATATCATTATAGATATCTACATGTTGATTAGAAGATGAAGTCTATTACATAATACAATATGAAACATGTGATTTAGATTCCTCAAGACACACTTATTTCACCTTTTTAGGTCTCTCTTGGATAGACTTATAAGTAGGAAAAGTTTACAAGGTTTTAGAGTAATTTTGAGGGTTGTGCCACATATTTGTTTGACATTTTTTAGGTAGAAAGGGTAGTTCAATGGATGATTGGTGTGGAATGAAGGAGGGAACATGATGATGGTTATGATGAACCTAGTGTCTCTCATGGACTACTAATTTCTCTTAAATGCATTCAATTAAACCACCTATGACAAGAATATCACCACTAACTTTTGAATGGCCTAGTCTTATGAAATATTCTTTATCTTGTTGCAATGAAAATCTCATGCTCTCAATCTCATTCCTAGGTATCTCCTATCCATATTTATTTTGTTTTTGAATGCTCACCATGTGTTTTTCATAGCCAAACAAGGTTTGTTTAAATATTGATATGGATTGTCTTGAAACTTGGTTGTGTTTAATAAGAATGTCTTAAGATTTCCATGACTGATTAGATTGATAAGAGGGATGGAAAAGAGGTGAGGCTCATAAGGAGGGATATAATGGTATTCGTGGTCTTGAAATGGATCATAATCTTGATAATGGCTCTGATTTTATAGATCAAGGAGAATATAGGGCTAATAGTGGTCATAATGAGATGGATAGGGACCATAATGGAATAGGGATGGATTATAGGGATATTGATAAGGAATTGAATGATAGGAATTTGACCCATATGAAGTAATATCTCACCCCAAGGTACATGAAAAATAATTACTTTATAAACAAAAGCTACTGATAAATTTAAAATGATGACCAAGATGAGTACTTAAAACTACTTGTGAGGACCAAGATGTTGTAAATGAATATTCCAATTCTTGGATCTGTGTCCCACAGGGTGTGTTATAACTATTATCAACCCAAGTTATACCTTGTTAAAGTAGATTGATCAAATCTCCTTCAAACTTAGACTAACGTTAGATTGGTCTATAGGTTGTGGGATACTTGTAACTAAACCAAACCTCTAGATTATGAGTCTAGCTCTTTTGATATATCAGATTTTAATTAGTTACTAAAAACTTACTTCCTTTGGGGGTAAAAAGAGTTAGAAAGATAATTTAAATGGAAAACATATACTAGTGATGGTGATGCACCTAATGCAATCATTCATCCACTCAATTTAAACTCCAACACTAATAAGTAATGAAAATCATTTAATCTACAACTCTAAGGGACTCTTATGCAAAAGTGTCTCACATAAAGGTTTCATCAAGTGATCCCTCTCTTGGGCATGATGAAACTCTACTAAGATTGAGATTTATGACCTATTATGATAATAAATGGACTATTTCAAATTCTTTGGTATAGGTTTAGTGTGTTTTATTAGTTTGATTTACACATTTCGTAGTGTTTTTTCCCTTGACAGGTCTTAATCTCACCTATTTACTAGTATATCATCTTATATAGGTTATAATATAGTGGTTGATGTTGAGTGACTAAGCTTAGAGTGGAGATATTGATTGGTTAGTGCCTTAAATTAGGCCTTCCATCATTGCCCTCATGCTTTGATCACTTGATAAAACCTTTATGTGAAACACTTTTACATAAGAATCCCTTGGAGTTATAGATTTAGTGATCTGTATTAATTATTAGTGTCAGTTAGAGTTAAAATTGAGTGGATGAATGATTACATTAGGTGCGTCACCATCAATAGTATAGGTTTTCCCTTTTAGTTATCTTTCTAACTCTTTTCACCCCTAAATCAAGTAGGTTTTTAATAACTAATTCAAATTTGATATATCAAAGGAGATACCCTCATAATATAGAGGTTTGGTCTACTTATAAGTATCCCAAAACCTATATGCCAATCCAATGTTAGTCTAGGTTTGAAGGAGATCTAATCAATCTACTTCAATAAGGTGAAACATGGGTTGCTAACACTTCCCTAAGCCTTGTCTCCTCTCTCGCACCCTCATGTAGTCATTTTATACCTTCATTAGCCCTTCCTAATCCTTAAACCCTTTTTTGATAGTTTAAAATATAAAGTTGACTAGGCAAATTGTATTCTAATTGATACTTGTTATTATCAATTAATAATATAGAGTTGATTGAGATGACTTTATATTCTAATTGATACTTATTTTGAACAATTAACAATATAGATTCGATAGAGTTGAATCTATTGGATGAACTTTTGAAAAGGTTTAATGTTAGATTCAACCATATATATACATCCATTTCTATCATTTATTAGAAGAGAAGAGAATAAAAAGAGATATATTACACATTTTCTTATCCACCATTCTACTTGAGGAACATAGCTAAGGGTTTCATATTTTCTTTGGAGATACAGATCTTGTCTTATGGAGAATTATTTTATATGCATTGATAGGTTGTGTAGCCTAGAGCTAGTTTGTCTTTATCATCCTTACATACCACAACAACCTCTTGTCAAGTACCTTGGCTAAGGTAGAGATTGTGGATTTATGGGTTAGTTTTCAAAGGTAAGTATTCCTAACTTTGTTCCTCCTTTGTAAGAGTAGATAGATATGCATTTTTACTTCTCTCCCATGCATTAGGATTATGTATACATTAACATAAGTATATGTCTTCTATGAATGTTTAATTTCAATGTTTATTACCCCTAATTTGTGCCATAATCTTTGGTGATAACTAGATTAGACTTTCCATTACTTGTTATTAGTTTAGTGAATATGAAAACATAGGACCTATTTAGGGTTGAAGCCTTTCTTTGGTAAGATTATCAAGCTAGTGAATTACATGTTGAAGTACAAAGATAAAATAGAATCTATATACAAATACAAAAATCATTTAAATATATTAAAACTACCTCACTCAAGATCCATTTCCAATTAGTCGTGATCTTACTTAGGATTTTCTTACATATTTGATTTAGAGCACACTATATCAAGAGTCCTCACAAAAAAGGTAGATGACAATGAACACCCAATTGATTTCATTATTACTAATTTTAAGGATGCAAAAATGAAATATTAGATGATAAATAAGCAAATTTATGCCTTGATCAAAATAGTGAATAAATTTGTGCATTATATTCTCTAAAACACAATGTACACCATTCTAGATCTAACTTTCAATCTCACACTTGTCCATAACCAATTGGGTGAGAGAAAAGTTAAATGGATGGATAAATTACAAGAGTTTTATCTTAAAATTAGACTCATTGATATGATACAAGGCCAAGGAATCATCAATCTAATAATTGAAATGGACCCACATAATCACACTGAGTAGATCAATGAAACACATGTAGCTAATGGTGACTAGTATGCCCACATTATCAATTACCTACTCACATGTACATGCCCCCTTGAGTTAAAAAGAGAGTAGAGGTGATCCTTTAGGGTCAATTCATCCCATTACATGATATAAAGTAAATTTAAAGAAAATAATAATAATTAGGACAACTTTTAATGGAGGTGTGTTTCAAGATAAGAATCTACATCTATTCTAGATAATTTAAATTAGAAGATAGGTAGTGGAAATATTTGTGGAAATGCTACAACTCACAAGATCTTGAGGTGGGATACTACTGACACACTATTTTCAAGTATGCCCATAATAATGTTAGAACATGCCATGAATTCCAATTATTTATTAAAAAAAATAAGTACATTAAACTATGCCACTACACATTATTATTTAAGGAGAAACTTTTTCTTAATGGGGCCTTGACTTTGTTAGAGTAATCAATCCAAATTCTTCACTATGACACAAGTTTATTTTAATAGCTACTAATTATTGCATTAGGTGGATAATGGTGGTGGACAAAAATAAATTTGGGGATCAATATGTGATTAAATTTATAGAAGAGAATATAGTAAACATGTTTCAAACTCGATTTTATTTAGTCTATGCTTACATTCTAACCTTTATATCTATAGAATTTATTGATTGGGCCTACAACAATTAGATTACCGTCAAGTTTTCTTTAAATTATTATTAAAAATGAAATACAATTCTTTATTCCACTAAAATTAATTTTATGGATTCCATTAATAATTTAGTATAAATCAAACTAAGATAATGACACCCATTATTAAATTATGCACTATGGATAGATAGAAAAAGGCAAAATCAAGCACTCAAGACTTCACCTTTCCTACTAATGTATGGATAACAACTAGTTTTTCTTATTAATATCAAACTACCAACATATAAATTCATGCAAGAGTATATGGGAGATGATGAAAGAATCTAGTCTAGGCTACTATACATAGTCAATATTGAGGATGAGTGAACAAAAACACTACATAGATTCAACAAACACCAAAATATTGTCAAAAGGTAGTTCAACAAAAGATCCAAAATCATGGGATTTAATATTTTAGACTTAGTAATTTTATGGGATAAGGCACATAAAAATAAATGGTAGTATGACATGTTCATTCCTTTATGGATTGGACCATATCAAATATCTAAAATTCTAGGAAAATATGGTTTTCATCTAAAGGAGCTTCAAGGTAAAGATATTAATCTTCTATTGTATAAGCAAATTTTTAAAACATATTTCATGTTATTCCAACTGGATATGTTTTAGAATGACTATGATTTCAAAAATATAATTAGGATTAGTCTATTTTTATTTATTTTTATCCTTTTCTTTCCTATAATAGATTTCCAATTTTCCTAGATGAGTTTACCTATTTTTTGCATTTACTTTCATTGTTAGTTATTATGATTTATAGATTAGTTTTCTTAAAATTTTAGATCAATCATATATATATTTTATGTTGGATCCATTTGAATTCTCATAAAAAGGGTGACTTAAATGTATTTACAAATCTATGTTTATTAAGGATTGTTCTAGATGGGGTTAAATCTCCCAAATTAAGGTATGTATTATGATTGAAATCAAGTTTTTAAAGTTCACCTAGTCTTTTAAATTTGATCTCATATACTCATGTAAATTTTATAAAGACTTAATTTTTAAAGATCAATTGCACTCTCACATGTTAAAAATTGTATGAGAGATAATAAACATTGAAATGGATGTATTCTAATAGGGACATATTGATAAAAATATTTTTTGTTATACATACACCCAACCAATGGTGGTTCCCAACCCTTATTCCATCTATTTTTCTACACACACACATGCATGTGCATACATATGTACACACACGCATCAAATCATACAAATTTATGGAAAGAGGGTGATTTAATTCATCTTTATCAGGGATATTGACACCCAATTGATAGAAAAACAATGCCCAAGATTATCTTATAGTTTTTTATAGAATCAAGGAATCAAAATGAAGCCTACAATGTCTATTCATATCTCTATCAAAAATCTCATTAAAATGGATAAATTAATCCCACACAATCACCCACAGATCTTAGAAATGAAAAGGGTTACTATGTTACATGAGGGAGTTTGAATCTCTTTGAGTTATTAGGTCTATTTATTCTTTTCTTATAAAATATGAAGTTTTATCATAATGAATTAACTATAAATTATAGGTTCTCAAATATTTAGGAGTATTTCCCTAGTAAGTCACCATTTTTGTGCCCCAACACATCCCCATTTTGAAATTTTCAATAGGAGCCCATTTGCTGTAGAATTTTTTTTAATAAAATGGATAAATATATGGTCGATCGATAAGATAACCTTAGAGTCAAAATATTGACATATTCAATAAATTATAAGGTTAAATTTTTATTTTTATGATTATTTTACTTTATTAAAAGTTAGAATTGAAACATTGACATATTATTTATGAGAACATCTCACTTTTATAATGGGCCTTTTAAGTGATTAAAGATACTAATTGCATTATGTTCTAGTCCATGTATGCTTTATTTTGGTCCTATGCAAGCTATTCTTAAATCATTTTTTTTCCATTTCATCTTTTATGTGTCTCTAAGCTCATCTAATATTACAACATGTCATTATATCTCACATCTATAGATTTTAGTGATTGACCACATATTTATTCTTTTGGATTATTAGGATAACGAAATATTTATACATCCCACTCTTTTAGATTTTTCAATACTCAAGTGTCCTCTAAAATATTTTGGGCCTTCGAGTAACTATGATCATGTCAAGTGTCCCCATCATGCTAACCCATGTAAAGGACATTTTAAAAATTCACCAAGTTCAATGATATTATAGGTCATTAATATTTCTCCACATGTCATGATCCCACTAACCTATGGATGACATCAAAAAACTCATATTTTATGGTTATTAAATCAATTAGTGAATTGAAATTCATATACGTGGCATCATCCCAATAACCTAAATCATAACATAATGAGGTACATAGTAAAAATTTAATGATCCCTCACAGTATCAAGATTGATACACATTTTTAAATCCCACAAATTTATTTTTATCATGATCGTACAACAAATAATTATTCACTCTAGGAATGTATGTCACTAAGATCATACCAAGTGTCATCATCCTAGGAGCCTATGGCCAATGAATCAAAATTACAAAGGAACAAAAATTGACACATAGTGAAAAAATGACATGAATCCATGTCTTCCTAACCTAGCAAAGTAATTTTAAAACATGAAACAAAATACCTTAAATTGTGAGAAGAATACATATATCATAATAAAATGATGAGGCACTCAAAACTAATGAAAATACATCATGTCGTAATTTAATATACTAAAGTTGGTAGTTCAAAATCAAAATTAAAATAAGAAAAGAGTATATGTGGAATAGAGATAAATCCATTATTTGTAATTAATTAAAAATAATTGGAAAATAAATCCATTAAATTTTCAAAACCAACAAATATAACTGATATATTTAGTTTGTAAAATGTGATTTAATTCTATTGCCCTCTTGTTATTTTATGAAAACTACAAATTTGAGTTCCCTAGCAATTAAGAGACCTCAAGGTTTGTTCAAAGAACACAAATTATTTGCATAGTATCAATGACTTCATCATCTTGCACTCTTATTCTCTCTACTTATTTTATTGCATGCATGATGGAATACATAGATATAAGATTCAATTCAATAGGATTGTAACATAAATTCAAACATGATTCAGCCATATGGGAAGAGACATATGCTATTGAGCCATATGGAGCAAGGGATCAATTATCCATGTTCACACAACAATACGAAAATGACATTTTAGTTATCAATGTAATAGGCCTACATCATGTTGTGGCAGAAACTAAGGTAATGCCTTGTATTGGCTTGCTTTATAATCTATTTATAACTAGGAAAATTTTATGGGAATATATTGTACTTCAAGTTTAACAATACCCATATGGCATACATTTTTGGAAATGCCTTTGAGAAATATTATTGTTTCCCTATTCCAGATATAACCTATGGCCAAGCTATGATAATTTTGTGATTATTTTAAAATTCAATCCCTAGTAAATTATATCAATGGCATGATAACCCAAGAAACATTGAGACTAAAATATCAATTTCCTCTCTCCCCATAGTCAATTTTATGATAGGGATAAGAATTTATATGGCTCTATTAAACCAATTGTATGGTTTCCCATAATCTCTTACATTTATGAGAAATGGTCATGTTGTTTTATACTATTTTAAGTTCAAACAAAATTATTCCATTAGATAAATTATCAAATTCAATTTGATTAATCAAATTAGTAAGCAAACCAACCTACATAATGGCAATTTCTACATTAAATCATATGTAGTAGATACTATAACTACTAAAGTACACCATTCCTATGAATAATTTTGGGTTTAAACCATATATTATTCTAAAAATAGAATGTGTGGCAAGTTCAAGATTCTTCACATATATAGATTCAGGAGGTAAATTCAAAGGATCACATAGACATTTTACCCTATGGTATATGAGGTTATCTATGGGAAAAATATGCCTAGGTTATTATACCACATCAAGAAAAGCATCAAGAAAATTAGTGATTACAGGTATTACCCTAAGTGAACAATAATTATAATTTAAGGAACTACAACATCACCTTTATATGTACAATATAATGTTCTAGAAAAGGTCACTGAATAAGAGATTGGTGCATAGTTGGCTGATAGTGTAGATGTCCAACTCCAACCCTTCTCATCATTGGCCATATGAATTACACAAAATGAGATAATATCATCTATGTTGGAAAAATTAGATTGCATTATGGTTGTAAGATGGCACCATTAAGATATTGGGATCCTAGGAGGAATGTTATGGATTACCTAAAGAATTATGAAAGGAAAGTAAATATATATTATGGGAACCAATTGCACAGTCATGATTCCATATTTATAAATTTTGAAGATGACAGTGATGTTACTATTAGAATGTGAAAGGTTAACATGTCCATTATAGTGGCTCAAAGTATCTAATATTATCCTATTATCATAGAGGAAGAGGCAAAGAGAATAGACAATGAGAAATGAACTTCAACATTAGTCCATAGGCATCCTCTCCAACCAAAGGTATAAATGGGAATAGACATAGATAAAGAAGTAGGTTCATCTAGGCAGATAGACCCATAAAACATATTTAATATCCTTAGTAGTCTACCCACACCTCCAAGTATTTTTCCCTCTCAAACTATAGCTAATGTGGGGGAATATATAGATCTTGGTAGAATTTTAGGGTCATTTTATATTACACCCCTATGTCCACTAACCATAGTGCAGTAAGCATTCATTATTTTTTGTCACAAGTTCCTATTAACATTACTCTTTTATCACCAGTTCGTACCATAGTACCACTAATAGCACTACCCCAATACATGGAGAAACCATCCACAACTTCCATGACTCATTCAATAGCCACTTTTATTACCACTTCAAATTCACCTTCCACTCTTACTGCCCCTTCATTTTTCATTCCACCCACTATGTGGCCTACTTCTAATTATACAAGGGCACAATTGGTAACATATCAAATAAATTCTAAGACTCCTCCTCGGCCTTATAAATTTGTACAACAAGAGGAAAGGCATACTAAAGATCTATTTTTAAATGGGGTTCATCTTTATGAGGAATCATAAGTGGAATAAGGAAAAGGTTAAAAATAACAAGAAGTGGATCTAATTAAAATTTGTGATAGTAATGAAGAGGTAGAGTAGTTTTCTAAATAAGACACAAAGTCTGAGGAAATAGAACCATTCAAGGAATCAAATGAAGTCAAAAATAAATTAGGAGTGATATGCATGTGTGTGTGTGTGTGTGTGTCTACATACACACACATATATATAAACATACATACATACATACATACATACATGTGTGTGTGTGTGTGTGTGTGTGTGTGTGTGTGTGTGTGTGTGTGTGTGTGTGTGTGTGTGTGTGTGTGTGTGTGTGTATGTATATGTATATGTATATGTATATGTATATGTATATATATATATATACATATACATATATATATACATACATACATATACATACATATATATACACACACACACATACATATACATATATATATATATATATGTATGTTTATATATGTGTGTGTATATATATACATACACACACACACATATATAAACATACACACACACACACACACACACACACACACACACACACACACACACACACACACACACACACACACACACACACACACACACACACACACACACACACACACACATATAAACACACACAAATACATACATACACATACATATATATGTATGTATGTTTATATATATATATATATACATACACATACATACACATACATATATATATGTGTGTGTGTGTGTGTGTATATATATACACACACACATATATAAAAATACATACATATATATGTATGTGTATGTGTGTGTGTGTGTGTGTGTGTGTGTGTGTGTGTGTGTGTGTGTGTGTGTGTGTGTGTGTGTGTGTATGTGTATTTATGTGTGTTTATGTGTGTATGTGTGTGTGTAGACACATACACATACATACACATACATACATACATACATACATACATATATATGTATGTATGTATGGATGTATGTATGTTTATATGTGTGTGTCTGTGTATACACACACAACACATATATATATAAACATATATATATATATATATGTGTGTGTGTGTGTGTATGTATGTATGTATGTATGTGTATTTGTCTACACACACACACACACACACACACACACAAATATACACACACGCACACACACACACACATACATACATACATACATACATACATACATACATATATATATATATATATATATATGTATGTATGTATGTGTGTGTGTGTGTGTGTGTGTGTGTGTGTGTGTGTGTGTGTTTACACACATAAATGAGGTATTTGAAAAAGTAAAACAAGAAAATGCTGACTCTATTACAACTAAGTTTTTTTCATTAGAATGAAAAGATATGAAGGAATAGGTAGAGTCCAAGCAAATAGTTCTAGTTTATGAACCAACATCAGCTATACCTCGATGTGTGTGTGTGTGTGTGTGTGTGTGTGTGTGTGTGTGTGTGTGTGTGTGTGTGTGTGTGTGTGTATACATACATATATATATACATACATATATATATATATACATACATATATATATATATATATATATATTTGTGTGTGTATCTATGTGTGTGTGTCTGTGTGTGTGTGTGTGTGTATGTATATAGACACATAAATGAGGTATTTGAAAAAGCAAAACAAGAAAATGTTGACTCTATTGCAACTAAGTTTTTTTCATTAGAATGAAAAGATATGGAGGAATAGGTAGAGTCTAAGCAAATAGTTCTAGTTTATGAACCAACATCAGCTATACCTCAATGTGTGTGTGTGTGTGTGTGTGTGTGTGTGTGTGTGTGTGTGTGTGTGTGTACATATAGACACATAAATGAGGTATTTGAAAAAGCAAAACAAGAAAATGCCGACTCTATTGCAACTAAGTTTTTTTCATTAGAATGAAAAGATATGAAGGAATAGGTAGAGTCCAAGCAAATAGTTCTAGTTTATGAACCAACATTAGCTATACCTCGATGTGTGTGTGTGTGTGTGTGTGTGTGTGTGTGTGTGTGTGTGTGTGTGTGTGTGTGTGTGTGTGTGTGTGTGTATACAGACACATAAATGAGGTATTTGAAAAAGCAAAACAAGAAAATGCTGACTCTATTGCAACTAAGTTTTTTTCATTAGAATGAAAAGATATGAAGGAATAGGTAGAGTCCAAGCAAATAGTTCTAGTTTATGAACCAACATCAGCTATACCTCGATGTGTGTGTGTGTGTGTGTGTGCGTGCGCGCGCGCGCGCGTGTGTGTGTGTGTGTGTGTGTGTGTGTGTGTGTGTGTGTGTGTGTGTGTGTGTGTGTGTGTGTGTGTGTGTGTGTGTGTGTGTGTGTGTATACAGACACATAAATGAGGTATTTGAAAAAGCAAAACAAGAAAATGCTGACTCTATTGCAACTAAGTTTTTTTCATTAGAATGAAAAGATATGAAGGAATAGGTAGAGTCCAAGCAAATAGTTCTAGTTTATGAACCAACATCAGCTATACCTCGATGTATGTGTGTGTGTGTGTGTATGTATGTATGTATGTATGTATATATGTATATGTATATATATATGTGTGTGTGTGTGTATATATATACATGTATATATATATATATATATATACATGTATCTATATATATCCATGTATCTATATATATATATACATATATATATATATACATATATATATATATATATATGCATACATATGTGTGTGTGTTTGTGTTTGTATATATGTATATGTATGTATGTATGTTTGTATACACACACATAAATGAATAATTTGAAAAAGCAAAACAAGATAACGTTGACTCTATTACAACTAATTTTTTTCATTAGAATAAAATGATATGAAGGAATAGGTAGAGTCCAAGGAAATAGTTCTAGTTTATGAACCAACATTAGCTATACCTCCAAGCCCTCCACTTGAAAGTGTAGAGCAATAGACACAAAATGTAGTAGATGCCACACTAGTTTATACTCAAGGACTGATTGTCAATTTAAGCCTTAGGGATGCTCTAGATGCTAGTAATGTTTCTACATAGAGTAATATAAATCCTACAATGGGCCTTAATATAGAAGTTACAATGGTAACACTTGTAATAACAACTATCATTACCACTTCCCCTCAAAATGTTAGTTCACAAGTTCTTAATTTTTTAGTGTATCTTATTATTTTGTTTCCACTAATGTATTTTATAAATTATAAGCCACCCATTATTCACATTCTTTAATTTTTGATTCTCTAAGTCCACTAAATAAGCCCCAGGCATTCACAATGCCAATATTGTAAACTATAACCCAAGGCTTAGAGAGTGGTGTTTTTTATACTATCAACCAACCAACTAAATGTTATACCATTATTTCTCATGTTTTGGTTACCTACACATAATTTGAAACATATATGGAAAAGTTTCTCGAAACCCCTATGACCTATTCATTCTTTCGTGGAACTAATCCACAAGCCACTAGACCATTGGAGTAGGTAATTTTTTAAAATATAGTTTTCAATTCTATTTTAACTACATAAACTACAACCCCTAAGCCATAAACATAGTTAGCTATGTTTATTTATCAAGCTACCCAAGTATATTCCTCCACAATTTTAGTGCATAGGGCATTAGGCAAGACCAAATATGTTATTGACACACCACCTCAAAATAAGGTCACTAGGTGGAGAAAGGCCATTATTTCTTTTCCAAAGTTGGTTACACCTTATCTTATTATCTAGCCTACTTTAGCCTCAATGCACCCACTAGGTCAATCCCCTCTTATCACCACTAGATACATAGATCACATAGAAGAATAATATATAGTAAACATCCCTTAATAGATTTATAAATTTCAAGAAGAGGATGTAAACACACAAGACATAGATCACATATCACCTCTATATACATAGATCACATAGAAGAATAAGATATAGTAAACATCCCTTAGTGGATTTATAAATTTCAAGAAAAGGATGTAATAATTATTGAGTAACTAAAAGTGGGATTCCATTTTCATATCCAAACCAATACATTGAGAAAATTCAAGAGGAAGACTATACTTGTGGAGGGTGAGAATGTTAAGCTAGAATAGAAAAAAGACATTCTCTCTAATAAATAATATGAAGGTCAATCCTTTAGACCCAGATGAGTATAGGGAAAATCCTTATAATTTTATGGATGAAATTAGGGGAATAATAAAATAGATGTTTAGGAACTATGAGTAGTCTATATAGAGGTCATAAGAAATAAACATCATTTAGGATCCTAAGGAAATTATATACAATGCATAGAGTTCAACTAAGAAGTTGTTTGACATTATTACATCAATAAGGTCTACAAACACTAAATCCCAACCTAAGTGGGGAGATGTATCCAAATTATATGATAAAATGAAATATATGGAAGGTAGGCTTAAATTCCTAGGCTAAGCTAAAATAAATAAGTTTTATATTCATTTTAATTTAATAACAACACAAAAAGTTTCATGGGAATAGAGTCATGTAGCTGCAAAGAGAGATAATTTACTTGATTGTCATCTAGATATATGAGATTTAGTGCAAAAATTTATCAATCAAGAGGGAAAAACAATATTCATTTTTAAATACATTAGAGTCATATGTGTGTTTCCTCCTCTCAAACATTTATTTTTTAAGTCCATTTTTTAAAGTCTACTCCAAGATGCAACCGATAGCTTCTTAGCTAAAATTGAGGGGATGTTATATAGAACTAATGAAGAGATTATGTAGTTAATAGATTTTTCTAGAGGTAAGGTGATGGGAATAAATTAATTTATATGTGGAAGTTAGAACTATAATGGTTAATCAAAATAATTATATAGATAATATTTCACATTTATTTAATAGATCTCTCCTTGATTATGATAACATCAATATTGATTTTTAGGCTAGTCATGTATTATATTTATAAATGGAAGTGTCAAAGCAATTAGTTTATATAGAAAGATCACCATTAACACCTCCCTTAGGTATGCATCCATAGAATCCAAAGTAAAAACTCTAACTTGGCGCATCGATGTCGCACTTCCCACTTCCACTACCATAGTTACATATGTAACTACTTTACTTAGTTATTTGGCCATGACATCTTATGTAACACTTCTAGTTGTAGTGTGACTAGTGCCACTTTTCACTACAATTATAGTCCAATTGGCATGACTACTATTATAGTGCCTACTCCAATTACAACTATAGTAGTGGAAACTTAGGATTTGAATATGAAATCTTCACCTATGATCAATGCCACATTATCACCATAGGTAGCCTTGATATAAGTTGCATGTCCAAGTTGTAACTTGAGTCTATTTTTGTATCTAAGATATCTTTTGACAAAGGACTATTATTTATGATTATATTGTATAAATGCATAGAATGCATGAGTTTTGGCACTCGTATCTTAAATTAGGAGATGTAAGTTTATAATTTTATTGAGACATGAATCATTCCCATCCCAAGCTATATATATTTGTATCCTCCTGATTTTAAAGGGAGAATATTTTTGAAAATCAAGGTGAATAAGAAATTATGTAGAGTATTTTGTAAATTCACTTTAATGCATGCTATTTTTTATTCTCCAAACCTTTTGATTCATTGAATAATTTCCATAATTATGGTATTTTAGTCGTTGGGTTATGTAGAAGTGTTTTTCAAAACAATTATTCATATTATGCATTACCTAATTTAAACTATTTTGTGCCTAATAATTATATTCTCCCTTTGAAAATGTGCAATTAAAATCATATATTGGTAGATAATTTTGATAATGATCATTAAGTTTTATTGTATTTTATTTCCTTGGACTCCTCAATATGTTTGTGTATCTTTTGTGTTGATAGAAACTCGTAAAAGGAATTAGTTCTCAACCACTAGTCTAAGCCATAGTGCAGGATCTAGTTTGTAAGGGTTTCATCTATATTTGGTTCAAAAATATTATTTTCTTCCTTGCCATTTCATCATTTTTTATTTTATTTGATCCATTCCACCTTAGGTTAAAATCTACCTAGCCATCTAAAGTAGAATTTGGTTTTTTTAGATACTATATATTTAAACCATCTGAGTTCTTGTAACTATTATACTAACAACTTATTTATAAATTTGAATATCCTACAATTCCTTCCTTGGAGTGAATATTTTAATTGATCCTAAAATTTTAGAGGCTACACGATAATATTATGTGGTATGCATAAAAACCACATAAATAAAATGTAACCTATTATGTTGTTATTGAATATGTGATATACCATTTGGAGTACATGTATATGAATAAGTAACCATGTCATATTGTGGTTATGAAATTTTGGTATGACATTACTTGTATTTGTGTGTATATATGATGTTAATAACTTATGAACATCTTGAGCTACATGGTTTGCTTTGTTATCTATATTTGGTTATGTATTATAAATAATATCACCATTATCCTAATCAATTGAATTATGTCCTCTTATTGTTTGATATTGACCAACAAAAGAAGCTCACATGGTTTATTTTTTGATGGTTTTGGTAAAGTTGGTTCCTTTGATAATTATATATCATTTGGAATTTTTTGAACCTTTGGTAATGGTACCTATAACTATTTTTACATTGAATTATCCTTTGCTACCCATATTTATTATTTTTTCACTTTTTTTGAGGAGAGGTACTCATAATGTGAGTGGTTTTATTGAGTGATGTATCAATGATAATATCCCCACTATATTTGAGGATTTTAATTTTGTTCTTAAAAGTAAAACAATCACTCTATGATATGCACAATAGTATTTGGATGTCCTTATACGATGTGGAGGAGATAATTTTATCACTTTATCTCAAAGCATTTCTCTTAGGATTTCACTTGGTATAGTAGTAATCTTTGGTAACATATTTGAATCACTCGTTTTAGATGTGTTTTTTTTAGATTTGTATTTGGATAGGAAACCTTATTTGGTGAAACATTGATAGATGAAGATGTAAACACATGATTAACACTAATTTTACAAGAATGTGATATTTTAAGTTAAATTATTTTTCCACTCTTATATTTACTTGATCATGAGGATGATTTTATATTTTAAGGCTTTATAAGCACAAACTCTAGGCACCTCAGATTGAATATGTATACATAGACAATCTACTTTACCTATTTAAAAACTAGTAGCATAGACTTAGTTAGAGGGATGGTAGATATCACCATCCTAATTGTTAGGAGGAAGAGGATCAATAATATTTCAATAAGATTTCTAAAAAGGGCTTAAATTCTAATTTTTTTTGGAAACCCTCTCATTATATGGATTAAGTTAGTTACTCCTTTTAAATGATTTCATCATCAAGAAACATGACATGTAAAACCTACCATTATTTACTATACATGATGTGTCTAAGAGATATGTCCATATTAAACATGCTCGTGGAAAAGGAAAAAAATGATTTTTAAATTTTAAACACTTTCAAATTAGAATTGAGAAAATAATAAATCAAGAAACCCTAGATCAAACTAGGTTTGAAAAGGAAGAATTAGAGGTCAATTTCACCAAATGTCTAACGCTAAATTTAGGAGTGGTGTTAGGGTTAAAAATATATAAATGAATAATCACAAGGGTGATAAATATATCTATAACATTCTAATTAATTATATACTCAAAAAATTATGTTCTAAATTTAAATATTGAGAAATTCTAAAAATATAAGTACAACCAAGTATTGATATTTCAATAAATGGATAATAATGGTACTTAGTTGGTTTACAGTCTATATGAAGATATGATGTGGAACAAATTTGAAATATATCACATATATATTATGTATCAGTCATCAAATTTTTATAAATTTGACCTATGTGACCTTAGACACTTGCATCTACTTGGGACTGTTGCATCGATGTTTTTATCTAACTTGGATATAGGTGTCTAGTAAATAATATATATTATATTTAGATGAAACCAACTAGAATATTATGGGTTTTATGTTTCCTTCACTCTAATTCATTTACATCTAGCTCATGGACTATCATTCTTGTTGAATCATCAAAACCTTAACTCTTCATCTTCATAGTGACCTTGGGAAAAATGGGTTAGCTAGCTTTAGTGTCGAGCTAACCCCAAATACCCCTCTATTAGTGGGTTATTCCTAGATATACAATACTCCAAATAGGGCCCTAGACTGATGTATTTTTTCCATAATTTGTTGGTTTATATGTGCACAAGGGTGAAATATGTGGAAAATAAGTACAACAATGACCTAGATTGTAACTTGGAAAATATGACTAATGCAATGTTCTTTCAATAATTCAAACTTGTAGACATTTTTTCCCTATGACCAATATGGAAATTAGAATAATTAGGGAAATTTTTCTCACTTGAATGTGTTATCCTTGAATTTTATCAGGCTCAATTCATGGGATAACCCATAAGAAACTTGTCCATTTTGTATCCCATTATCTCTAAGCATGCAAAAAAAGGATAATATCTACCTCTTAGCATTTATTTTTCTCAAGAAAGTTGATCTTTTGAGGGAATTTTTCATCTTGTGTAGTTCAAAGATTTTTCCCTAAACTACACTTTGTGTCTTTCTATGCAAAGTTAGAAAAATTTTGTGACTTTGCATGTGTTTCATGTTTTTTGTGTTGAGTTGGAATTTTTCTCCAAAATTGCATATGTAAATTCAGAGAATTTTCTTGACATTACATATATAAATTTAGAGAATTTTTCTAACATTACATATGTAAATTCAGAAAATTTTCTTGACATTGTATATGCAATTTTGAAGAATTTATTTGATCTCACACATGGGACCCACCATCATGACAGTAATTAATTTTAAATTAATTACACTTTATGTGTGTGTGTGTGTGTGTGTGTGTGTGTGTGTGTGTGTGTGTGTGTGTATAACCTAGGTAATTTTATTTTAACCATTGCTTTCTCTTTCTTCACCATTTTTGAGCTCTCGGTGTACCTCCTAAACACCATTTTCAAGCTCGTATGCATCTTACATTGCCACCCTTGTGATCAATTGGATTTTATGGTTTGATTGTTTTCATGCTTCAAAAATACCTCATTTTGTCAATTAATCTTGTTTCAATTAAGTCTCCCTTTTATTTTCTTCATTTTTTATGTTTTGCTAGATTGTTTTGATTCTTATTTTTTGTTTTAAGGTTTGTTCTTATTCCCCCCCAAAACTTTTTCAAACCCTAACACTCTTTATGCACTTTCAATAATTTTCCTTGAGATGCATGAAGGAGTAATCCTCAAATTTCACCTTGGTCCACTTTGGAGAAAATTATTCAAAGCGCACATTGCACTTTCCCTCTCGTGTACTTCAATTAATCTTATTTGAAGTGCATGCCACCTAATGCACTTCGAATAAAAATTCTTTTAAGTGCATATTTCAAATTCCTCAATGTACTTCAGATATTTTTCTCTAAATTATACATAGCTAGGTGCACTTTGGAGAAAATTCTTCAAAGTGCACATAAGTCTACCTCAACCTTTTCAGTGCATATTAGAGAATTTTATCTGATGTGCACTAAAACCTTACACTCTCCCATGTAGTTTGAAGAATTTTCTTCAAACTACACACAACCTCTTCTCATGTAGTTCATAAAAAATTATTTGAATTACACCAAAATGATCAAACCATAATGTCGTTCAAAGAATTTTCTATAAACTACATGTTTCCAAAAAGAAATCTAACTCTGGATAATCAAATTTTCTTACTTATAGCTATCTAATCAATGTCAGACATTTCTCCAAACATGAAGACAATGAAGTACAAGTATTAGGGTGTGTTCCCATTGTCCACATTTGATTCAAATGTGGATGAAATTAGGGATATAAATATTGGTCATGTGGATATGGCTGAGTTTTTATAAATATTAGGAAGAGAACCCATTAAACCTCATATGTAGCAAATACATAATAGTGAAATTCATTTGGCTACTACATTTCTAGTAACAACACATGATTCTAAATTCAACTTGAACATGGTAGCACATTTTAATAAAGAAAGAAAATTGGTCAAGGATTCAGAGGGTAAGGTGGTCATTCACATCGATGAGGAATATTTTGATAAGAAAATTCACCTCTCTAAGATTGATGAATATTTTAATTTAACTATGAAATCAGCTCAAGAATATTATGACAAAGATTTTGAGAAGTGTAAGAAACATATTATCTCCAAATGTCTCAAGAGTCCTCGGCCCACCATTGCTAGATGGACCAAGTATTTGTATCATAGTGATTTTATGGAGGAGATAGGAGATTTGATTAATCTCCTTAGCAGAGTGAAAGGGTTGTCTACTTCAAACATTTTATCAAGAATGGATGTATCAATACATTCTGGTTATCAAAATAAACAAGCAAAAGATCTTTTTTGGAAAATAAATTAGTGATGCTATTTGTCATCAGCTCTCTAAGGTAGCTTCTTCACTCAAGTTTTACATGACTTCATATCTTGTGTATGTTGTAACTAGTATGAAGTCTTTCTTGGGTTTAACTTCTATCAGTGAAAGGGAAAATGTTCCTGTATATGAGCATTATCCACCACTAAATCTAAAATAAAGTGTCAAACCTTATAGGAGAGTTAATGATGCTTTCTTCTATAAATTCATTTGCACTTTTGAGAAAAAACTTGAAAAGAAGACAGTTTCATATCAGGCATGGGCACAGGTTAATAAGGTTGGATGCATTTTCTTACAATTCCCAACTTTCACATACATTAGGGTTGAGGATTTGATCAATATCCTTACATGCTACCCAAATACCCATGTGATAAACTAACACTAATGGGGAGTGTAGACAAGTGATGAACGTGCATAAAAAATAATCAAATGCTCAAAATAAAGGTTTCAAACTTCTAATCAGTATTGGTCTATACACAATTTCCACTACTCTAAAGTCTAAGAGTAGGGAAACTAAGTTATAGTGGATTATGCTTAAGAAATTCAAAAGTAGAAAAAACTTTTATTACAAAATGATGAAGCAAAAGCTCAAACATAATATCACCCATGTGCATAGAATTGAAGATATTTGGGTAGAATGCACTTAAATTATACATAGCTAGGTGCACTTTAGAGAAAATTCTTCAAAGTGCACATAAGTCTACCTCAACCTTTTCAGTGCATATTAGAGAATTTTATTTGATGTGCACTAAAACCGTACACTCTCCAATGTAGTTTGAAGAATTTTCTTCAAACTACACACAACCTCTTCTCGTGTAGTTCATAAAAAATTATTTGAATTACACCAAAATGATCAAACCATAATGTCGTTCAAAATATTTTCTATAAACTACATGTATCCAAAAAAAAAATCTAACTCTGGATAATCAAATTTTCTTACTTGCAGCTATCTAATCAATGTCAGACATTTCTCCAAACAAGAAGACAATGAAGTACAAGTATTAGGGTGTGTTCCCATTGTCCACATTTGATTCAAATGTGGATGAAATTAGGGATATAAATATTGGTCATGTGGATATTTCTGAGTTTTTATAAATATTACGAAGAGAACCCATTAAACCTCATATGTAGTAAATACATAATAGTGAAATTCATTTGGCTACTACATTTCTAGTAACAACACATGATTCTAAATTCAACTTGAACATGGTAGCACATTTTGATAAAGAAAGAAAATTGGTCAAGGATTTAGAGGGTAAGGTGGTCATTCACCTCGATGAGGAATGTTTTGATAAGAAAATTCACCTCTCTAAGATTGATGAATATTTTAATTTAACTATGAAATTAGCTCAAGAATATTATGACAAAGATTTTGAGAAGTGTAAGAAACATATTAACTCCAAATGTCTCAAGAGTCCTCAGCCCACCATTGCTAGATGGACCAAGTATTTGTATCATAGTGATTTTATGGAGGAGATAGGAGATTTGATTAATCTCCTTAGTAGAGTGAAAGGGTTGTCTACTTCAAACATTTTATCAAGAATGGATGTATCAATACATTCTGGTGATCAAAATAAACAAGCAAAAGATCTTTTTGGGAAAATAAATTAGTGATGATATTTGTCATCAGCTCTCTAAGGTAGCTTCTTCACTCAAGTTTTACATGACTTCATATCTTGTGTATGTTGTAACTAGTATGAAGTCTTTCTTGGGTTTAAATTCTATCAGTGAAAGGGAAAATGTTCCTGTATATGAGCATTATCGACCACTAAATCTAAAAGAAAGTGTCAAACGTTATAGGAGAGTTAATTATGCTTTTTTCTATAAATTCATTTGCACTTTTGAGAAAGAACTTGAAAGGAAGACAGTTTCATATCAAGCATGGGCACAGGTTAATAAGGTTGGATGAATTTTCTTACAATTCCCAACTTTCACCCAACCTTTTGAGTCTATTGATCCTATTGTACATGAAAATACTAAAAAATACATTCAACATGCAGATAAAATTAGATCTCATGGTCATGTAGTCAATATCTAGATTGAGATATTAACAACATAATTTACTCAAAGGTTAGATTATACTATTGAATTTTTGAAGAACCTTAGCGAAGTGAAAATAGAAATTTAGTAAACAATTAAAACACTCATTCAAGATTTATAATTGATTGAAAAAGATATTAATACCTGGACTCAACTACACAAATTCAAACTAGAGCTTTTGGTTGAAAAAAAGGTCATTCCAAATAGGAAAATGTTTATTGAATATAGGGAATCTATGAAGAATAAAAGATAAGTTCTCAAGATTCTAGTTAAATATCTCAAATAAGCTAAAGATATGTGTGATAATATGATGTTATATCTTGCAGAGAAAACTGGAGAGCTTCCCTATCAAGTTAAAAATAATTCTTAAAAAAAATTTCCTATGGATACTGTTATTTAAGAATTTACATCTTTGCTTCAATTAAAGATTGAAATAGGTACTTTCATTCTATAATCCAATGACAAATGATTGAATTTTAGGTTATTTTGAATAAATTATAAAGAATCATGGACAAAATCAATGATTTTCCACTTAATTTAGAAGATTTAATCACAAGGGTACTTGTCATCTCCAAAAGTATATTCAACCTAGATAATAGTGACATTCAAGCTATATTGAAGACATATGAGAAATTTTAACAAAATAATAAAAAGGAATAAATTCATGTGTCTAAGGACATTTAGATTATTTTTTTTAATCTTCCATATGTATTTTTGTTTAATGTAAAGTACACGTAGGAAAAGTACACTGTCCTAAGTTATATTGGAATTTGTCTATGAATAAGTCAATGTATTTATGTTTTCCTATTTTTATTCATAACTCCTCTCTATAAATAGGACACTCTTTGTAGAATTGATCACTAATTTCTATGGAGGGGAAATGCTACTGAATTGAGAAACAATTTTGAAACTTTGTGTTCATATTGTAAATCAAAAATTCATTCAATAAAAGAAAATCAAGTGATCTTTCAAAATTTGTGTTGAAATATAATTGTGATTTATTGGGAATGCTCTTTTGCCTTTTCCATTGCATTTTATTCTGCTTTGAGTGAATTATGGTGTGAAATTTCTATAAAATAGAAGGTGACAGGTAGCTAATTTTGGAGTCTTTGAGCTACTCTTTAGTTTTTGGGTTTATGGTCATCATTGAAGGTGAATTACTGAAGAGACTTTGAGCTACCAATTATTCTTCTTTGATAATTTTAATCTTTGTTGGAAATAAGGTGAAGAATTTTGTCTACACCTTATTTTATCTTTCAAATTTATTCTACTGGTATTATACTTGTTAATCTTTTGGCTGACAAATCTAAATATCAGTTATATTTGGTTCATCAAGTGATCTTAGATTTTAAAAATATATCACAAAGAAGGGAAGGAATCTTATGATTTAAAATAAATTCTAAAAAAAGAGAATTGGATGATATGATAACACAAACTATGATAAAATTATTGTAAATAAGTGTAAATAATTAAGTGGTGTGTTAGTTAACAATAAAAGGGAGCCTCCGCTTGTCTTGAGGAGAGATTTTATATCATCACGCTATGTCTAAAATAAATATTTTTCTACCATTTTTTTTGTAACAAAATATTCACCCCATAGTTTTTGGTGACTCCACTAGGGATTAAAACATATAACCAAGATCTACACTCATTTGGCTCATATAAGAATAGCACCTTATTATTTACTATTATTTTTCAATAGTTAATATCTTTTCTTTCTGAGTACTTTCACATTCTAGTGGAACAAAGCTACATTCATGGTAAAAGGGTAGTGGGACTCATTGATATAACATTTGAGTTGTAAAAATACAACTTTGATCTTTTGTTGGCATGTGCAAAGTCACCTCTTTAATGTATAAGAAAATTTCCACCTACAAATACAAGATCTCCCATACCAATAGAAACTTTCAACATTCATAGATTTTTGCCTATTTTGCCTTTGAAAATATTTTTCATACCTCCATACAATCCACAAATAATGGTAGTTCAAGATCCATGGGAGACTAATTTTGGTTCATTAAATTTGGCATCACCATCTCATGAAATACCTTTTGGCTCACAAAAAAAATTTCCTAAATTTAATGGTGATGACAAGCAACATCTCAATGAACATATTGTTGCATTCTACATTGCATATGGGGTTCTTGGAGTGGAACATGAAGATGTTTATATAACATTGTTTATAGAAACACTCCAAGGTATTGTTGTTGATTGGTTTTATCATCTTGTAACTGAAACTATCACTAATTGGGCCATTTTCAAGACTGAGTTTGACGCAAGGTTCAAGACTACAAAAGATGCTCATGTTTTATTGGCTCAGCTTACATAAATGAAGAAAGAATCACATGAACCTATGTGTGAGTTTTTAGTAATGTTTAACAAGTTGAAGAATAAGATTCCAATAGTTACTCAACCTACACCTAAGAGTCTAAAGTGATTCTTCATCAATTCTCAATTTCTAGAAGTGATTTTACTTTTATGAAGAGAAGCCCCAATTGATCTTGATTTTGCTCAAAGTTTGGCCACTAAAATAGAAGATGATTTGATTTTGGCAGGGAAGGTAAGAAATAATTCCATTAAGTCTAGAGGGCAGCCTTCAACAACTTAATATCCTACTATCACTATGGTTCTTATGGTTCAAAAGCTAGCAAATGAATTTTTATAACTCAAGAAGCAAATGTATCAAGGCGTGTCATTTTATCCATAAAATGATGTCTCAAGGAGGACATACCCAAATGCTTATAATTATTCCAACAATGTATCAAGAAATTAAAATCAAAATAATTTTCCTCCACCACAAGCAAGGTTTACATTGGAGGCACGACCGAATAATGCAATAGTCAATTAGTTAGAACCTAAAAATGGTAATGTTCTAGAATTAGAAAATGTTATAGAAGAAGATTCAACTCCTTTTATCAGAGATGAAGAAGGAGATGCTAGCGACTCTAATATCAGGTTTCTAAACTTTGAAGAATTTGAACAAGAGGGAGACACATATGATGAATCTTATGCCATCTTCACCTATTATCAAAGTCAATCGAATCAACCACAAAGTATTGATAAAATAAAATCTAAGGATGAACCATGAAAAGAGGTTACAATTGACAAAAGAAGAACTCCTTTTCTATTTCAACCTCCTCATATTTCTACCTCTTCTCCTTCAACATTTAGACCCAATGCCTAAATTCAAAAACATAAAAATCAAAATGTCTTATCTTTTTCAGATACCTCATATCTAGCTTTTGATATCATTAATCATGCTAAGAAGACTAAAATCAAAATATCAAAGGCTAAGTAACTCCAATCAAATCTTGACCAATTTAAAAGATTGACAAAATTTGTAAAAATCAAAGGGATCAATTTTGATTAGACTTCAGCTAAGAGTGTATCAATTAACCCTAATCCAAGACCAAATAAAAATAACTTGTTGTAACTCTTTCATCTAACTCTAAAAAAATATAACCTTTCTATATTTCCCTATTTTTCAATGGTTATAAGCTTAGTAATTATGTTATTGATGCAGGCGCTTCTGATAATGTGATGCTTATCAAGGTGGCTAATACCTTGGGTTTAACCTTGAAAAAGAATTTTGGCCATTATTTCTCAATGGAAAATAAATAAGTACCTCTCATTGACCAAATCAAGGATGCATAATTTGCATTTACTACTTTTCTATATGAAAAGATTA
This sequence comes from Torreya grandis, assembly GCA_037957365.1. Lineage (NCBI taxonomy): Eukaryota > Viridiplantae > Streptophyta > Pinopsida > Cupressales > Taxaceae > Torreya > Torreya grandis. Next base: position 242,707 of record JARHVA010007491.1, on the reverse strand, counting down.
AAATGACAATTCTAGTGGCTAATGTTCTAGCCTCATATGGAGTTCTATTAGTATGCAACTTTTGTAAAGATGTTAGTGGTGAGATTAACATGGATTGGTCTGAGGCTAAGAGACATGTTAAGGGAGTTAAGCAGAGAATTCATCTAGAGAAATAAGTGAAGTATACTATGACAAATATTGAGGATCCAAAGGCCTAAATCCTTTTTGAAAATTCTAGAATGGGTACATATTTCTTAACTACAGATGAAGATCCAATAAATTTAAATGACATTTCAGAAAAAGATCAAGAAATTGACAAATCATCCACATTAGATGAAGAGGTTTTAAATCCTCAAACCATCGATGTTGAAGATTCAATTGAGGTTTGGACTTTAGAATTTGATGGTAGTTGTTCTTTGACCAAATCTAGAGCTAGGATAGTTCTCATATCTTTGAAAGGAAAAATCTTCTTAGTTTGATAACACTAAAAATACTGTTGAATATGAAGCTTTGATATTAGGAATGGAGGTTGCATGATATAAAGTAATTAGAAACCTTCATGCTCAAGGTGATGTTGAGATAATCATTTGCTAGGTTAAGCATCTATACCAAACTAAGAATGAAAGGCCGAGGTATTATTGTAATCATGTTTAGGATTGCATAGAAAGTTTTAATGATTTTAATATATAAATGGTTCCTTGAGAATAAAATGATAGATTTGATTCATTATTTTTTTCTCCACTCTCTTGATTCCTCACGAAGATATCCAAGGAAATAAATATAGTATTGAGTTGGTTTTATAGCCCAATTTTCCTGACAATGTCAATCATTGGTAGGTTGTCAATAGTGATGAGAAGGTTATCTCATTCTTAGATAAGGTGGAAAATTTTAGTGAGTTGTATTTTGAATGAAGTGATTCCAATCTTCAAGAATTAGTTTCCAAAGTTAATGAGGAAACTGGTGAGGAAATCTTGCAATTGAAAGGAAATAAGATTCCTAAAAGATTGGTATCTTTAGAGAGACTTTTTGATAAACATGATTGATTATTTAAATGTCAACAATCAAAATTATATTCATCTATAGAAATTAAGCAAGTTAATATAGGAATAGAGAGTGACCCCAAGATGATGAATATTAGGAAATGTTGCTCATTGGAGGAAAGAGAGAAGTTGGTAACACTTATGTGCTAGTATATTGATGTATTAGCATATTCATATGCTAATCTTAAATCTTTCTAACCAAAGGAGGTGAAACATGATATTCCTCTCAAACTAAGATCTCAACCTCACAAGCAAAAACAATGGTAGTATAATCCCAAAATATTATGTACCATCCTCATTAAAATCCAAAAGATGTTAAATTCTCACATTATCTTTCCCATACATCACTCCACATGGATAGAAAATATTATTTCTATGAGGAAAAAAATGGAGAGATCTGCATTTGTGTTGACTTCTAGAATTTGAATCAATTATCACTTAAGGATAATTACCCATTACCAGTAATGGAACAAGTATTACAAACTGTGACTAGGTCAGAGATGTTTTTTATGATAGATGGTTTCTCAGGATACAATCAAATGGAGGTTTGTGATGAAGATCAACATAAGATATCCTTCACTACTCCATAGGGTACTTTTACATATCACATAATGCCTTTTGGATTAATCAATTCTGGTGCTACCTTTTAAAGGGCTATGGATTTGGTTTTCCAAGATATTATTGGCAATTTCATAGTAGTCTACCTAGATGATCTAACCATTTTCTCAAAAAAACACCAAAATCATTGTGACCATTTGTAGCAAGTACTTGAAAGATGTCATGAACATGAGATATATCTTAACCCCAAGAAATCCATTTTTAGGGTTAAAAAAGGTAAGCTCCTTGGACATATCATATCCAAGGAAGCAATAAAAATTGATTCTAAATGGGTCAAGTCATTTCAAAATCTTACTTTACCATCAAATAAGAAAGGAGTGTATTCCTTCTTTGGGAAGGTTTATCTTTTGTGAATATTTGTTCCTAATTTTTCTAAAAAGACATGCCACATTATCGATATGATGAAAGGAAAATATATTTTTCATTGGAATCCAGAAGGAAGAAGTGATTCTCATGAAATTAAGGAAACCATCGCACTTGCTCCTATCCTTTTTTGCCCTGATTATACCAAGAACTTCATTATGTATAGTTATGCTTTCGAGCATACCTTATCTACCATATTGGTAAAACTAAATGAAGAGGGGACTGAATCTCCTATAGCATTCATGAGCTATGCTTTAAAGTCTCATGAGATCAAATATTCATCCATGGAAAAACATACGTATGTTATGGTGAAATTAGTTAAGCATTTTAGATATTACATCTTCAATTCTCACACCATTGCACTAGTACTAGACTATATTGTTAAGTCTATTTTGACTCAATAAGAGTTTGGAGGCAAAAGAGGTAATTAGATCACCAAATTCCAAGAATATGATATGGAGATCAAGCCTACAAAACTTGTATGTGGAAAAGGTTTGTGTTAACTCATGACAGAGACCAATTCAAAAGAAGTACCCAATAATGAAGGAGATACAGAAGAACTTCCCACAGTCTTGTTTGTAATCACAATGGATGAATGGTATTTTGACATTGTTTATTTCCTCACATATGAAGAGTGTCCTAAACATTTGTATCATAAAGAGAAGAAGACAATCAAGCTCAAGGCTAAAAATTTCATCTTTTGGGATAATGGTTTGTATAAGTGGAACATTGATGGAATCTTTCTAGGATTTGTAGATAAGGCACAAAAAGGTAAGTTGTTAGAATATTTCCATGATTTATCTTATGGAGGACATTTTTTAGCCTTAATCATAACTCATAAGATATTGCAAGCTAGATATTATTAGCCAACACATTTTTAGGATGTATACACTTGGGTACATAAATGTGAGAAGTGCCAGAAGTTTGTGGGTAAACCCAAGTTAGCATCCTTGCCCCTCAAGCTGGTAGTCATTGAAGAACCTTTTCAATAATGGGGTATCAATTTCATTGGTACAGTGAACCCATTGTCAAGTGTAGCTCATAATTATTTTCTCATGGCTAAAAATTACTTTACCAAGTGGATGGAAGCAATTCTAACCAAACATGCCTCTTCATAGGTTGTTTATAACTTCCTCAAAGAGAATATCATCATGAGATTTGGTGTACCAAGAAAAATTCTAACTAATTATGCTACCTATTTTACATCTCAAGAGATGACTTAGTTTTGTTTTAAATATGGGATCATTTTATCTCACACTTCAGACTACTTCCCTCAAGGAAATGGTCAAGCCGAGTCAAGTAATAAGAATTTGGTAACTATCATCAGGAAGTTGGTAGAAGATAATTAGAGAACATGGCAAAAATATTTATATGATGCATTCTGGGCTGACTGTATCACCCATAAATGAGCAATTAGTATGTCTCCTTTTCAAAATTTATATGGATTAAATGCAAAAATACCCCTGACATTATATTTATCTACTCTCAATTTGGCTAAGGAAATTGAAAATGAAATGTTTGAAAGATATTTAGACAAGCGTATTATGTACCTCACTAATAGTTAGAGTAGTTTACAAAGGTAGTGGATCATATTGCTAAACATCAAATTCATATCAAGGAAATTTTTGACAAGAAAGCTAAATCATGAGAATTCTGAGTTGGGATCTAGTCCTCTTGTGGGATAAAAGAACAGAGACAAAAGGAATGCATAGAAAATTTGATTCTCTGTCGAGGGGTCCTTTTCTCATTCATTAACTCAGTGGAGAACACTATTTATTCTTAGCATACCTGGATAGAACACCATTACCACTACCCTACAATAACATCTAAAGCTTTTCACTCATTAAAGTTACAGATAAGTTTGTATATTTTGTATATATTTATATATTATTTTTTGTTTTATTTTTCATCTTGTTTATCTCTTAACTCCATGGCCTAATGGAGAAAGGCACTTAGAGGTATACGATTCTTTTTCCTTCAATCATTTCATTTCAAAGAATACTTAAGAGGAAATTCCCTAGTTAGAGCCAGTTGTTATCCTTAAATTTTAGTAGGATCAATTCATATGATAACCCCTATAAAAATTATTTGTTTCTTAGCTCATTATCTCTAGGCACACAAAATAAGGCTAATCTCTACCTCTTTGAATTTGTTTTTTCCAAGAAAGTTGATCTTTTGAGGGAATTTTGTATCCTTTGCAGTTAGATATTTTTATCTAAACTACACTTTGTTTCTTTCTATGCAAAGCCAAAAAAATTTCCTAAATTTGCATGTGTTTCATGTTTTTTGTGTTTAGTCAAACATTTTCTCTAAAATTACATATGCAAATTTAGATAATTTTCTTGATGTTGCATATGCATATTCAAAGAATTTTCTTGACATTGCATATGTAATTTTGGAGAATTTCTTTGATCTCACACATGGGACCCATTTTTACAATAGTAATTAATTTCACATTAATTCCCCTTTTTATATATATTTAATCTAGGCAATTTTATTTTGACCACTACTTTATCTTTCTTCATCATTTTGAGATCAAGTGCACCTCCCAACCACTATTTTTAAGATCATGCACATCTTACTTCACCAACATTGTGATCAATTGGATTTTTTGGTTTGATTGTTTTCATGCTTAAAAAACACCTCATTTCGTCAATTTCATCTTGTTTCAAGTAAGTCTCCCTTTTATTTTCTTCATTTTTTATGTTTTACTAGATTGTTTTGATTCTTGTTCTTTATTTTAAGATTTATTTTTATTTCCCCCAAAACCTTTTTCAAACCCTAACACTCTCTGTGCACTTCAGATAATTTTATCTGAGATGTATAGAGGATTGATCCTTGAAGTTCACCTTGATGCACTTCAAAGTAAATTCTTAGAATTACACATTGCACTTTTCCTCTCATGTACTTTAGAGAATTTTTTTTGAAGTGCATGCCACTCAATAAACTTCAAAGAAAATTCTTTGAAGTGTATATTGCAAATTCCCCAGTGCACTTCAAATATTTTTCTCTGAAGTACACATAACTAGGTTTACTTTGTAGAAAATTATATGAAGTGCACATAAGTCTACCTCAACCTTTTCGATGCATATCAGAGAATTTTATCTAATGTGCACCGAAACCTTACACTCTCTCATGTAATTTGGAGAATTTTCTCTAAACTACACCCAACCTTTTCTTATGTAGTTTGGAAAATAATATCTGAATTACACCAAAATGATCAGACCATCATGCAGTTTAGAGAATTTTCTCCAAACTACATGTTTCTCAAAAAAAAATTCTGAACTCTAGATAATCAAATTTTCTTACTTACAACTATCTAATCAATGTCAGACATTTCTCCAAACAAGAAGATAATGAAGTACAAGTATCAAGTTGTATTTCCATTATCTGTAATTGATTCAAATGTGGATCAAATTAGGAATGTAGAGATTGGTCATATGAATATGGCTGAGTTTTTACAAATATTAGGAAGAGAAACCATTGCACCTCATATGTAGCTATTACTTAATAGTGAAATTCATTTGGCTACTAAATTTCCAGTATCAACACATGATTCTAAATTTATCTTGGACATGGCAACACATTTTGATAAGGAAAGCAAATCAATCAAGGATTTATAGGGTAAGGTGATCATTCACCTTGATGGGGAATATTTTGATAAAAAAATTCACCGCTCTGAGATTGAAGAATATTCTAATTTAACTATGGAATCAACTCAAGAATACCATGACAAAGATCTTGAGAAGTGTAAAAAACATATTAACTCCAAATGTCTCAAGACTCCTCAACCTACCATTGCTAGATACCCCAAGTATTTGTATCATAGTGATTTTATGGAGGGGATAGGAGATTTTATTACTCTCCATAGTAGATTGAAAGGGTTATCTACTTCAAACATTTTTCAAGAATGGATGTATCAATACATTCTAGTTATCAAAAGAAACAAGCAAAGGATCTTTTGGGGAAAATAAATCAGTGATGTTATTTGTCATCATCTCTCTGAGGTAGCTTCTTCACTCATGATTTACATGACTTCATATCTTGTGTATGATATAGCTATTATGAACTATTTATTGGGTTTAAATTATATTGATGAAAGTAAAAATGTTCATGTATATGAGCACTATCCACAACTAACTCTAAAAGAAAGCATCAAGCATTACATGAGAGTTAATGATGCTTTCTTCTATAAATTTATTTGAAATTTTGAGAAAGAACTTGAAAAGGAGAGAGTTTCATATCAATCATGGGTACAAGTCAATAGGGTTGGATGTATTTTCTTACAATTCCCAACTTTCACATACATCAGGGCAGGAGTATTTGATGAATAACCTTACATGCTATGTAGATACCCAAGTGATAAACTAATACTAATGGAGATGTGTAGATAAGTGATGAACATGCATAAAAAAAATTAGATGGTCATAAGAAACATTTCAAATTTCTAATCAGTATTGGTTATTACACAATTTACACTACTCTAAAGGCTAAGACTATGGAAACTAAGTTGTAGTGGATTATGCTTAAGAAATTCAAAAGTAGAGAAAACTTTGATTGCAAAATGATGAAGGAGAAGCTCAAACGTAATATCACCCATGTGCAAAGAATTGAAGATATTTGGACAAAATGCATAACTAATGAAGATATAAGGAGACTTGATTATAGTCACCTTACTACTAATTAGAATGTCAATTTGGAATTGGCAAATATTCTTGGGGATTCGATAGATGAAGGGAATATATTGGATTTTTCATATGAGGAAAATCAAGTGGTTTCAACTCCTCTCCCTCCCATCCAATGGTTAGTTAAAGAATCCACTTTTATTAGAGACAAATTTCAACCTATTCTTATAAGAATTAATTCTTGGTTTGAATCTAAAGGAATTAAGTTGAAACATTTTTAAATTGGTTTTGAGGAAGAGTATGATGAAGAGACTCCTAAGAAATGAGAAGAGTTGACAACCAAGAATAAAGATGAGCCCTCTACTTCCAAAAAAAAGTCAAAATTTGTATTCATTAGTAAAGGAAATAGGAAAGACAAAGAAGTAGGTGTCAAAAAAAGTTTTCAAGTTGAGAAAAAAGAAATCCCAATCACAAATGAGGCACCACCTCAATCAACAATGTCATAAGTATCTCAGCTAGTGATTCAATAGACTATATAAATAGAGACTACTCAATTAGATGTTCCTTTAACTGAAGCTTCTCAATCCATGGTTTCATAGGTAACATTTTCCATAGTTCTTCTCATGAGTACCACTGTAAAAGTTGATCATGTTCCTTCTTAAGTTATTCTTTCACCACCAACTTCACTTCCTAATGCCACATTTTTTCAAGTTCCTTTACAAGGTAAAATAGACCAAGTTTTTGATTCATTGTCAAATCTACCTAGTCCTTCAAAGTCATTGGGATCCCCAACTAATTTATATTTCACCTAACAAGATATGGACAAATTTATGTCTATACCTTCTTTAAAGATAACAACTCAAGTTCCTATCACTCTAGTGTCAAAAAAATCAATAGGAATAAAATTGATGGTTAATCTAACCTAGAATCCACCTATTATTACTATAATCCCATTTGTGTCAACACCATTACTAGATACCTTTGTCACACTGCCGTCCATTCCACTTACTTCACAATCCATTGTCCCTCACCAAGTATCCCAAGCTTTAGCATCCTCTACCCAAGGAGATCTATATCCTCTTCCTCCTTGGTTGGAATCATAAACACCTAAGAAGAAAAAGTAAGTAGTGGCACCAAAAGACTTTGATTTTGGTCAGCTTGTGCCAATAGAGCCCAAAATAACAAAGAAGGCCAAAACTATGTCAAGGGTGATATTTGAAACTAGGCACAAGTATGCCAAAGTTGTAGTTCCTCTTGATGATAGAAACATTGAAGATATTCAAGTGTTTGAATATGAAATAGGAAAAATAGATCTTTTGAAACAAACCCATGAAAGAGTGCAAGAATATTTTCAAGCAATAATGGCCTCCTGGATTGAGAGATATGATAAGGACAAGAAGATCAAAGATCAACTCAAAGTACAAGTAGAATAGCTAACCTCTGCTTTACTAAAAATCACCCAACCTTCTGATTTTATTGACTCTATTGTGCATGAAAATAATAAAAAAACCATTTAACTTGTAGAGAAAATTAGATCTTAGGGTCATGTGATCAATGCCTAGATTGAGAGATTAACAACACAGGGTACTCAAAGGTTGCATTCTATTGTTGGATTTTTGATGAACCTGAGTGAAGTGAAAAAATAAATTTAGAACATAATTTAAAAGCTCACTCAATATTTATAATTGACTTAAAAGGATATTAATACATGGACTCAACTACACAAATTCAAATTGGAGTTTTTGGTTGAGCAAAAGGTCATTCTAAATAGGAAAATGTTCATTGAATACAGGGAACCTATGAAGAATAAAAGATAAATTCTCAAGAATATAGTTAAATATCTCAAAGAAGATAAATATATGTGTGATAATAAGATGTTAGATCTTACAGAGAAAATTAGAGAGCTTCCCTATCAAGTTAAAATTGATTCTCAAGAAATTTTTCCTGTGGAAATTTTTATTCAAGAATTTACATCTTTGATCCAAACAAAGACTGAAATAGTTACTTTCACACTGGACTCCATCGATAAATTGATTTAATTTCAAGTTATTTTGAATAAATTACAAATAATCATGGATAAAATCAAAGATTTTCTAGTTAACTTAGAAGATTCAATCACAAGGGTGCTTGTCATCTCCAAAAGTACGTCTAGCCTAGATAATAGTGAGGTTCAAGCTATATTGAAGAGATATATGGAATTTTTAGAAAATAATAAAAATGAAGAAATTCATGTGCTTAAGGACACTTAGTTTAATTTTTTAATCTTCCATATGTAGTTTTGTTTAATGTAAATTACACGTAAGAAGAGTACACCGTCCTAAGTCAAATTAGACTCTATCTATGAATAAGTCAATGTATTTATGTTTTTCCTATTTTGTTCATATCTCCTCTCTATAAATAATAGGGTGATATTTGTATAAAGGATAACTAATTTCTATAGAGGGGAAGTGATACTGAATTGAGAAACAATTTTGAAACTTTGTGTTCATATTGTAAATCAAAAATTCATTCAATATAAGAAAATAAAGTGATCTTTCAAAATTTGTGTTGAAATATACTTGCAGTGTGTTGGGAATGTTATTTTTTCATTTCCATTACATTTACTTTTTCTTTGAGTGAATTGTATTATGAAATTTATATAAAACAAAAGGTACCAAGAAGTTAATTTTGGAGTCTTTGAGATACTTTTTAGTTTATGGGTTTGTGGTCATCATTGAAGGTGAATTAACGAGGAGACTTTGAGATTATAGTTATTATTCTTTGATAATTCTAATCTTTGTTGGAAATAAGGTGAAGACTTTGGGCTGCACCTTATTTTATCTTTCAAGTTTATTCTACTAGTATTATTTTTGTTAATCTTTTGGCTAACAAATTTGAATAACAGTTATATTTGGCTCATCAAGTGATCTTAGATTTTTAAAATATATCACAAAGAATGGAAGGAAGTTTGTGATTTAACATCAATTCTAAAAAAATAGAATTGGATGATATGAGAGCACCCACTATGATAAAATTATTATAAATAAGTGTAAATAATTAAGTGTTTTATTAGTTAACAATGAAATAGAGCCTCCCCTTATCTTGAGGAGATATTTTATCTCATCACATTATGGTTAAAATAAAATTTTTTCTACCATTTTATTGGTAACAAAATATTCACCCAACTGAATGATTGATTTAATGTTTACGATAATTTGACTTGCGATAGGTAGGAAGTTGTTAGGTGAGGTTTGGAATGAGGATTGATCATGGATATATACCAATCATATCAAGGAACATCTCACAATAAATCACTTAGGATGACCATAGGGACACATTAAAATTTACAAATTTGATGACTTTAGGGTACTAGACACTTGCATTAGAATATGACACTTGAGTCAACATAGGCATCTAACTAGGATGCAAGTGTCTGAAAAGTATGAAAATAGGTACAGGTCTAAAACCTATAGATACAATATATGGTCAAGTTTAAAACATTTTGGGTAAGATATAATTCCTAGGTCATCAAAATGACATTCATTAGACTAATAGATAGCAATATCAAAAATAGATAGGAGATGTGATCCATTCATGAATGAGAAAGGTCTATAGCTTATAGGAATATCCATGTCTACATTTTATAAGTGTAAAAGACCTAGATGTTATATAATTTATAAATAGTGTGTACAATTCCCCCCTTTAATATAGTAATAAAATTTCTATTTTAAAGGCAAATAAATGTGTATTTGGGTGTATATAACACACCTTGCCTTTACATGAGCCTAACTTGAGTGCTTTTGTGTGACTAAAATTCAAACAAGAGAATTTTATAGTAAATAATTAGTGTAGATAATTTGAAATTAAAATCTTTGAAATGATTTAAATTGAAAGAGGAAAGTTGAGTACACCTATGTATCGATGTAACTGCTTTTCCTTTTAACTATTTGATTTGATAAGATGTGTCATTATGAACCATTAGAGATGATATTAGGATAAATATAAACCTAAAAATTGAATAAGTATATAAATATTGGAGGCTAAATGCCTCTAACCATAGATAAAATGTGAGTTTCCACCTTGTGGTTGAGATTAGATCATCTATGCAACCTAATAATACTTATAACCTGGTGAGTGTGAGTGAACCAAGTTAACTCACACTATAATTATTGTAAATTTGTATAACTTGATCATAAAATTGGTAATATTGAGTGATATCATCACCTCAACCTTCCCATAAAGTGAACCAACTATTGTATTATATTGGCTCAATAATAGCCCATAACAATCCAACCTAGTGAGCTAAAGTTTGTAGAAGTGTTTTAAATTTTAAAGCTGATTTGATTTTGTAATTTATGTGCTCTTTTTATATCATATTAACCTTATGTATGTCTCATGATAAAACCTAGGTATATTAATGGTACCAATGTATATGATTCTACCACAAATGTGTTTTTGAGTCATATAACTATGTAATTTATCCAATTTGCATATTTTGCAAGTGTGGAGAACATGTTTCCATGACATGCCCCAAATATGATATGAAACTAAAAATTGGTGTAATGTGGAGAATATGTTTCTAAATCATTCCCTCACTATATATCTGAAACTATGATGAATGTAGAGAACATGTTTTTAACACATGCCCCCACTACAATCTGAATCTATGAAGAATGTGGAATTCATGCCTTTATGGCATATCCCCACTAATATTCTCCCACCCCTCCCCAATTTGAGTTGAGGGTAACAAATAGTAGTTAATTTACATTAAAAGGATAATATATCCATGTAAACTATGACTGTATTATGTAACATGTAGGATAAAAATGTCTAGGTAGACATATCATTAAAGCATTAAAAATGTGATTACATAAAGTTATAAGATGCATGATATAGTAATGTGAAAATATAGACAATGAGATTACAAGCTCAATAAGCAATCAGACACACATGCAAAATCACTTGATATAAAACTAAAAGATAATGGTCTAAGGAGATAATAAACAAGGGTCATGGTCAAATGCTACACAATTTAAGGGACATGACTTAGTCAAATGTATACAAAAACAAGAATGACATATTAAAATGTCTATAAAAGTAATAATGACATATTCAAATTTCAATGAGGTAAACAAAGGAACGAGGGCCATAAAAAATGGAGCAAATTTAAATGCTCAAACAAAGAAGACAAGACACTCAAAAGAGTGAAAAAAATGAAAGCTTGAAACATAAATAACCAACAAAAGCATATGATACTAGTCTGTGGATATATTTGTAGACACCTAAACTACATTTAGTGTAAAAATTCACCTAAAACCTATTAATCATTCTTCCTAACATTCAAATCATAATTCACGACATTTCTCTCTTCTTAAATAATTAAATGAATCAAATTTAATCAATTTTACACACTTTTAATCCAAATTCAATTATTAAATATGGATTTTACACTTCACCCAACATCTTTCACCTTTATCTCCCTAACATGATGACTCACCCCAACCAATCCCAAAATTTCCTCAACTTCATTTGATTCATCATTTGAGTTGTCAAATAGTTTGACCTACTCTTGATGACTCATTTAACCACTTCCATATTTATCTCAACCATTTAAAATGGTCATCATCCTAATGGATGGGGACTCATTAGCCACTGCAGATTATTTTGATTATTTGAAATATTCATATAATAATCCATTGCATAATATTTCCTTATAAAATTTATATATAAACATGAAATACATCACTTTCATCATCCTAATTTAGTCTAATGATGTGATATCAAAATCACAAGTAAATTCAAAGTAAATCAAATCTATCAAAGAGCATTTTTGCATCAAAATTCTGCCCATTATACCTTGCATTGGAAGAATGAGCAACCAAAATTCAAAGAGAGCTAATCAAATTCACATCACAATGGAAGAATCTAATTGAAACTAAGGTATACATTTTTGTTTTTTATTTTATTTATATCTCTAACTTAGGCTGAGATAGTTTAGATTAAGATTTCTTAATTTAATTTATATTTCAATATTTTATTAAATACATTTTGGCATTTTTGGTGGGACCATTACCTAATTGTTTCATCTCATATTCATCACAGGTCCATTTATAAGCATTTTTAATTGATTTTTTTATATTTTTCTTATGCATAAACGTATGATCTTGGTCTTGGAAGTGTTGTTTCATATTGTAGGTATTTTTTGGGATTTTAAATTCAGTTGTTTGTGGCTATTGTATAACTTCTAATTCAAAAATGTTAACAAAATTACAAACCAAAACTATGAAATCATTTTTTACCTTATTTTTATAGAGTGTTTCATAATTTTCTTCTTTATAGCATTTTTTAATTGATTTATGATTTTATTTATGTTTTTTGTTTTTTGTTTTTTGTAACTATTTGTTTTAGGTATACTACAAATTCAATGAGTTCATTAATGAAATCATAATACTTAACTATGAAATCAATCAAATCAATTACAAAATTGTTGAAAACAACTACAAAATCATCTTAAAATTGTGAAATCATTCCTTGTGTTTTTTGTGTTTTCTATGTAATTACAAATTTATGCAGGTCAATTTCAAAATTACCCTAAAATTTTGAAATCATTGAATTTGACAGTGAAATCATTTTCACTAACTATGAAATTGTTGTTTCAGCTTGTAAAATCAATAACTGTATTTTTGAATTCAATGAGTATACTTGAAAAATTATTCTAAAAAGTTGAATTCATTTTTATATATTTCCTACATTCTATTTGTCTTTTATGTCTAACTAGTGATAATTTTGCATTTTTGCTTAACTGTGTTATTATAAATATGTAATAAATGCTTATTTTTCTAGTTTTTGTGATTTTTTTACTTTATTGCAAGTTAACTTGATGCTAAGACAAAACAAAATCTCTAAGAAAATATTTATAGAATATTAGTCAAATAAATTTTGCAAAAAGTCTAAAACAAAATCCAAAATATTTATGTTTTTGTTACTAAAATTTTATTTCAATTTTCATTTTTAGTTTCTATTAATTAACTCACATTTTATTTATTGGAGTTAATTATTTTCCTTTTTTCCAAAATTCTATTTGTATTGTAAAATTGTGTATGATCTTACCTTAGTGTCATGTTGGTGATGATACTTGGAAATCAAAAACAATTTCATAAATTTTGTGTTATCCAAGTTATGCTTGTGTATTCTCTTGGCTTAGCATCACATTGGTGATGATACCTAAATATTTGAAATATGCATTAACTTTTTATTTTCTTTTTTTAGGGGCTTTATTATCCATGGATTTCACCACCACATAGTAGGTTAAACCCCATGTACCAAAAAGGTATATAAATTGAGATTCAACTATTTTAATTGCCTAAATGGTTATAAATTTAAATCACATCATGATGTGAAGATAATTAATGCTCTAATACCTAGGGTTTTAATAGTTGGCTCAAAATATTATTTTGCCTATTGTCAACACAATGAGACCCCTGTGACTATGTTGGGTACTTTAGAATAAGACCCAATAGTGTGCATCCACTCAATTGAGTTTTTATATGGGATCAAGCCTTAATGTGCTAAAAGATATATTGGAAGACTCCCTTTTAAATAATCATATTAAAACCTTAAGCCTAGGAAATCCTATTTATCATTCAACTTTGGTGTATCGATTAGCGATTAGTGCCAAGAAGTTACCTTCCATGCAATCTTGAAACCAAAATAAGTGGGCTATGGGAATGGTATGATCCTCCATGGTTAATGCCTTGAAACATTACGCTATGACTAAGAGCACAGACAAGTAAGTGACATCAAAAGTCCCAAAAATGTTCATGAGCTTAATCCTATATTTTAACCTTTTTATGTAATTTTTTGATTGTTTAAAGTAGAACTTTGTTGTTACCTTGTGATTTTCCACATTTTTTAATATATTTGTGTTTAAATTAATTAATTTTGAGTTTTAAATCTATAAAAACATCTTAAAACCAAAATTTTCCAATAACTCAAAAGTAATTAATTTAAAAATAGATTTTTTCAGTCACTTTGGTTATTATTCTTAGTTTAAATTTTTCATTTATTTGATTCAAATTCATTTCCCCTAGTCATGTCACCTATCACTAGGAAAATGGCCATGTTTAATAACCTAAATGCAAGGGTTGTTCCATTTATTAATGACCCTTTTCAATTTATAGGCCAAGAGAATTGTGTATAAATACATGAAATCAACAAACAAGGAGGAAGAGGGGCTTATCAAGATGATTATATCCCCATGTCTATCCAAACTCCACACTCCTTTGATAAATACAACATGTCAAACAAAAATGAAGTATTGGTTCAATCCTTGGGCTTTAGAGTAAAATTATTGCCTAATTTTGATGTGTAAAACTTACAATACTTGATTAAAAGTAAAGATCCTTCATCTTCCACTCATGATAAATCTACATCTCAAGGCTACTTGTAGGGTAGTAATTCCTTTATATCATCCTCAAATCACAATATTATATTATCTCAAGGAAAATGGAAAGTTATCCTATGTGAGGAAGTATCCCAAATAATTCATGGATTCTCTTGGAAATTCATGCACATCATGGTAACCAAGAGACTATATGTTTTCAATCCAATCAACCAACTAATCCTTTTGGAAATTCTAATGTGAATGCTAATCCTAGTTTACCTTCACATGTTTATCCAACTAATTCAAGTTTTAACATGCATTAAAAATCACCAATCATAAATCTAACCAACCAAAACATGAATCTTCATTCATGTTTACCAATCACATAAAAAACTAATATAACTTGAATATGAATTCAGTTATCCAATCCAAATTTTAAAACTCTAAATTTGAAAGTACATCCAAGTTAGCAAGATCATGGCCAAATAAATCTAAGTTTGAATCTTCATTTAAACTCACAAATCAACTCAAATTAGAGTCTCCAATTCTCACCCATCATTACTAATCCAAATCAAAATAAGAGATTAAATCATCATTCTAGCTCACCAATCTAACCATCTAATCCAAGTTTAAGAATTACTTCATGAATGCTCAATAATATTAATTTAAGTAGTGGTTTACAAAATTAATTTTCTCATCCCAATTCTCTTATATTTATTCCAAATAATCTAAATATAAATCCAACTAATGTTAACTCTAATCCAAACCCTTCCTTTAACTCCAACTCAAATCCTATCTCATATTCAAACCAAAACTTAAACCCAAATAATTCAAACAATCCTAATTACAATGCAAACCTTAACCCCAAAAATGTAAACACAAATCTAACTATAGACTTAACCAAAATCAATATAGCCCAAAATAAAATCCACTTCAACCAAACCAATCCAATTCTAACTTAAACCTAGGATCAAACCCATCCAACATAAACTATAACATGAATCCACAATAATTCAATCCAAACTTATTTAACCAATATAAATTTGGTTACAACACTAACCTAAACCCCATAAATTTTAACACCAATCCTTTACCAACAAACTCAAACTTTAACACCAATCCAAGTCAACTAAATCCAAACATTCACTTTACAAATAATTCAAATGTCAGTTTTAATACTAATTTAAATCCAACAAACCTTGATTTTAATACTAATACAAATCTAATAAACCTTGGTTATAACACTAATCCCAACCCTTTTTAAAATCTAAAAAATGTTAAATTTAACAACAAACCTCCAAATAATTTCAACCAACAACATAACCAATTAACAAAAAACTAAACTAACACAAACCAATTTATTGGTCAATCCTCCAACTCATATAATCCAACAAGTCAAATGAACTAACTATCTCCATATTCTATACAAGATTTCCAAAACATAAAAGATAGGGTTCAAGACATACAAGATGGTTCTTACTCTAAGCAAAAATAGTTCAGATTTAATGAAATTTATTCATATTCTTATGATTTAAGTACCATGACCACACCTTTTTTGAAATACTTCAAAGTCCCAAAATTTAATAAATACAAAAGGAAAGGATATCCCAAATAAAACTTAATAAGATTATATCATGCATGTGTGGGCGTTGCTTATATAAATGATTATATGTTACAATTATTCCCATGAAGTCTTAAGGTTTAAGTCCTTGAATGGTTTTCAAGCCTTCCTAAAGGGTCTCTATTTATTTTTTAGGGCCTTTATAAGAAATGTTTTTGCTACTTTTCTTATAACATTGAAAAATATTCAACCACTTTGGTTTTAGACAATACCAAACAACGCAATGGTGATACCTTTTCTTCCTTCCTACAAAGATGGAAAGTAATGGCAAGTTGTTTTACATGGT
Organism: Torreya grandis; assembly: GCA_037957365.1. Lineage (NCBI taxonomy): Eukaryota > Viridiplantae > Streptophyta > Pinopsida > Cupressales > Taxaceae > Torreya > Torreya grandis. Next base: position 225,813 of record JARHVA010007491.1, on the reverse strand, counting down.
AATTTCCCAAAATTAAACTTGTGTACATATTTATGAACAATCTAAACTTAGACTTGGGATATCACTTATTAATTATTTTCCCAGGGTCCTTCGATGAAATAATTGAAAAATAAATTCAAGTTGAGTTAACATTAATTAATAAAGGTCTGATCAAGATATTTAAACCTAACAATAATTCCTCCAAATAACCAAAAAAAAAAAAAATCTTTTCAAAGAATAATAACATTATTAGAGATAGTGTGATTAATCTCAAAAAAATTCATAACCTTCCAAATCAAACACAAATTGATAGCAAACTTATCAATAACATAATGTTTTATTATTTTTAAAATAATGGGGTTTTATTTCTAATTAAATAAATAAGTCTAAGCAATGTAAATTAGTAAATACTAAGAAAGAATTAATCTAATAATTTGTGTAAACAGATTTATATTTTTACCTTTTCTAAATATAGTAATAAATAAGAGAAATCTAACTTAGCTTATTTTGAATGATCTAGATTGAGACAGGGTTTGATATTAGAGGAGTAGGACTGAGAAAATGTCAAAAACTAGATCTTAAGGCTCATTTATGGATTGGATAGGAGTACTAAAAATGGGAAACCTTACTATCTGGTAGTGTAGTCCATTTATGTGGTTGTTGTCCTAGTGGTCTGAGCTTTTTGTCTTCTATTCAACAAGCCTATGTTACCCTATCAATGAAATATCAAAGCTTGGAAGCTTGTGGAGCTCATTGTTTGTATATTCTTAATCTTCAAAATCCCTAGGAGCTCTTTATGCTTAAAATTGAATGGAAACTTGGAACATATAAAGAAGGGATTAGTGTGTAAAAGATACACTAGATGTACTTCACACCCCATGTGAGGTCACACTGCCTACATATTAATACTCTTAGGAGGGATAAAGATAATGTAGTTTTCCCATTAAATTGATTGGTGAAATTATGTATGATAAATATAACTAGATGCAAAATTGGATGTACTTTAGATGGTTAGGGATTGATGCAAAGGTTTGAATAAGCTTGAAATGATCTTGGAAACTTGTATGTAGAGAATAGGGAAGAGTGTTTAAGTATACTTGCTTGTATTCTTACTTCTTTTCTATCAATGAGTGTCACCCATTCTAAATGAAATTTTAATGGCCTTTTATATGGAAATTAATGATCACGGGTTAAATTAATTCATGTTATGTTAACAATAAAAAGGATAATGTTCCAAAAGAATCTGATCATTAAGACCAATTTTACACTTGGATAATAACACCAAATCAGGACACCTTAGGTTTTAGTGATCCCATCCAAGTTAGGCACTATTTTCTAGATGGAATGAGACCTAGGGTGATGGATCTAGGTCTAAAAGAGATACATGGGTCTGTAAGGGTTAAATCTAGAAGGCTATGGATGATTGGAAATTAGTGAAAGAATAGCCTAGAAGGGTTATGTAAGCAAGTAGGAAGACCTATAGATTGGGTATCATCAACCATACTTAAGCCATAAAATTTAATTATTTATATGACTAATTTTACCCCCCTTTATTCTAGTGATTTAGCAAAGTGAAATACTAGGATAAAGGAAAGTAAAAATCATACCTAAACTTACCTGTAAGGGAGAAGCTCATAAAACAATGTGATGCTAGATGTGCATAGAGAGAGCACATTTTGAAGTGTAAATCTATAATGAAAACATAAAATTAGATTAATTATTACTATATACACTATATATAAAACAATAATGTATAAAATTTGAGTAAGACGAAGAGAAAGGGATGAATACAACTCACTAGTACACGAACCAATACAAACCTATTGTGATGTTAGATTATGTTGGGTGTGTGTTGTAAAAAAAGTAATATCATGAATGGAATTAAGTGATTAATTCCCTAGAAGGTGGCTTAAGAATATAAAGGTTAGACCTTTGGCTCCATCATCACCTACTAGATGAAGGTAGATGATCATACATGTGATAATCGATGTCTGGATTAGGTGTCCAATCCTTCTGAATAGGTTGCTCAAGAATACAAAAGTTGGCTCTTTGGCTCCATTATTTCCACTTAAAGTGAAGCTATGAAGTGATACCAGTATAAAATAGATGTCATATGAGATGGTTCATGGAGCCCATGGATGTTCTATAAATTTGATAATGTGGCATGGATAGCCTAAATGTATGCTAGAAAATAGACCACTCTTGGTCATTTTGAAAGATGGATGTTAATATTTTATTAAATCCACTCTAAAACTAATGTACTAGGCTTATCTAAAATCCAATTCTAGAACTCAGGCACTCAAAAATTTAAACGTGTATGAAATTTTAACTTGAAAGTGATGAAAACCATGTTAGGTTGTGGAGCTAAAAGCTTCACTGATGTAAATGGAGGAGGTTGCTGAGTGTCACAGTAACCAATGTCGATCAGGCCAACTAACATTGGTCAGAGGTAGACCAAAAGCTGTTGACATCAGTCATTGATTGGCTGACGTCAGTCATCTCCAGACAAATAGAGACCGACATCGGTCGTCTGTGCATACTGGTCTAATTTTAGATGGACAGTCAGTTTGCATGTAAAGACTAATTTTAGTTTTGAGTCTGTGTTTCTAATTATTGTAATTGGGAAGTCTAATTATTGTTTGTATGGGATCTATTTAAGAGACCCATGGGGCTATATTGTAAAATGTGAAGGATCAAAAGGACTTGTCAAGGACAAGAACAAGGGTTCTTCTAGGTGTGTAAGATTAGTTGATTTGTAGGTAGTAAGATCAGGGGAGATCTACATGGTAAGTAAGGTCAATTGATCTGCAAGTGTGTGTGTGCAAGGTCAAAGGAGATCTACGGAGTAGCAAGATCAAGGAAATTTACAACACAACAAGGAGCAAGATCAAGGAGACTACTTGGAGTACTTTGAGTACTTGGTGGACTGGAAGTAGGCAACAATAGTTGTGTTGATTGTCACTTACTGGTGGAAACAACAACTCGATTATTGAGTTGATTGGTTTGTAATTGAGAGAGAGAACTCTTGAGGGAGAATTATTGTATGCCCAAGAGGTGTGGGAAGAGTGTGATTTCTTCATTGTATTTCCTTCTGGAAGAGTATTAATATAGATTGTATTTTCTGTCATATTCTTCGTTGTTTTTGAATTCTAGTTACATATTAATTATGGTTAAAATTTCATGTTTAGTTGCTTATACAAAGGTAATCAAGTGTAATCTTAAGGAGTAGGATCCTGACAAGTGGTATCAGAGCTTGTGTGTTCTAGATCCTAACAAGTGGTATCAGAGCTTTCTATTCTAGATTCTTGACAGCTGGTATCAAAGCTATGTGTTCCAGATCCTGACAAGTGGTATTAGAGCCTAGTTCAGAGCAGGTTAGTGTTTGTTGATTACAGGTCACTCACAAGGGTTTTTTGTTTGAGTGGGAGTAAAGTAATGGCAGAATAAAGTAAGCTAAGAATGTAGAAATTCAATGCAAGAATTATCAATTACTATATTGAGGAAAGAAAGGGTAGGTAAAGAAAGATTGTTGGTTGGTAGAAGATCAGCATGAAGGAAATAAAGAAGCAAATGATGCAGGTATTGTTACACGAGATGCTCTTATATGTTCCTTGGATAAAGTAGAATCTTGGGTTTTAGATTTTGTTGCCTCTTTCCATGCAACCCCAAATAGAGTATTTTTCCATGATTATGTCCATGGAGACTTTGTAAATATTTATTTAGGGGTTGGTGAGCCTTGTCAAATTGTTGGAAAAGGGGAAGTGCGGTTGAAATTGCAGACAGGCAACACATGGGTGTTGAAGGATGTCATGCATGTCCCAATCCTAAAGAGGATTCTAATTTCTATAGGAAAGTTGGGTAATGAGGGTTGCTCAATAACTCTCACAATAGAATCTTGGAAAGTTTCCAAGGGTACACTTGAATTAGCATGTGGTAAGAAAGTAGGTACTCTTTATCTATCTACTTGTATTATTGATTCTCCTTCTATTTTATCTACTTTTGATGTAGATGCAAAGATGTGGCTCTGTAGGCTTGGTCACATGAGTGAGAAGGGAATGGATGTTCTTAAGTCAAATGGTAAAAGTTTAGATTTGAAAAGCATAGATCAAGATTTCTGTGAGCAGTGTGATGCTACAAGAAAGGATTGGGTTTATTGCAGGAAGAGGAAATCTGATGTTTTTGACAAAGTTAAGAATTGGAAAGCCTTGGTTTTCAAAGAGAAGATGATGGACAGAGATCAGCTCAAGAGGCTGAATAATTTTGAGTAGGATAGTGTTAATTTGGACAAGCTTATGATCCAAAATAAACTTGTGGGTAAAAATCATCACTCATAAGAAAACACAATTACTGACATCGATTAGGTGAGAACTGATGTCAAACAGGCAGGAACCGACGTTGGTCATGTGCAGACTAAAGTTAGTGATGTCAGGCAAGTGGACACTGACATCAGTTAGGGAGCTGATGTTGGTGATTAGGAGGAATTGACATCAGTCAGGTGTAGACTGAGGTTGGCTAGAGGTGACCGACATTAGTCACTATTAAAATGGATTTTGGGTGGACAGCAAGCTGTCAAGGAGTCTCAAATGGCCATGTGGAGGATTGAAAGGGTAAGTACGCCTCAAATTCATTATTCCCCTTATTTATACTACTTATTGCTCACTAATGGTCAAGAACCAAGAAGTTTTGAAGAGGCAATGCAGGTAGAATCTAGGAAATAGTGGGAGCATGGCATGAATGAGGAAATTGATTCATTGGGAAAAAACCAAATGGGAGATTTGGTAGAGTTGCCAGTCAGGATGAAAGCACTAAAAGATGAATGGATTCCTAGGTTAAGGAAAGGAGAGAATGGATATGTGAGACAGAAGGCCAGGTTATATGGTCTTGAGCAGGCTCCAGGATAATGGTGTTTAAGGTTTGATAGGTGTATGACAAAGCATGGCTTTAGTCAATGTTAATATGACCATTGTGTTTATTTTACTAGGTTGGATAATGGTCATGACATTATCTTGTTACTGTATGCAGTGTATATGCTTGTTTTAGGGTCACACATGCAGGGATTTACTGAGCTAAAGGTAAAAGTAGCTCAGAAATGTGCCAAGAAGGATTTAGGAGGAGTAAAGAAAATCCTTGGCATGAGTATTTCTAGAGACAGGGAAAGTCACAGGTTGATTTTGTCTCCATATGATTGTGTGAATAAGGTAGTGGACAGGTTCAATATGCAAGATGTAGAATTGGTTAGCACACCTATGGTTGGATAGTTCATAGAACAGTGTCCTAAATCACATGATGAGGTTGAGTACATAAGTACTAGACCTGATATTGCCCAAGCAGTGGGAGTTATCAGCAAGTTTATGACCAATCTAGGAAATAAGCACTGGAAAGTAGTTCAGTGGATTCTTAGGTATCTGAGAGGGACCAGCAGTAGGTATACATTTTATACAGGGTCAAGTAATTCTCTACATGGGTATGTAGATTTGGATATGGTAGGTTACTTAGATGATAGGAGAAGCACCACATGATATGTGTTCACTATTGGTGGTACGATGGTTAGCTAGATTTTTGAGATGCAGAAGGTTGTTGTGGTCATAGTGGCTAGCAAGGATAAGAACCCTATAAAAATGTTAACAAATCTAGGAACAAAGGGGAAGTTGAATCTTCATTTAACTTCTGTTGGTTTTCAAGATTGAACTTGAAGAGGGATACAAGCTAGGAAACAAAATTAGATGATGTATAGGTACAGGTATAGGTGTAGCTATTTATCTCCAAGTGGGAGATTGTTAGGTTGTGGAGCTAAAAGCTTCACTGATACAAATGGAGGAGGTTGTTGAGTGCCATAGTAATCAACATCGGTCAGGCCAACCAACATTGATCAGGGGTAGATCGAAAGTTGCCGACATCGGTCATCTCCAGACAGACATAGACTGACATCGGTCATTTGTGTGTACTGGTCTATTTTTAGATGGACAATCAGTTTGTATGTAAATACTAATTTTAGTCTTGAGTCTATGTTTCTAATTATTGTAATTGGGAAGTCTAATTATTGTTTGGTTTGGGATCTATTTAAGAGACCCATTGGGCTGTATTGTAAAGGGTGAAGGATCAAAAGGACTTGTCAAGGACAAGAATAATGGTTCTTCTAGGTGTGTAAGATCAATTGATCTATAGGTTGCAAGATCAGGGGAGATCTACATAGTAAGTAAGGTCAGTTGATCTACAGGTGTGTGTGTGTGTAAGGTCAAAGGAGATCTGCGGGGTAGCAAGATCAAGGAGATCTGCAACACAACAAGGAGCAAGATCAGGGAGATCTACTTGGAGTACTTTGAGTACTTGGTAGACTGGCAGTATTGTTACTGACTGGTGGAGGGAACAACTCTGTGTTTGAGTTGATTTTTTTTGTAATTAAGAGAGAGAGAACTCTTGAGGGAGAATTATTGTATGCTAAGAGGTGTGGGAATAGTGTGATTTCTTCATTGTATTTCTTTTTGGAAGAGTGTTAATACAAGATTGTATTGTCTCTCATATTTTGTGTTGTTTCTAAATTCTAGTTAAATTCTATGTTTAGTTACTTATACAAAGGTAATCAATTGTGCTCTTAAGGAGTTGGATCCAAACAATTGGTATCAGAGCTTGGTTCACTAACAAGTGGTATCAGAGCTTTGTGTTTTAGATCCTGACAGCTGGTATCAGAGATGTGTTTGCTCCAGATCCTGACAAGTGGTATCATGTGTGCAAGGTCAAAGGAGATCTATGGGGTAGCAAGATCAAGGATATCTACAACACAACAAGGAGCAAGATCAGGGAGATCTACTTGGAGTACTTTGAGTACTTGGTGGACTGGTAGTATTGTTATTGACTGGTGGAGGGAACAACTCTGTGTTTGAGTTGATTGTTGTTTGTAATTGAGAGAGAGAGAACTCTTGAGGGAGAATTACTATATTCCCAAGAGGTGTGGGAAGAGTGTGATTTCTTCATTGTATTATCTCTCATATTCTATGATGTTTTTGAATTCTAGTTACATATTACTTCTGGTTAAATTTTGTGTTTAGTTGCTTATACAAAGGTAATCAAGTGTACTCTTAAGGAGTAGGATCCTGACAAGTGGTATCAGAGCTTGTGTGTTCTAAATCCTAACAAGTGGTATCAGAGCTTTTTTTTCTAGATTCCTGATAGCTGGTATCAGATTTGTGTGTTCCAGATCCTGAAAAACCACCTATAGATGGAGTAAGGCATGCAACCATTTAGAATGCTTGGATAATAAAATAAGCTTAGAAATAAAATAAAACCAATGTTTCACACACATTTCCCCTAATCAATAGTGTCTATAATATGGATTATGATCTAAAAGTTATGTCATTTTCCTAATCTAAAACTAAAAGTGGTAATCATCATGTTGTGCATTATAAGCCCTTGTATCTCGATTCTCTAATAAAATTGTACTAAACTATTGATTCTGATTGATTTAGATGTGAAAAAAATGTATTTGAACTAATTTTTTTTCCTATTTCTAGAAAACTTGAGTGTTTTTATACCTATATAGGAGTACCAAAATAAGTACAGCCATGTGTTTAGTGCTACTATCTATTTCAGGCATTATTATCCTATGTTGAAACTAGTTACTGATCTAGAACTGTCACTATTTTTTTTTCCTTTGTTCTAACTAGTTTGACCTCTAGATTATAAATTGGGTGATATTAATGATGTTATTTTAAATATTAGGAGATTTAATCTCTATGAAAAAACTCTTGTTTTTTTTCCCTCTTTTAAGGGTAGGAATGATAAACATGCAATGACTACCGTCAAAAGAAAGAGTCCTGCAAGTGTGTTAAGTTATATTGATATATTATATAGTAGTGATATTTGAAAAGATATTTGTAGATATAGTGATGTTTGTACTGATATATTGTTACATCAATAGGGTTATGCCTAGATACATATAACAATGTAAAAGCATGTGTAAAGTATGAACTAGAACTAGAAATGTTAGATGTTAGTTGTTAGTTGTTAGTTGGAGAGATGGATCATGATGTCCATCATAGAATCCAAGAAAACAAGAGAAATGCATGATGTGGATCATGGCATTTCACATATTGATAAGTAAACAAGCAATCAATAAAATAAGTAATAAGCATACAAGGATGGCCAAGGGGCCATGAAAATAAGGGATATGGGCATATGTCACTCAAACTATAAATATAACATAGAAGGCATTTTTAAATTCCACATACATATACAAGTGAAATAAGCAAAGTTGGCATAGGGGCCATAGGCACATGTAAGATTAAAATCAAAAGACATTGGCAAATGTCCTAAGGAACACACATGAATATAAGCAAAGGACATTGAAAAATATCCTAAGTAAAAAATAGGAGACAAACAAGAATTAGAAATAAAATCACAAAAACTATGCTAAGCAAGAGGAGATATAATGTCATAATTGGAAAGGTAAAATCACATCTAAATAATCAAAGAAAATTTGAAACTATGCAAGACATGTGCAGTACAAGACTAGGTATATGCTAAGAAATACACAAGTGATAGATACTAGTGAAATGTTGATATAGTAATATATGTAATCTAGTAAGTAATGTACATTAGTATGATAACTCAAAGTGAGTAGTGTAGGATTGATATAACTTGAATGGTGTTGTCATGTATAAGATACCCTAATGTATATGTATATTGATGTGTGTATCAAATATAGGAGGAATGCCCCTTCAATGGGTAGAGTGAGTCAATCAAGTAGATGGATTTCATTGCACACACTCAAAGAAGATCAAGTGAATCATGGTAATATACAATAGCATGATAGTAGTAATGAGAAGTATGGATGATTCATACAATCGAAAAAAAATTGGTATTTTTAACTTTGAAATGCTTTTGTATTTTGAGTTTTTTGTATTGTTTTTATATTTTGATATAATCTATGTATAGATAAAACTAGGAATAAATGATAAGAATCAATGAGTCTTGAATGAGACTCACTATCATGGTGTTTTATATTAAAAAACTAAATCATGCATAATCATGAGGCGCGATTGAATGTCTAAGATTTTGAAGCTGAAATCTATGTTCATTGTAACTAATCTAAGATCTCTGAAGTGGAAACTAAATATGGGGTCCCCTTATCACTCTAAGAAGTGGATAAAACTATAGGGCTCTTAGGGAACCATCTAAAAGTAAAATAATCTCTTTGAATATGTGCTCTATGTGTAGCTTCATGAGACCTTAATGTTACTACTCTAGGTGTGAATACTATAATTGGAAGCTATCTAGAATCCTAAAACTATGGAGGTGTGTGAACCTTCTATACTAGTGATGGATGTTCCAACTATGGCTAGATCTGAAGTGGAAGTAGAATTGAAACTAGAGGAAAAATTGAGATAAGTGGAAGTACTAGAGTTAGTGTTTGTAAGTTGGTATATGGATCTAAATTAAGGAGTGGTGACTCATAAAGAACTCCAATAATTGTAATAACAAGATTAGTGTGAATGAATTTCATGCATTTATAAACTATAGAGGGTACTATCCTGATTTTTTGAATCCATGGTCAACCAAGTAATATGTCAAAAACTCCTACACTGAGAACTATAGTGAATGGTGTTGCTAAATATGTAGTACCAACCTATAGTGGAAGTACTATCTCACCTAATGAATTATTTATATGCCCACTAAAACCGTTGATAACTATGTATGTTAGAGTGATATCCTACTCTGAGTAACCCAAATGTTGTAGTAGTGTCAAGGTGCACATGTTAAGGCTGAAACCATTGTTAATAATAACATTGTGAATAGTTTGATTATGAATATGTACTTTGATAAAAAAGTGCATTATAACCTATAGTATCCTCCATAATCTATTGATCTAAAAAATATATCAAAGGTCTGGTTGGAACTTAGGAGTCATACATACCTATCATACCTCTCAAAGAATGTGCCTCAACTAAAGGTGCCTGATATGTATCTAGTGGAGGATGTGCATGGTATGTATGGTGAACAATTAAGGTGTCCTCTTTATCCTATTTATAATGTTGTGTAAATGGATATAAGAATATTTTCAAAGCTATATCTTGTGTTGGATTTGCCTTTAGAGGCTCAATTGAATTGCCTAGATCAAGTAGATTACCATCTATCAAGTCATGTATCTTATGTCTCAAACTGATGCACATATTTATTGTGTGGCTTGGTGCCCTATGAAAATCACAAAATTCATGTTGATCATATCCTCATGGAATATTCTTCATTGGGTTAGTTTCCTTGATAAAAGGGAGAGTGATGATGTTACATTCTAATAACTGTTATAAAACCCTGACTAGAAATATTGGTAGATTGGTAAATGCACAATGAGGAGGTACTAATAAAACCACACACTAAGGGGGATCTAAAGCTACATTGACTTTTGGTTGATTTTGATTCTTATTGTCATTAATTTTGACCTTTTATGGGACTTTTCTATTACTCTTATTTGTTGTGTCTGAGATACTTGAGTACTTAAGTTTGCCCATTGAAATTAGCTTGACTTCTCTTTCCTTGAGTGTATGACATAATTTGATGAAGGAAGAAAATATTTTAAACATAATAGATTCATAAAATGTTGGTATAAGGCTATATTTAAAGATGTCCTATAACTCTTGATCAGCCATGGAGTTAGTTAGCTTAGCTAGAGTAGTCATGTATCTAAGAACATAATCCATGAGGGGATCATTTGACCTTTGTTTCTTTTGATCAATTTGTGCATAAGAAACCTTATCACCAATGTTTATACTTAAATGTGCTAGAAACATGTCTATTAAAGGATTGAATGTCATGACCTACTAATTCAATAAACTATAAAACCATTGTAAAGCATAATATTTTAGACTCTATGGAAATAACTTGGTAAGTATCTAGTCATTGGGTATATAATCTAAACATGTTACATGGAAATATCTAAAATGTGTCTCTAGATCACCCTTTCCATCATATAGAGTGAGCTTGGGTTGAACAAAACCTGATGGTAAGGGTGTAGAAGTAATGTGATGTGCCAATGGTGTATGTAGTAAACCAAAAGAATCCAAAGCTTGTTTAGGTCTTATGGTACCTTGGTCAAGATGTTTCACCTTAGATTAAAGAGATATCCTCTTCAAAAATGGCTTCCACATCAAGAGATAAGGATGTACTAGTTGTAGCTAGTGGCACAAAAGAAGGTTGGGCTATTATAGGGGGTTATTGAGACATAGTTGCCCCTGTAGTGTTATTTTCAACTAGTTGCTCTATGGGAATGGAAGAATCAATCTACATAACCTTTTTAATTTCCATGATAGATTTCAAGATTAGTGTATGATTTTTAGGCTATTCCTTAAGTCTTTCTCTAAAATTTTGTAAAATCAAATATTTTTTGAGTACAACTTCATTAGTGTATGATCTTTAGGCTATTCCTTAAGTGGATCAATAGTCTAATGTGGTGGAGCATGAGCATCAATGTGTGCCTCATCATTGTTATTTTCATATTGATCTTTATCAAAATTATCCTCATTAAAATTGGTGTAGTCTAGTTATGTAGAATCTATGACTAAAACTTGATTTGATTGTTTATCCATGATATATGGCTGAGTTGCAAGAATCTAGGTGAACTCATGAGGATTGCCACTAATTATTACACTTCATCTCAAAGTAAGAGATGTAAGGAACTTAGGTGGCATAATTATAAATAACTTGGATAATAGTAAAAAAGATTAAGCTGATATAATCTAAACAAGGAACTAAAATATGCATAGAAAGGATACGAAGTTCCCAAACTTGTAAGGTGATACCTCAAAAAGAAAATAGGTGCTAGTATATACAACTAAGGATTTTTTGATAATATTTATGAAAAATAATATGAATTTTTGAATTTTAAAATGATTTTTTGAGTTTGATATGCAACTAAAAATTCAAAAAATGATTTAAAAAGTATTCTAAAGTAACTAGGAGTTTAGTTGATGCAATCTAGGGACTGTTTGAATGATTTATTTTTAAAAAAATAGTATGATAATTTTAAATTTTTGATATGAATTTATAGAATGTTTTATAATTTTAATTGAAAAAATTAGGAAAAATTAGAAAAAAATTCTAAAATTAGCAATATATTTTTCCTAGTGTTTGGAATGTGTTTGTATGCAAGGAGGACCTAATATGTGTAAACTAGGGTTTTAAAAAAATATGTGATATTTTGTAATTAATTTGTATATTTATGATTTTTAAATATACTAAAAATCATGAAATTATGGAAAAAAATCAAAAATAATCTACCCTATGGTTTTTAAGGGTTTTATGCAAAAATTCAAAGTTAGGTTCAACAAAATGTTTTATTGTTTTCAATATAATGGGGTTTTATTCCTAATTAAATAAATAGATCTGAGCAAAGTAAATTAGTAAATAATATGGAAGAATTAAGATACTAATTTGTGTTAATAGATTTTTATTTTTTACTTTTCTAAATATAGTAATAAATAAGAGATATCTAACTTAGCTTATTTTGAATGATCTAGATTAAGACAGGGTCTGATATTGGAGGAGTAGGATTGGGAAACTATCACAAACTAGATCCTAAGGTTCATTTGTAGATTTGATGGGAGTGAAAGAAGTGGGGAACCCTATTGTTTGGTGTTGTAGTCCTTTTTTAGCACTCTTGTCCAGGTGGTCTAAGCTTTTTGGGTTCTATTTTGTAGGCCTATGTTACCCTATCAGTGAAATATTAAAGCTTGGAAGCCTAAAAAGATTGTTATGCATATGTTATTAATCTTAAAAATACCTAGGATCTATCTATGATTTAACTTGAATGGAAACTTAGAAAATATACTGAAGGGGTTAGTGTGTAAAGGATACATTGGATGCACTTCACAATCTGTGTGTAGGCACATTGCCTACATACCAATACTCTGAGGAGGTATCAATCTAATGTAGTTTTCCAATTAAAATGCTTGGTGAAATTGTGTATGATAAATGAAACTATATGTGAAATTAGATGTAATATGAATGGATAGGGCCTTATGCAAAGGTTTGAATAAGCTTGAAATGATCTTAGAAGGTTGTATACAGAGAATAGGGAAGAGTGCTTAAGTATACTTGCTTGTATTCTTGATTATTTTCTATTAATGAGTGTTAACCCTTCTAAAAGGACTTTTAATGGCCTTTTATAGGGAAATTAATGATCACAGGTTAAATGAATTCAGTTTAGGCTAACAATAAAAAGGATAAAGATATGAAAGATTTTGACCATTAAGACCTATTTTGCACTTGGACAATAGCATCAAAATTAGGACACCTTGGGTTTCAACACTCTTATCCAATTTGGGCACTATTTTATAGATGGAATGAGACTTATGGGGATGGATCTAGGCCTGAAATAACTACTTGGGTCTATAAGGGTTAAGTTTAGAAGGCTAAGAATGATTAAGAATCTATAAAATAATAGCCTATAAGATTTATGTAAGTAAGTAGGAAGACCTATGGATTGGGTGTCATTAGCCATGCTTAAGTCATCCATTTTCACATTTTATATGACTAGACATAACTATTCCTAGTGGACAACCTAGACAAGGAAGACCTAAGCATAAATTCACTCAATAGTGTGACACTTATGAAAATGTTTTTTGAAAGTTAGATTACGTTAACATGTTAACTTGGCCTAACACCAAACCTTTTGATGAAAATGTTCCTAAACCTAATTATTAAAAAGAACATGAATATTATGAATATCGTAAGATCAAAGGATATTCTACTAATCAATGTATGCACCTCAAACACTATGTTTAAGATCTCATTTATAAAGGGCATATAATGATTGAAAATCAAACATCCAAAATATTCAAATAACCAAAAGTTGGGGATATACCAAGATCTATTTCCCAATCATATGTAAGGAAAAGGAAAGCATAAACAAGAATAACTTGAAGCTAGTAATGTCAATCAAGATATTCATCCAATTTTAAATTTATAGTTAATAGTGTTGATTTTATAAACAACCACATCATTGTCATTAATTTTTAACCTCAAGAGTAAATTTTTAGTATAAGGCATGAAAACCTTACTATTCCAAGTAAATCATCCTCTAACGTTGATTGCAAATACAAAATTATAAATCATCTTGAGAAGAAACCCACATATATTTATATATTAGACCTTCTCAAGGTATCACTTGTATATAAATATATTCTATACAAAGTCCTTCAAGGGTCTAACATCCCTCAAGGCATCAACCCTGTAAACTTCCAACTATTAATCTAAACTTTTTCAACTAATAATCAAGTAACATTTGACCATTTTGACATCTCCCCTTTGGGATCAGATCACAATCTTCCATTGTACATAGAAGTTATCATCTCTAAGCATAAGGTGAAGAGGGTGTTTATAGACAATTGTTCAACATTAAATCTATGTACATTATGACTAATAAAAAATTTAGGATATCCAAAAATAACATTGAAAACTAATATTATCACTATAAAGGAATATGACAATAATGAGTGGAAATCCATGGTCATAATATATCTTCCTTTAATGGTGGGGTCCATTATAAAAGAAACTCTAGTCCATGTACTTAATCTTGATCTACCTTAGAACATACTTCTTGGACATCTATGGAAACATTCCATGAATGCCATCCCATCCACCCTATACCAATGTGTAAAATTTTCACATAAAGGTGTGGAAGTAACTATTCAAGGTGATCCTCAACCCTTCCAATAACAAGATATTAGAAGGAAAATACCAAAAATTTCATTATTTACCAGTTAGCGATGACAACTTTAATCCCATTTAGGATTATCCTTTACTTGAAAAATGTATTAATCATAAAAAATTATTTAAAACACCTCTTGGGGTTTAAATTAACATACCAACTACTTCCATTTACATTGAAAAGGATTCCACTAGTGAAGCTTCCAATCAACCATCTACAAAATAAGCTTCCAATTAGCCTTCTATTGATCAAGCTTCAAACAAACCATCTACGTCCAAAGCATATTTATCTACCTCAACTTATTATAAGATAATTGACAAAGGAATGAATGAGTACATAATTATATATTTAAATTATACAAGTACAGTCCATACAAATCCACATAATTATAGCAGGCCCCACCAACAATAGGATAATAGAGTAGTTAAGAGATTTAGTAAGATAAAATTTCTAGAATGTGGTTTCCTTTTAGAAAAACATATAGGATATTCCAATATATCTTGGATTTACTGTGATGAACTAGATACTTGATTTACCAATAACAAATATCATGTCACCAAGTCCATCATGTGTAACATTATGAATTATAAAGATAAAGGCCTTGGTCTCCATGAACAAGGATCCATTAAACCCATAATGATAAAATAAAATGAATATAAACATGATATAGGTTTAATCCACTCAACATGCATCTCACACTTTTCTAAAGTGGCTCTTCTAGTGAGACATAAGATGATTCTTCAAATAGATAAATGGGTTACATTCTTAGCTTCTTTGAAGACCTTGTTCGTACTAACCTTTTTCATGTTAATTCCATTTTTACACTATATCCACAATTCATAAAGTGTGACCAACATGAAACACCTACACTTGATCATTTCCAAAATGATGAGGTAATTTATAAATTATTTAGAGCAAGTGATCATATTTGAGAAGGTAATTATAAGAAAGGATTTTCAATTTAGTTACATAATTCAACGTAATTTAGGGAACAATAACTACATCAAAATATCAATTTAGCATCTACTTCAAATTAGATGAAACTAGAGGAGGAATTAAATCTTCCTTCACCACCCATAAATTATAAATAAGAATAAACTCTCATTTTTGAGGAGACTATTCCTGTCAAGATTGGAATATAAAAGGGTCCCAAAATTATCAAACTTGCAATATTTCTTATACAATAAGAAAGAGAAATACTTGCACTTTTGCTTCTTGAATTCTCTAATAAATTTTCATGTTATTATGTGAATATTATATGGATTGATCTAGAAATATCAATGCATCATCTTGTTGAATAGACACATGCCATACCAATCAAACAAAAAATCCACAAGATGCATTCCAAGATCATGCTACTAGTGAAAGAGGAATTTAAAAATCAATTAGTAGTTAGTTTCATACACAATATTAACTTTTTGTTGATGTAGTGGATTACACCCGGGGCAGGAGGCCGAGCTCCTACCTTTCCACATGCAATAATGGAAACTTCCCTCTCACCTATGGGACTAGTGAAGCTAGAGGGGAGAGTCTCTAGATAAGGGCTAGCTCCCTTTGATGTATCCTTGAGGCCCTAGTTTCTCCTACTGCTAACAAACAAAATGAAAAAAAAGGTAGGAGGGATGAAAAGAGAGAGAGAGATGCTGAAAATAGAACCTAAGACTAAAAAAGGAAAAGGTGATACACCAAAAAATGTGACCCACCCAACCTGAATATATACTTTTCACCAAAAAGAAGCACCCATACACTTCATCTAAAGAGGGAAGCTCTTTTGTAACATTCAGCTAGGGGTCCATGAAAACACAGGGAGGAAACAACTACCAGAGGTGTCCTTAGACACACTTATGGCAACCTATTTACAAGCACCTATATTCTTCTTGTAGACACTTCTAGCAGACTTGCACAAAGGGAGACTTCACAATGCACTAGACATGTTATAATTGATCTATGAGAAGCATGAAATACAATGACTTAACACAAGGAGAAAATAGACATATAATTTAAAGTGTAAGTCCAGATAGAGGTAAAAAAGCTAAGTTCTGATTCAAGGTAAAAAATTGGCAGCTCTACCTTACAAGCTTGAGAGATTTTTGGGAAGAGTTTTGCCTTAAGGCTGAGAGTGGATCCTTCTCAAATGAGAAATTTTACAATATATAGAAAGAGGAAGATAACTTGGTGCTTTTGGGGAAATATTTTTGAGCTCTTTTTTCAAGTGGCCCATGTGCATTCTAAACCTTGGGAAGAGGAAGCCATCAGATTGTTAGCTCTTGTTTTGACTTTGGCATTCCACATTAATGTGAAAACATGGTTGCACCTCTTTTTTCCAAACAGACTACTTCCTTCAAGGCATTTATGCAGCTTGTCTATTGTTTGTGCCATTTGGTGATCATCTGGCAATAAACTACCTTCCCTTTGCCACTTAGACTAATTTGTCTCTTTTTGCACCTTGTCTTCTTCTTACTTTGTCTCCTTCTGCTCTTTCAGCCCTCGAGGGTGATATTCTAGAGGGTCATTACATTCCTTAGGCTCTTTTCATGGTTGGTGCTCAGGCAATTCAAAAGCAAATGACTATTTCATTGTCTTAAAATTAACATTCACATAGCCATCATATTGAAATTAAAAACCTAATGGCTAGTCCATTTCCTTAAAATTGATGGCTTTTGGGACGTCACCATCCTTGGAAAAAAGCCTTAGGTCTTTTTTGTGGATTTCTTCCCGCAGACTTTTTCTGTGGACAATTTTCCCACAAACAAAAAGTCCATGAGAATTGTCTCAATTTTTTATCCTTTTGTTTTGGGTTCTTTGGCTTTTCTTTATGCTGGTGACCTTCCCTAAATTCCTTTAGACTTTTTGTCTGAAGATATTCCTTCAAAAAATAAGTCTAAAAAAAATCATGCTTGTCAAAATTCCAAAAAACTTACCCTTTGCGGCTATCTTTCCTTTGAAGTGCTTCCTGCCCTTCGTAAGGGCTCCTAAACCTAGAACTACCCTCCGCAAGGGAACCTACCCTTTGGATTTGGGACACCCCCTTGAACCAAGTCGTTGAATGAACCCATAGAACCAAAAATGGTTCAACGGTTTAATGGTTCAACACTGTGTGTCGAGCCTTTGAACTATTCACTTAAACCAACTATTGAACCAATTCAATGAATTGGTTCAATAGTTTAACAATGAATGCTAAGCCTTTGAACCTTCCACAGTGAACCAAGTGATTGAACCCGTGATTGAACCAAGTGTTGAACCCGATGATTGAACCAAATGTTGAACCTGTTGATTGAACCAAATGTTGAACTAATCCATTAAACTTGAGTGATGAACCTACCAATTAAACCAAGGTGTTGAACTAAGGCATTTAACCAATTCAATGGTTCAAAGATGCTAACCTTCCTTGTGATCTTCTTCAGACAAGAGCTCGAAGAAGCCTTGTAAAACCCAGCACTCTTTGAAACTGATTCTTCATGCACCAAAAGACTAACCCTATAGATTTCATAAAATTCACTCTCATGTAGAGTCTATAGAAATGGGCCTATAGAGTCTATAGAAAACCTCATTATTGAGTCCATAGAAATCCAAGCTCTGCAGAGTCTATAGAAATAGACCTATAGAGTCTATAGAAATAGACCTACAGAGTCAATGGGCCTATAGAGTCTATAGAAAACCTCATTATTGAGTCCATAGAAATCCAAGCTCTACAGAGTCTATAGAAATAGACCTATAGAGTCTATAGAAATAGACCTATAGAGTCTATAGAAATAGACCTACAGAGTCTATAGAAATAGACTTGGAGAGTCTATAGAAATTCTTGGACTCATGTAAAATTAAAAATGAAATGACTTAGAATATCAGGGGAAGAAGGGGACTAATTTTTGGCCTATTGGACAAAAAATGGTCAACAAATTAGTGACTCCCAGGGGAAGCATGCCTGCTATTCTTAGAGACCAGTTGCCTTGTAGTCCATTGGGCATGGAGTCAAATGTAGCTCTTGAACAAAGTTAGCAATAGCCCCAGAGATCCAAGAATCAAACATGAAGCTTTTACCCCACACATAAAGGGAAACACACAAGGCTAAAAACACTAGTGCAAACTACACTTATGGAAAGCAGGAAAAGAAACTAAAAAACAACTACTATATACAACTAACCAAGAATCATTGCCTCCCTCTTGGATCAAAGGGAAAAATTCTTAAGCCCACTTCCTAGCAAGAATACTTATGGTGCCAAATAAGTGGCTAAATGAAAAGGAGATTTGGTGACCTACTCCTCTTGCCTATCACCTAGATTGGCTAGTATCTGAGTGGATCAGATTAAAACATGCTTCTAATATATACATACTCTATTCATTCCTAGAAGCTTATTGAATGTTAATCCTTCATGCTGGTGCATATTACCAAGAAATCAATGGCTACTAGCTCATCACCATAATCCCTTTGATATGTATAGCTTCCTTGTAGTGCATCATGGTCTGACCCATTTCCTTCTACTTCATTAAAGACACTGTCAGACTCATCCTCTACTTCCTCTTGGCCTTTTTGAAGAAGGGTGACTATGGTGATGTCTAAAATGGAGTCACAAACTAATTTCTCATCCCATAGAACATTACCTCTCTGTTCAAAACTTTCTTCTTCAAGGCTTTCCTCAAGGAAGACAAACCTCTCCTTTTCCTCCTTAAAGATCAAGATCTCTAGATTTTCAAAGATATTCTCATGATCCTCCTCCAACTCAAGCTCCTTAGCATAGTCATCCTCCTCATCGAAGCAACAAGGAAGTTCATCAAACAAAGGGGGAGAGATCTCACCATGCTTATGTTCCTCATATTACTCAAACATCTGCATGTATGCGTGACTTGAGTCTTTTTCATTGCTAATGATGCCTTCACAAGGAGCATCAATGATGATTTATTCTTTGTTGTCACTCATGATAGCCTCTTGGGAAACTATAGATTGGTTCTTTTGCTCCTCACTCACCTCCTGTAGAATAGGTTCCTCCTTGAGAAGGGGTGAAGTTGGAAAAATATGTGGAAGAGGAGGCAGTCCTTGAGCTAGAATCAAATGATTATCCTCCTTCCATCTGGCTAGCACTTCATCTATATCAGGTGTGGCCTGATAGCTCTCTTGGAGGTGTGTAGATGGGGTGTGTTCAGACATGGAATGTGCCATTGGGTCTGAACCATCCATCACACATTGGCTAAGGAATCTCTCTCTGGATTCCAACTCTGTAATTCTCCTAGCCATATCCTCTTGGAAGTGACTTTATTGGAGGTCACCAACATCATCATGAGTAGGAGTAGCCTCATCTTCTTCAAGTTTTTGAGTATAATCTTTCTTCTCCTCCTTCTTGCTCCATGATTCTACTATTTTCTTCCAGTTTAGGATCTCAAAATTGGAATTTTGCTCCTGTGAATAGGCAGTAACTTTGTTTTCTCCAAGGTCTTGGGGCTCCTCCACAAGGTCTAGAAGTTCTAACTGTTAGGGTGTGGAGCTAAAAGCTTCACCAAGGACCAGACTTAAACAGGTTCAGGTCTACACAAATGCCGGCATCGGTCAGGAGTGACCGACGTCGGTCAGTTGCAGTTACAGAGGCGCCGACGTCGGCAGTAGTGTCGGCCGACGATGGTCATAGGCGAATAGGCAGGAACTGACGTTGGTTACCTGTGTGTTTAGAAAGCGATTTTCGAGGACAGAAGCGAGTGTTTGCATGATGAGTTTGAGTTGTAGTCTCAAGCTCACGTCTCTATTATTAGCAATATTATTTTTAGAGCCCTTGTTGAAGAGGCTTAACTATTTGTTGTAAGAGCATGCTCAAGTTTCCTATTTCTATATGTAGGAAAGATCTTCTTAGCTTAATGAGTAGAATGTATCAGTAATAGTAGAACATTGTGAATGTTTGAAGGACAGTACTGAGTTGCATCAATCCAGGTTGTTGGATTTGATTGTACTTGAGAGAGAGCTCTTGAGGAATAGAGATCTAGTGAGAGATCTTGTGTGCATCTGAGAGAGAGGTGTGGAAGAACGAAGTTTCTTCATTGTATTCCTATTGTAAAGAGTTTCAATACAAGTTTTTAGGGTGTTTTCTTGTATATCTTGTTTTGTGTTATTTATCATTTCAGTTACTTATCTATCTAATTTATTTTCACGTTTATTGCTTTCACAAGTGTAATCTATTGTTGGTTTGATCCCCCAGTAGTTACCCTGACATTGACTGAAGCCATGCTTCGTCCTCCACCTGTCAAACCCTGTACCACTGTCCTGCAGCTTCCTCAAGACCATATGCCTGGTCTTCCATCTCACATATCCATTCTCTCTATTCTTCTACTAAAGAATCCATTCGTCTCTGTGCTTTCATCCAGCTGGCAAACCTACCAAATCTCCCGCTTGGTTCTGCATCATAATCCTACCTAGCTCCCACCTGTTTCCTAGATCCTTCCTGCTCTACAATTAGCAACAAGTATGAAGAAGAGGAACACAAATTTGAGGGCCTACTCACATCTTCAGTCCTCCGTATGGGTGTTTGAGACTCCTTGACAACATGCTATCCACCCAAAATTTGTTATAGTGACCGACCTCGGCCACCCCACAGTCTGCATCTGACAGACGTCGGTTCCCATGCATCTGTCCCTGACTACCAACCTACTGGCACTGGTGTCCCTGCTGCTGACGTCGATCCTCCTGACCGACATCGGTCTTACATACTGCCAACGTCAGTCCCCTGACCGATGTCAGTCTTACTCTTCTCCCCGACACTGCCGGCTTCGGTCTGCACATGACCGACATCGGCACCTGTCTGTTCGACACCGGTTCCTCCTAACTGATGCCGGTATCTGTGTTCACCTATGAGTGATGAATTTTTACCCATGATCTCCTTTGAATCAATCTCCATGTCCAAACTACACTGCTCAGATGTATCCAACCTCATCCACTAAACTCTGTCCGCCATCTCCTCTATAAACACCAAGGCTTTCCAGTTCTTAAGCTTGTCAAATATATCCATCTTCTGCTTAAGAAAATGCATCTCCTTCCTACTCATGTGACCAAGCCTATGAAGCCACGTCTCTGCAATAGAAGAAGAATTAGTAATATAAACAAGTAGATAAAGTGTACCTATTTTCTTACCACCAGCTAATTCAAGTGCTACCACTGTGAGAGTTCTTGTGCATCTCTCATCACCCAATCTTTCTGAAGAAATTAGCCATATCTCCAAACCTGGGACCTGCATGACCTTCATCAACACCTGTGTGTTGGCCGCCTGCAATTTCAGCTTCACTTCCCCTTTGCCAATTCTTTGGCAAGGCTCACCAGCTCCTCTACCTGGGGCTACATGGAAAGAGGCAACCGAATCTTTTATCCAAGATTCAACTTTATCCAAGAAACTTGTAAACACATCCTGTGCAATAACACCTGCTACATCTGTATCTTCAGTTTCTTCATGCTGATCTACTACCAACCAACAATGTTCTTTTACCTGCTCTTTCTTTCCATGGGACCTTAAGTAACCATCTGTGCTTTTCAACTCCTCCATCCTTAGCTTACTTTGATCTACCGTTGCTCAACTCCCACTTGATCAGAAACCACTGAGAGTGCCCTGTAACCAAACACAACCCTGCTTCCTGCAACCTTAGCTCTGATACCACTTGTTGGGAAAATAAGAACCCAACTTTGGAAGCACACAATTGTTTACCAACTTCAAGCAACTTAATATGCGGAAATAACCAGAATTAACAAGTAACTAGAATTCAGAATAACACAGAATATGAGAGACAATACACAACTTGTATTAATAACTCTTTCAGAAGGAAATACAACAAAGAAGACTGCCACAGTTCTTCTTCCTTACACACCTCTAGGGTTGCCACACCTCTAGGACATAAACAGTAAATCTTTCCTCAAAGCTCTCTCTACTAGGTCCCAACACCCAACTCAAACACAGAGTTGGTGTTCACCTTACACCTGTGCTCCACGCACTCCACAAGTGCTCCACGCACTCCACAAGTACTCAAGGTACTTCAAGTAGATCTCCCATGAACCTGTAATAACTTGCACTTCAACAGACCATACTTATGGAAGGAACTCCCTTGCCTTCCTCTTAGCTCTATCTAAGTACACACCTGTACTCCAAGTAGATCCTGCCTAATACTGCTCCCTATTGTGTTACTGTCTATATGATCTTGCACACCTGCAAATCAAACACGGTTCTGCACACCTGTGAACCTTGACCTTGCACACACATACACCTACAGATCAACGATCTTACTTACCATGTAGATCACTCTACACCCTGAAGAACCCTTGTCCTTGCCTCACCAAGTCCTTATGATTCTCCAACCAGTACCAAGCTTGGCACTGATAGGGAACTAGGAGGAACACCCTTACTTCACACACAGAAGGAGCAAACTTTGCTCAACTCAAACTAGAACACTTTTCCAATACAACCATGAGTTTATTATATAGATCTCATCCAAAAAATAATTAGACATCTAATTACAATAATTAGATCCGCAGTTATGAGTCTAAAATTAGCACTCATCATGCAAACACTTGGTTCGTCAACCAACTGCCCGTAATTAACTCGCAGTCGAACCACACAGGTGATCGACATCGGTCCCTGTCTGCCTGGAGGTAACCGACATCGGCCGATATATGACCGACGTCAGTTGCTTCTCTCTGCTATCCTGCCGACGTTGGCTGATCAGATCGACCCTAGCTTATCTGCAACTTAGCAACCTTCAGCAACCTCCTCTCCTATTTGCATCAGTGAAGCTTTTAGCTCCACAACCTAACACTAACTCTCTTTCATGAAGTAGATCTTAGCCTCTAAATCTTCAATTTGCTTATCTAGATTATCATAAAAGAGTCTTTCTTAGAGGTCACCAGCATCATCATGTTGAGTAGGAGTAGTTTTGAGAGAGATGTGTTGGTTCATAAGGTTCCCCCAAAAAAATTCATGATCTAAGGAGTTTAAAAGGTTCATCTCCATGGGAGGTTGTTCTAGTTCCCTTTGATACTTGAAGGCTAGGTGTACAAGGTCAAAATCAGGGTTGATTGATGCATCAGATGAGCTGGAGTGAGCAAGTGCCACTTGATAAAAAGGATTTGGTATACAAGAGGGGGCTTTCTTTAGGATAGGAGGGGGCATGCAAGGATAACTACCTTACATGAATGGATTCCTTCACTTTGCTACCTCCTCCTCCATGGATTGTAAGGCTTGAGCTTGCCTAAACAAACACACCTCTTTGTACATTAGGTCCTGCTGATAACCATACTACTCATCCAGTCTATCTATTTCCATTACCTACTTCTCAAACTCTAGCGCCACTTCCCTTATCATCGAAGGGAAATTAGGAGAGCTACTTGAGGGGATTCCATAAATTTTTTGAGTTTAATTGAAGTCATATGAGTGAAAACAAGACCCATGATTTTATATAAAGGAATTATACATACAAAAATGTGATTTCTTGATGGCACTAGGATGCTTAACCAACTAATTCAACTCAGAGTCACCATTGCTGTTGATGTAAAAGCCTCCAAAGGCTAGTTGGCTAAAGAACACACCAAAAATTCTTCAACTCTTTGGACACAACTTGTCCTAGTTGATCAAACTAGGCATGCAAAAACTAGTGACACAGTGGATTGCACCCAGGGCAGGAGGCTGAGCTCCTACCTTTCCACACCCAACAATGGAAACTCCCCTCTCACCTATGGGACTGGTGAAGCTAGAGGGGAGAGTCTCTAGATAAGGGTTAGCTCCCTCTGATGTATCTCTTAGGCCCTAGTTTCTTCTATTGATAACAAACAAAATGAAAAAAAATGGGGGAGGGATGAAAAGAGAGAGAGAGATGCTAAAAATAGAACCTAAGCCTAAAAAAGGAAAAGGTGATACACCATAAAATGTGACCCACCCAGCCCAAATATATACTTTTCACCAAAAATAAGTGCCCATACACTTCATCTAAAGAGGGAAGCTCTTTTGCAATAGTCAACGAAGGGTCTATGAAAACACAGGGAAGAATCAACTACTAGAGGTGTCCTCAGACACCCTTATGGTAGCCTATTCACAGGCACCTATATTCTTCCTGTAGACACTTCTAGTAGACCTACACAAAGGGAGACTTCACAATGCACTGGACATGCTATAATCGATCTATGAGAAGCATGAAAGATAATGACTTAACGTAAGGAGAAAATAGACATATACTTTAAAGTGCAAGTTTAGATAGAGGTAAAAAAGCTAAGTTCTGATTCAAGGTAAAAAACTAGCAGCTCTGCCTTACAAGCCTAAGAGATTTTGGGGTAGAGTTTTGCCTTAAGGCTGAGAGTGGATCCTTCTCAAATGAGAAATTTTACAATATATAGAAAGAGGAAGAGAACTTGGTGCTTTCTAGGAAAGTTTTTTGCACTCTTTTTTCAAGTGGTCCATGTGCGTTCTGAACCTTAGGAAGAGGAAGCTGTCTAATTATTACCTCTTATTTTGACTTTGGCATTCCACATTAATGTGAAAACATGGTTGCACCTCTTTTTTGCAAATAAACTGCTTCCTTCAAGGCATTTATGTGACTTATCTACTATTTGCACCATTTGGTGATCATCTGGTAATAAATCACCTTCCCTTTGCCACTTGCACTGCTTTGTCTCTTTCTACACCTTATCTTCTTCTTCTTTTGTCTCCTACTCTTTCAGCCCTCGAGGGGGATCTTCTAGCAATTCACTACATTCCTTGGGCTCTTTTTATGATTGGTACTCAGGCGATTCAAAAGCAAATGGCTATTTCACTATCTTAAAATTGACATTCGTGCATCTTTCATCTTGAAATTGAAAACCCAATGGCTAGTTTGTCTCCTTAAAATTGACAGCTTTCAGGACATCACCATCCTTGGCAAAAATCCTTTAGGTCTTTTTTGTAGATTTCTTCTCATGGACTTTTTTTGTAGACAATTTTCTAATGGACAAAAAGTTTGCGAGAATTGTCTCAATCTTTTATCCTTTTGTTTCAGGTTCTTTGGCTTTTCTTTGTGCTGGCAGCCTTCCCCGAATTCCTTCAGACTTTTTTTTCAAAGGAATTCCTTTAGACAAAAAGTTTGAAAGAATTCATGCTTGTCAAAATTCTAAAAAACTTACCCTTTATGGCTATCTTTCCTTTGAAATGCTTCTTTCCCTCTGCAAGGGCTCCTATACCCAAAACTACCCTCCATAAGGGCACTTACCCTTTGACTTTGGGACACCCCCTTAAACCAAGATATTGACCCAACCCATTGAACCAAAAATGGTTCAATGATTCAATAGTTCAATGGTTCAACACTGCGCGCTGAGCCTTTAAACCATTTGCTTGAACCAACCGTTGAACCAATCCATTAAACCAGTTCAACAATTCAACACTGTGTGCTGAGCCTTTGAACCTTTCGTGGTGAACCAAGTGATTGAACCCATGATTGAACCAAGTGTTAAACCTATCAATTAAACCAAATGTTGAACCTACTAATTGAACCAAATGTTGAACCAATCCATTGAACTTGAGCGATGAACCTACCGATTGAACCAAAGCATTGAACCAAGGCATTGAACTAGTTTAATGGTTAAAAGATGCCAACCTTCCTTGTGATCTTCTTTAGACAAGAGCTTGAATAATCCTTGTAAAACCCAACACTCTCTGAAATTGATTCTTCATGCACCAAAAGACTAACCCTATAAAGTTTGTAGAAGTCCCTTTCCTGTAGAGTCCATAGAAATGGGCCTGTAGAGTCCATGGAAAACCTCATTACTGAGTCCATAGAAATCCAAGCTCTGTAGAGTCCATAGAAATAGACCTATAGAGTCTATATAAATAGACATATAGAGTTTGTAGAAATAGACCTACAGAGTCCATAGAAATTCCTGGACTTGTGCAAAATCAAAAAATGAAATGGCCTAGAATAACAGGGGAAGAAGGGGACTGATTTTTGTCCTGTTGGGTAAAAAATGGTCAACACTTTTTCAATTGAATATCCAACATAATACCATTATCAAAAAATATAAAAGGGATTATATTTTTCATATATTTTTGTGAGATCAATAAGGCATGTCCAAAAGATGATTTTTCATTACCTAATATCGACATGACCATGGATTCTACTACAAGTCATCTACTACAAGTCATGAAATGTTATCATTAATGGATGGTATTTAGGCTATAATAAAATTAAAATTAATATTGAATACCAACATAAAATAACATTCAAAACATGATGGGGAATAATTTCCTACTAAGTGATGCCTTTTGGTTTAAAGAATGCCAGAGCTATATATCAATAGGTAATGATTGCCAGCTTTCATGATATGTTGCATGATATTATGGAATAATACATTGATGATATAATTTAAAATTACAAATATATATAATAACATATTCAAGTGCTTCATTACATCTTTTAATGCATGAGAGAGTATAAAATGTTATTAAATCCTAAGAAGTGTGTGTTTGACAAGACATCAAGAAATTTGTTAGGTTTCACTGTTTCACAATGCAACATAGAATTTTATCCTTATAAAGTTTCATCTACCATAGATATGTCCCCACAAAATAATATTAAATAACTTAGAATTCTATAAGGTAAAATACAAGCAATCAGGGATTTCATCTCACAACTTGTAGATATTTGTCACCCTTTCACATTTTTCCTAAAGAAAGACACTCTTTTCAATTGGAATGAGAATTTTGAAAAAGTTTTTGATAATATTAAAAAATATCTTTCTAATACACCATTATTCAATCCACCTATTATTCGTAAACCTTTTCTATTATATATATTAGCTACTTAAATTAAAATAGGGGGAATTATTATCACAACATGATGACAATGGGAAAGAAAGAGTAGTGTATTATTTAAGAAATACTTTGATATCTTATGAACTTAATTAATATCAAATATAAAATGAATGTTTCATAGTTTTTTAATCTCAAAAAAAAATTGACATTACATTCTCAAAAATTAAACTAAGATCATTTCAAAAATTGACCCTCTAAAGTATCTTCTATCTATAATAGATGTAATAGGTATGATGGATAAGTGGGTCATGTTTCTCAATGTGTTTGATGTAGAGTATGTCAATGAAAAATAAATTAATGGACATGTATTAGTAGATGAATTAAATGAAGCACCTCTCATTGATAAGTACCTCTTATTGTATAATTTCTTGATGAAGCAATAATGTCTTTAAATGAGTCTCTAGTTTGGTAACTATTATTTGATGGTTCATTTACCAATCCTAGATTAGGGGAAGGTACCTTTCTTGTCACACTAGATTGGGATTATTTCCCAAGGTGCTCATAATTGAGTTATATTTTACAAAAAAATTGTATATTATGAAGGTCTTATATTAGGTCTCAAAATGGTTATCTAATTGGGCCTCTAACATCTTATTTTTGGTGATTTTAAACTTATCATTAATCAAGTAACCAATGAATTTCAATCTTTTGATGATAATTTAATCCCTTACAAGTGTATGGTGGATATTTTAAAGTTGTATTTTGAATTCATCTAATTTGAATAAGTACCAAAAATCAACAATAGGGAAACAAATGCCATAGCTACCAATAGTTCTCTACTTGATTTAAGCATAAAACACAACAAATTCCTTGTAGAGTACTTGATGATACTAAATTAAAATATGATAAATTATAAATGGTTTTTAAGGTGATTATTACCACTTCTCCCTAATATTCTATCATATATACCTATCTTCCTAATAACACCTTAATACTTAAACTATCCCATAATTAGTGCAAGTCACTTATCTAATGTTCCTCTCATTAAACCATCCTTGGTAACACCTTATATCATAGAGGATATGATGGAAATATTTTACACTTCTTGAATTTTGAGAAGTCTAATTTGGAAATTAGGAAGTCCATGAGGGAATATATGATTCACATTCTACTGTAATGGTCCTAATAAAGAAGCTCTTATGGATAGATTATTATTAGCCTATAATGGAAACTGATTCATGTGCCTATGTTAAGAAATACATACCTTGTCAAAAACATGGGGACCTTTTACATATCCCATCGCAAGCTCTAAAACCTATTACCACACCTTGTCTATTATCCACATATGAGTTAAACCTCATTGGAATTAATCCTAGTTCTTCTAATATTCATAAGCATATTATTATAGAAATAAAATACTTTACCAAGTGGTTCGAGGTGATGCCCCTTACTTTTGTAGTAGGAAAGTAGATTTCAAAATTCATCCTAAACCATAATTTTTACTACTTTGGTGTCCCTTCCTATATCATTTATAATAATGGTAAATCACTCATTAATAATTAAGTTAAGGCTCTTTGTCAAAATTAACATATCAAGCATAAGTGATCCACTCACTACTATCCACAAGGTAACAACCAAGCTGAGGCAACCCATAAAAATATTTTATTCATCCTTAAATTAGTTGTCAATGAATTTGGTCATTATTAACATACATATAAATATCCCACCCTCTAGTCATACCACACTAGTATCTATACACCCATGAGGGTAACCCCTTATTCCCTTGTATATGGAAGTGAGTCCATTCTACCAATAGAATTTGAGGTTCCATCTTTGGGTATATCCCTAAAACAAATCATTGATGAAGAATAATATCATATTTCATGCCTCAATGTTCTCAACCTTCTAGAAGATAAAAAAATTAATGCTTTAAATTATTTGCAAGTATACCACAATCACTTTTATCATAGCTATAATAAGCGGATACAATCTAGGGAGTTTAAAATTAGAGATCATGTTCTTAAGGAAAAATAACATAATACAAATGTTTAAAGAGAAAGGAAAGGAAATTTTGAGCCTAATTGGTTGAACCCATATGTCATCATTGCTAAGTATGGATCAGGAGCTTACAAAGTGGTTATAAAATACAAAGAGGAGCTTGACGAACCTATGAAAATCATGCACCATAAGAGATTTTATGACAAACTTTTCCTATATGATTTTTTTGATATCCTAGGTGTCAAAAAATCCAAAAGATCAAAAAAAAATCAAAACCTAAAAAGAGAAAAAAAATATTTAGAAAAATTAAAAAAAAATAGATCATCCAAAAGTGAAAACTAGTTTACTGGCAATTTGGGCAAGTAACATAGTGAAAACCATATTTTTGGCACCATGCATAACCCATTCTATATACACCCTAGTTACTTGGAGGCATCATGTTTTAGTATTCCATTGTCTATTTCTACATTATCCTTTGTCATATGTCTATCACTTGTCCTATAGCATGTTAAATTATGATTTGATACTTCTACTTGTGTACCTACATCTTTGATAATGATATAAGAATTTATTATTTGTTACCATATTTATCACATATATTAGACCCAAAAAAAAACATCCAAAACTACATGCAAACTTCCAACATAGTTCACTCACATTTCTTGGATGGGATGATCAAACATCTTTTCATTCAACACTAAATGCTTCATTAATCACCCACTTTCTCATCACTTCCCATATTGGGAGAATGACATATGGCATAATATCCCCAAATGGGCTTTGTCTATAGTGGATTATGTAGGCATCTCTTAGAAATATGGGATCTCTAGGGTCAGTTTGGCCACCATCATTCCCATCATCCATTTCTAAGAGAGTGGATTTGTTTTTCATTAATGCATTCCTTATTATAATTCTTCATCAGTTGTTCACTTATTAACCTAGCTCTTGGATACTAATTATCTTAAACCTTACTTAGGATGTTAAGTCTTTTATTTTGTCTTTCAGGTATTGATTACTTGTTTGTGGTTTTCATTACTTTATTCCTTGTTGTTTAGTTGTCATCTTGTTTATATATTCTCCTTAACCAATAATTTGGTTATCATATAATTTTTATCCCTAACCATTAATATTTTGATTTATCCTCTTTCATCATTAACCATTCCATGGGTTATAATCTATCCTTTTCTATCCTTAACCATTTATTTGGTTATTTTTTATTTCTTACTTTAGCCATCATTGGTTATTACTCTTTACTCATCTTATTTATCTCTTATTATTTTATTCCTTTTTGTTTGTTTTACATCATTTTGTACATTTTTTTTCTTTAAAACATTTTATCTTTGCTTATTTGGTTGTCTGTATGTCATTTTTATTTATTTTACAAATGTTGTTTTCATAGTCATTTTATATGTTGGCATAAGCTAGTGTAATTATGTTTTCATGTCTTACTCTAAATGTTTTACTTTTGTTTATGTGTGTATGTCAAGATTATTTTGTGCATTGATTTATATTATGGTTATAATTTATCTATATCATGACATACTTTACTTCACATGAATACTTGTTTTTTAGTTTATATGCCTAAAACATAAACATTCATCATGATTATTTAATATCATTGGTGATAATTTGTTTTACACTATATTAAACATTGGGTTGCTCAATACTCATTTATGATGGAAATCCAATACAAGAAAAAATTAAAAACAATGAAGTTATCTAATACCATTATCCACACATTTATAATAAAATCATACATGTAATATCCCATCATAACATGCTAAAAATAATTATCATATGCTAGTGTGAATCAAAATGCAAGAAGTGTAATAGTACTCTATCTACCCATATATCCATAAACCATGAATAAATGAAAATAATAACAATAAACAATCCATTCATAGTCCATAATGTCAATAAAAATAGTACATGTATCATAACCCAAGTGAATTATTTGTGTGTGTCTGTGTGTGTGTGTTTATATATCAAAATTGAATTTATCTATACAAATGGTACATCTCAAAAATATATGTACATAACTACATCCATATTCAAAATTATGTCAAGTCTCTATTTTCCCCTCAAATGGAGTGTCTAATCTTATACCCAGCTCATAACATCATGGTGTGCCCTATGGAGGACCCATCATGTGATGTGAAACCAATCCCACTAATATCTTTGACTCTATATGTTGAACATATCTCTCTGACATAAAACCCTAGTTAAATACTCCTTGTATGATGGTACCCTCTTTGCATGTTGAGAAACCTCCTTTTATAAACTCCTATAGTATGTCACATACTCCATATCCCTCATCACCCTATACAATGTGGCTACCTTCCCCTATCTTGATATAGAAACCCTATCCTATGTGAGATCTATCCTTGTTGTATCCCTCTCCTTTCACTACATCATGTGTAACAACTCCTAGTTCTATAGTAATGACATATCTCCAATCTCTCCACCTCAACCTACAATCTATCCACCTTTCCTTGTAGACATATGATGTCAATCACTCTAAGTGGTAACTAACCCCATTTTCTATCCACCTCCCCCTATAATCTAGACACCTCTCTATGTAACCCTATAATCTCACTATCATGGGCTTAGACTTCCTAATGTATTTTATCAACAAGGATCTGATCATCCCAAGATCTAACTATAATTGAAAGACTAGCCATGTCCCCTTTATCTACATGTGTCTCATTTCCTATTCTCATCATTGTATCCTCTCCATCCCTATCTCCCTCACTATTAATCAAGGCCAATGAAGTCTACTCTCCACCTACCTTCTCTATTTCCACCCTCATCTTTGTCTCTCCTCCCACATCCACACCTATCTCTCACAAAATCTCAACATCCCCCACCTTATCAATCTCTACATCATACAGATGGATCTCCTCTAAAGAATGTCTTATGCCCCATCCTTGTGTACCTCCTTTGTGTCCTATAAATACACTTTGGATATGGTCTCCTAACATTATACATCATCGATTCCTACTCATATTGTCAATTAATATCTAACTCTAAGTGTGTGGTGTGTATATGGAACTATCAATCTCATAAACCACTATTGTCCCACCAATATGTATATCCATCTACTACTCCCATGTTAATGACATCCCTCCTATCACTCCATGTAACTATCTATAGCTATGACCAAATATTTCTTGCTATTGTAGGATCAATAGTAACCCCTATTGAGCCCTCTCTATAACTACTCATGTAAATATGTGAGGCCTTTATGAATGTGTTATCTAATAGTAAACTATATCATCATTATATCAAGGTGATATCTCTCTATAAAATAATCATGTATACCTATAACATAACACTAGATCATCATGTAATCCATGTATAAATCATCATATTGTTATTTAAACACAATCTTTCTATATGGTCTCCAAGTGATCTGATCATCACTTATCTCATTTATATCCCTCTTGTAAAACTCTAGGTCACCCATGTGTGATTTGTGAGTACCTATAATCATATTCCATACATACTCTATCAGCTCATTAATAGAGTGTGTGATCATATGTCTAATAGGCATCTCCACCACAATGTGCTCCCAAAACCAAACCTATACTAATGTGAAAGGACCAATCTCCTTTCCATTAGTGTAAACCACATGGTGTAAATCCTTGTATAAATTTTCCAAAATTCATTGTCCCCATGAAAACCTCTCCCCCATCTCTATCATGTCTCCAATAGCATCTAGTAAACCAATAAGATAGTCTCCCATTCTTGTTAGGAAGCATAATGCTACTAACAATAGCCATAAGTACCATAGTCAAAGAATTAGTATCTAATCACATGCAGTGATCAATGTCTACACCTATTATCATAATAAGAATAATTTTGCCTCCAAAAAAATTTTACAATGTCATCTTTTGAGGACACTAACCCCAATATACTCATGTAACCCATATCAAAATACCCAAAATATGATACACATCTTTTAGTGTCACATTCATTTCACTTGTCAAAATATGAAATGTGTTGGTCTCGCTATGCCATCTATTATCCAATGTAGTCAACAAATCCCTATCTACTCAAATCTTAGGCATTTATGTAATGTATGATAGCCATATCACCTTTAATACCCTAAACTCATACATGGTTAAACCTATTATCCACTTAAGATCACTAGGTCTCTACTCATATGCTGTAAGTAAGAAAAACCTCCTATAATAATAACATATTAGCATAATGTTAATTCTATCATCATCATCATCATCTCAATCTATATAAAACTAATTTAAAACATTCAAAAACTAAATTAAAAAAACAAAATATTCATTTATATTATTTTTAGGTAATTCAACACTCTGTTTATCTAATCATTTATTAATTTCCCCCTTTCCTCTAAATTTCATGTTTTTGCTACTCCCTTTCACATTTTTGTAATCTATTTTGACAAATTCGATCTTCATATCTTTGATTTTGCTTCTTTTTGCATTTTTGTAACCCATTTTAGTGATTTTGATGTTTATATCTTCAGTTTCACTCCTATGATCTATAATTTTTCATTCACCCTAATCTATTTTCCTCATAAACAATTTTTCTACCCAAATAGATGAATTCACAACTCATTTAAATTATTTTACAATTGTGAAATATGAACTCACCAATCCCCACTATATTTTTATCCCACAGTAATTTTGCAACATGATCTTTTGAATTCAATGTCATGATTTCACAATTTGTAATAGAGAATTTACAACTTTTGTTGTTGAATTTTCAAATAGCCTAAATGTGAATTCATTTTGATCTAATTTAATCCATAATAAATTAGATTAAATTAATTATCTAAGGATTATAATTTCACTTACAAAATTCCTACTCCTCTCTAGTCTTTGGTGTCTCCTCACACACTCTCCATGATGTTGGTGTTGTGGAATACAGTTTATTTTCTTCCAAAGTATGAGAGAAAATATCCTCAATCAATTTTTACAAGAAACGCACTCTAAATTCAAATGAGAATAAATTAATTTATCACCACCCACTCTTTTATTTATATTTATCCCCCATTTGAAATATTCTTCCCCATCCCTCAATATTTTTTCATTTTCATATGTTTTAATTCAAATTTTAGAACACTCTACACAAGTTATTCTGAATCTATTTCAATAAATTGAAGCTATCACTCTCCTAAATTTTTAATTAGAATTTAAAAAACTTTATTTTTTATGTTTTCATATCTATATCTTACTATCATTAGAATATATAATTTCCACATCTGCTCCATTAATCCTTACATCATGAGCATCTATTAAGCATGCAATCTTTGAATGGTAGAATATTATTTTTCAAATAAATAATATTTCACAACTAAGGGAAACCAATTTACACGTATATTAATATTTCAAATTTGATGTCGATTCTAGTAATTTGATTTCTTGATGATATAAACCACTTAATCATTTTATTCTTTTCATTTATTTCAATCATTTATCCATTTTCTCGCACAAACCCTCTAGGGGGAATCATCATTTTTATTCTCATTCATTTGGGGAAACATTTTTATTCTTAATCATCAACACTCTAATTATTATAGTATTGTTCAAAATGGTATTTCTTCACAACACCATTTTAAAGAGGGTAAAATGTAGACACGTAAATTATATTTAGTGTTGAAATGTACTTAAAACCTATTAATAATCCACCCTAACATTTGAATTCTAATTCATGACATTTCCCTCTTCTTAAATAATTGAATAAATCAAATTTAATCAATTGTACAAACTTTTAATCCAAATTTAATTATTAAATTTGGATTTTACACCTCACCAAACATTTTCCACCTTTATCTCCCTCACATGTTGACTCACCCCAACCAATCCTATAACTTCCTTTGAGTCCTCCCTTGATTTTTAAAATAATTTGACTCATTCTTGGTGACTCATTTAACCATTTCCATGTTTCTCTCAACCATTTAAAATGGTTATCATCCTAATGGATGAGGACTCATTAGCCATTGTATGTTATTTGGATTATTTATAATGTTAAAATAATCCTCCATCATTATATCTTTCCTCCAAAAATATATAAAAAAAACATGAAATCCATCACTTTCATCATCCTAGCTTATGCTAATGAAGTGTTATCAAAATTACAAGTGAATCTAAAGCAAATCAAAGCCATAAAAGACCATTTTTACATCAAAATGTTATCCATTTTACCTTGAATTATAAAAGTGTGTTGGAAGAAAAATGACTTGGGGGGGTGAATCAGTCTTCATAAATTTCTTACCAATTTCCCTTAAACAATTATGAACAATTCAAATAAACATATAGATCTAGCAAGCATAAACACATATCCACATAAGCAAGACTCACAAGAACAAATCATATATGTGGGAATACCTCAAAGGGAAGAAAAACCACTGATATCTAAAAATGGACAACATTCATATTATAAAAACTCCAAATTTATTGAAGCACCAACTCCATATGGAACACCAACCCCAACTAGCTAAGTACCAACTTAGCTAGGCTTTAGGAAACACCAAATTATAAGGAGTAAACAACCCCCTAGATGACTCAGCACCAACTCAGCCACTTGAAACTTTTGATAACATTAATAAAAATTTGTTGCTCACAAAATAGATGATGATCACCTTCTTTAGCTCTTCTTATTACTATATCCCTCTCAAACTACCTTTTAGGCTTTTTTGCTCAATTGAGTCTCTTCAAGATATATTAGGTCATATAAATTTTATTTCAATATAAAAAATCTATATAAAAAATTCATAAAATTTCCTCTATACTCATTTTATGTGCTACAAGACCTCCTTATACTTACCAATATTCTATTTCATTCACTTGTTCTCTACACACCCAAATAGGCATACAACTAACTTGTATTTATTCAACCCTTTTTCTCATATGCTTTTTGGTCATCCATACATACTTTAACACTTGTATTATCATTTAAATAGTTTTTATAACATGTTTTAGACATGTATCATTCATTACACTACATTAACCACAACTCAACATACCAAAACCACTTTTAGGCCTTATGGAGACCTAATTCAATTAGGCCTTCATTAGCACATGTTACCCTTTGATATCCTTGGAAAAAATTTAAAAACTAGAAAAATAAGGAAAAATAGATCCCTAATAATCTCATCTTGGGTTTGTGAATCATTTTAGCTTTACCCACCACTTGAAGCATGCCATTAGCACTGTTATAATTATGTTTGTGAACCTACAGAAGTCTATCTTGAACTACTAAAGATTAAACAAAAATTAGATAAACAACCATGGAAAAAATATAAAATAATTAAATGACCTAAGTCTCATCACCATGTTATTTATACTTCACAACTCAGGGAAAAAGGAATCAAACCCTTCTCAGTAATAGCCCACTCAGAACTGGGAGAACACTCCAAAATCTAGTCACAAACAAATTGATATTAAACACATAAAATAACACTTATCATGACCAATTATATATTAAAAATAACCTTTTACATCTATATACCATTCCCAAATATAATAATCATAATTTCTAATGTCAAATATTGGTTTTGTAGAGTAATCTTTTATCTTTAATATACACAATTAACCCAGAACCAATCAAGTCATTTTGGCATCAACATTTCAATCACTTTCACTAAATATAAAACATTATAAAAATAATGGATAGGATATAAATTTCCTAAAAAACAACACCAGTTGTATTATATAATTTTAATTAGGGAATAGATCCTTAAACTCACCATTGCAACTTGCTTACCTAGAACTATCAATATACCTTAAAACACATTGACTCAAGCCTTCAACACTTATGTAAACATATTAAATGACTTATTATGCATGTTTATCATCCTATGAGATAATTATACCATTATTATATATAAATATAATATTTTCAAATGGAAACATTGGTTTTATAGACCAATCTCATAGCCTTGTATCTCAATATCTCATCTGAGTCAAATAATCAACTTGTGAGCAAATTTTTCACTAAAACACTAACCTCAAAAACTTATAACAAAAATTAACATGCCTTAAAATTATTGAAAAATATCTCCATGCATTGAATTCATCCCTATTACATGATAACACATTGCTAATCATCTTCTCACTATTTCCTAGGTTTCTCATTATTTCCACCATTAGACTTGTTATCAACTAGTCAACTTTGATGATTATTTTAGCACACTTGAGGGATAAAATGTATCTATAAACCATAATAAACATTAAATACAAGTCCCAACCTACTCTATCTAATTATTTTCATAATTTTACTTTGTCAACTCTGACTACTAAAACAAATCTCTAAGAAATATCTCCTTTTCTTTGAGGTCTACTCACACACTTGACAACTCAATCACATTTGGAAGTTCATGAGAGATTTGAATACAATATAAAATATTTTTTACATTCATTTTATACTAATTTAGGCTATTTTAACAATATATTTTTCATTGAGTCATTTTTAGGGTTTTAGAGAGGGTTAACATTATTTTTTATGTTAACAATTATTCATAAAGGACTACCCCTCATTTCCAAAACTAATTCATAGATTTATTATATATTAACCTTACCCATATCTCATTAATATATCAATTTCCCATTTATAGGTTACACATGCCAATGAACACCCAAAAGTCCTCAGGTTTGCATTCCTTCATTTTATGTACTTGAGATACCTCAAAACCACTTTTCATACCTTTTATTGAAAACTATAACCTAAAACTTTGTTAAAATGCTTGAAATAACATAAAATACATATTAAAATTATTATATTATCTCATATACCTTTAAATATGATCATGACCCCTCATTAGGCCACACTCTATATCTTTGCTTACTTAGAACTTGACTTGCAAGTCACATTAGGCTTTGAAACTAACCTTTATACCTCTTTCCATGTGTTCTACACATCACTAACATACTAAATAACCTCTATAATTCTTATAAATATCCATACATATTTATTATTCCTTGAAAATATATCATGATGCCTCATTAAGCCAAGCAAGGTCTAGAAATGGTCTAGTTGCAAAATTAATCTATAGGTCTTACCCCTATAGGCTCAACTTGATAATATTATTAATGTTATAATAAACCTAATACATTATCAAGTATCCTTATACAAAATATTATGCCTTTATGCATCCATTTCACCAAGCCGCCATGCTTAGACCTTCTCACTAGGACTTTCCATGTCATGACTAGTGCCATGACTAGGCTTCTTAAGCACTTGAAACTTGAAAAGTGATATTAAAACACTTTTTGGTGATCATAAAACTTAACAACATGCCTTAAATATTCTTAAAATAATTGCATACCTCTATACATACCTTTTCATGCACACCATGCACATGTTCATGATATGACTATGCTTGTTATGACTAGGCTCCTCAAGACACTTTGTACTCAAGTAATATAATTAAAACATGATTACATAAATGATGATATAAAAAAATAAAATTAATCATATAACACTTTCACACCACTAAAAAAAACTTGATAACAACCAATAGAAGAATCATTAAGTTTCCTTCAAATTCTCTCTCAATAGAAAGACATTAGGTTGACTTCAAATTCTATCTCAATATAAGAGACATTAGGTTACCTTAAAATTATCTCTTATCACATGGATTCCTTATCAAATCAAGAATAAAATATCATACCTCAAATATCACTCACCATGCATCTTCACCAGATGCATCTTGACATCAACCTTGACATCAATGACAACACTTCTCAACAAACTCCCCCTTTTGTCATTGATGGAAAAACATTATACAATCTGATTTCTCTAATTTCCCCAAACTTTTAAAACTCCCTTATTTAAATTTTTCCCCCTTTGACATTAATGACAAAGGGTCTTCAAAAAATTTCCATCTAGAATCACACCTTTTTGTGGTAGAATCTCAACACACAGAATATGAAGCATTACTGGAATATGATCCCCCTTACTCCATACATACCTCCTTCAAATGAACTTATTTATCAAGACCACTTACGTTGTCCTTGAAATTATTGATATGCAATGAATATTTTATCACACACTAAGCCACTATATTCTTTTCATCAATTGTACTTGGAGCTTATGAACAACCTGAATAACTCCCCCTTAAATCAGGCATCCACCATGCTTATACTAACATAATAGTGTCTCCATGAATCCTAATGGAGTCACCCCTTTACATAGGGAAATAAAATAACAAAATATTAGGAGATTCCCATATTTTCATGTTCTCATAAGATTGAATATCCTTTAGTACCATTTTAATCTTGATTGGAACTATAGGCTTGACCTTTTCATCAACTTTTTGATCATCAATATGAGTTGATAATAGACATTCCTAATTTAATTTCACATATGAAGTATGATATAGCATATAAAATAGTCCATTTTATCTTGTATACTAATCATGACTTACCTTTATTATCTTTTTTTTCCATTCATTTGCCTTCTCTCTTGCACTCTAGGAGCTTCAAACCTCTTATTTGACTTGATGACCTTCTAACTCTATTAGGGTATAATATTTCAATGTGTCACACACTATGATAGTTATATCAAAAAAAATTATTCATACCTCTTTAATGATGATTCCTTTCATAATCCCATGCATATTCAATTTTAGAGAGTCTTCTACACTCTCTTGCTCTATGACCAAATTGATTGCATGTATAACAATAACCATTAAATGAATTATCATACCTCATATCATTAGGATATTTGATTGGTATTTTCATGTTGACCTTATTGTCTTCATTAGCTTCTCCTTGAATTTAGTTGCCTCCTTTTGGTCTTCTTTGAAACCAAGACATATTTTATCACTTTCAAACTTTTGACTATTCAAGATGTTATCTAGAGCATCAGTACTTTTTTCAAAATTCACAAAGGTATTCAATTTTTTAGATGCTTGATCCAACTTAGATTTAAATTATTAAATTTCAATTCCATACGTAGTACATTCTTCCTCTTTAGCCTTTAGGCTTGTAGTGACTATCTCCATCTATGCTTCAATCTGATTGATGATCTCATCAGACTCATTGGATGTGTTACTCAATCTCTCCTCAAACAAACCAATATTATCTTCATAGTCCTTAACTGATTATCTTAGTTTTTAATTCTTTTTAATTTATAACTTCAACTCATCTAAATTACTCACTAATTATGCCTCAAGGTTTACTTTAGCTTTTTCTTCATATGATTCTTTATTAACCATAAGGACTTTCCCATTTGAGTAATCATCATTGTTTGTTTCTATGGTCATAAATAAGGTTTCATTATTATAATGTTTAGGTTCATTATTTCCATCATCACTATCAAATGTACTTATGTCACTTACATCAGATGAGTTATTATTTTCTTTTGTGTAGAAACTTCTCTTTTTCTTGAATGACCCTTTCCTACCTTCATACTTCCTAAAATATTTCTTTTTCTTGTCAAGATTATATATCTTCCTATCATCTCCATGATTTTCATCATGTTATTCATCATTATCAATCTTATCCTTATTAGGACACTTGGATACAAAGTGAACAATCTTACCATAGTTGAAACATTTGAGGGGTAACTTCCCCTTGTACTTACTAGAGCTAAACCATAATTTATATATAAACATGGCTAATAGGTTATCATCAACAACATATAAACATAAATCATCCTTGACCTTATTTAATTTTGACTTCTTCTCAGCTTTGAATGCTACTTCCTTCTTAGGTGGTTTTCCTTCATTTTTTTCATCTCATAAGTTGTCAAGATGCCATGAAGCCCATTCATCTATAGCTTGTCTAAATATTTCATCTCTTCTATTATAGACACCTTAGAATCAAACTTAAGAGTTATTGATCTCAATGCCATTTGAAAAAATGTATATTCTTTCACTTCTTTTCTGAGTCCTCTAATGACATTAACAACTTCATCAACCTTCAACAAGTAAGATACAATGGTTTTATCTTCATTCATCTCCATGTTTTGAAACTATATATGGTGGGTTTATAACTTTGTCATATTCACCTTTGTGTCTCCTTTATAATAGTCTTTAATTTGTCCCATATCACCTTGGCTGACTCATAATGCATCATCTTCATAAATTCTACCTCTGATAGGCCACATAGAATGGCATTCATTGCTTTGGAATCACTTTCACTCTCCTTCTTACCTATTGCATCAATTGGCGGTATAGGAGGTGGAGTATATCCATCCAAAAATAACTACCATATTTCATGACCCATTTACATTAGATATGTCCTTGTTATGATGATCCAAAAATTATAATTAGTTTCATTTAATGATGGAACCTTACTAGTAGAGAAACCACCTTGAGCTTGCTAACTAGTCATCCTTGCTTCTAAGATCTCCTTTAGCATATTAGGCATAATTAAAAGGAATTGATATGATACCAAATTTTAGAATTAAAAACATAGGGTGTTAATAAATCTTTAAACCTTTCTTACCAATTTCCCTTAAGTAATTATGAACCATTCAGACAAACATATAGATCTAGAAAGCATAAACACCTATCCATATAAGTAAGAAACATAAGAAAACATAATATATGTGGGAAATATTCAAGGATAATAAAAACCATTGATATTTAAAATATACTATAGTACTATAATATAAACACCAAATTTAGTGAAACACCAATTATAAATGAAGCACCAACCCTAAGTAGCTAAGCACCAACTCGGCTAGGCTCTAGCAAACACCAAATTGCAAGAAGGCACCAACCCCCTAGACGAATTAGCACCAAATCATCCACATAAAGATTTTAATCACCTTTATAAAACCTTTTTTATCAAATAATATATGATGATCACCTTCTTTAGATCTTCTTATTACTCTATCCCTCTAAAACTGCCTTTTAGGCTTCTTCACTCAAATAAGTCTCTTTAAGACATATTACATCATATGAACTTGATTTTAATAAAAATAATATATGTAAAAAGTTAATAATATTTCCTATATAATCTTATTATTTTCTACAATACCTCCTTCTACTTACCAATATTATATTCCATTTACTTATTTTCTACACACCTAAATAGGCCTAAAATTACCTTGCATTTATACAAGCCTCTTACTCATATCCTTATTGTTCATCCATACATGATTTAAAACTTATATTATCCTTTAAATATATATTATAATGTTTTTCATATATTTATCAATCATTACAATAGGTCACCCACAACTTAAAATATCAAAACCTCTTTTAGGCCTTAAGGAAACCTAATTCAATTAGGACTTCATTAGCACACATTACCATTTGATATCGTTGGAACACTTATAAACACAAAAAATTGTATTAAAAATTAATATTCCACTAAAATATACCAATAATAATATATTCTTGGGTCCATGACACATTTTAGCTTCAACCACCACTTGAAGCATGCTATTAGCATTATTTATAATTAGGCCTATGAACCTAAAAAAAGTCTGTCTTGAACTACTAAAGATTAAAAATAGATTAGATAAATAAAAATGGAAATAAAAGACATATACATTAACTAAATGACATTATGGTCATCACCATGTGGTTTATACTTCACAACTCAGGTAAAAGGACTCAAACCCTTCTCTGCAAATAGCCCACTCAAAACTACCAAAACACTCCAAAACCCAGTCATGAACAACTTGATCTTAAACACATGAAAGGACACTTAACATGACCATTTATATCTTAAAAATATACTTTTACATATATATAATAGTCTAAAATATAATAATAATAAGGTCTAATGTCAAATATTAGTCTTGCAAACTAATATTTTATCTTTAGTATACATAGTCAAGCCAGAACCAGTCAAGCCATTTTGGATTCAACATTTAAATCACTTTCAATAACTCTCAAAAATTATAAAAAGAATGGATATAAAATAAATGTCCCAAAAAAAAACACTGTGTGTATTATATACTTCTATTCATGGCATAAAGACTCAAACTCATCACTGTAACTTGCTTACCTAAAACTACCAATTTACCTCAAAACATAGTCAAGATGACTCAAACCTTCAACACCTATGTAAACATATTCAATTACTTATGATGAATGTATATTATCCTGTGAGATAATTATACAATTCT
Source organism: Torreya grandis (assembly GCA_037957365.1). Taxonomy (NCBI): domain Eukaryota; kingdom Viridiplantae; phylum Streptophyta; class Pinopsida; order Cupressales; family Taxaceae; genus Torreya; species Torreya grandis. The sequence goes on along the minus strand of JARHVA010007491.1, from coordinate 182,337 downwards.
CATATATAAATATAATATGGAAACATGGAAATATTGGTATTTTAGGCCAATATCATAACCTTATATCTCACTATCTCATATGAGTCAGACAAGTCAGCTTGTGATTAGCTTTTTCATTAAAAATGTTGACCTCCAAAAATTAACATGTATTAAAAGTCATGAAAAATATCTCCATACACTTGTATTCATCACAATTTCATGATAACACATATCTAATCATCTTCTCACTTCTACATGGGTTTCTCACTATTTCCACCATTAGGCCTATTAGCGATTAGCCAACTTGTATGACCAATTTAGCACACTCGAGGGATAAAACCTATATATAAACCAAAATTTACATTAAATAAATTAATACTTTGACTTGGTAAATTCTAATTTCTAAAATAAATCTCTGAGAAATATGCACTTTCCAATAAGGTCTACTCACAAACCTAAAAACACAATCACACCTAGAGGTGCTCGAGATAATTTAATATAATATACAATATTTTTTAGAGTCATTTTAGACCAATCTAGGCTATTTTGAACAATATCTTTCTCATTAGGTCATTGTTAGGGTTTTAGAGAGGATTAACATTATTTTTGGTGTTAACAATTATTCATAAAGGACTACCCCTCATTTAAAAACTTAATGATTAGATATATTATCTAAGATCCTTCCCCATCTCTCCTTAATATTTCAGATTCCCATGTAGAGATTACACATTCTAATGAACACCTAAAAGTCCTTATTGGGTTTGTGTGCATTCATTATCTATACTCATTAGACCTCAAAACCATTTTTCATGCCTTTTATTATAAACCATGGCCTCAACCTTTGTGAAAATTATTGAAATAACATATCATACCTATGAAAATTATTATATGATCTCATATACATTTAAATGTTATCATAACCCCTCATTAGGACACACTCTCTCTCTCTTTGTTTGCTTAGACTTTGACCTACAAGTCACATTAGGCCTTGAAACTGACCTTCATGCTTCTTTAAATGTACTATCTACCTCACTCACATACTCAATACAAATCTCTAATTATTATACACAATCATACATCATTCATATTCCTTGACAATAGATCATGATACATTGTTAGGATAGGTAAGGTCTAAAAATGGTCTAGTTGCAAACTTGATAAGTAGGCCCTACCCATATAGGCTCACCTTGAGACTATTATGAATGATCTAATACTGATCATACATTATCAATCAACATAATATAGCCTAGTATTCCTCTATACATCCATTTTACCAAGACACCATGCTTAGACCTTCTCAGTAGGACTTTACATGTCATGACTAGGCTTCTCAATCACTTGAAACTTGACAACTAATATTGAAAAATTCTTTGGTGATTATACACCTTGCACACATGACTTACATTATCCTAAAACAATTTCATACCTCTATACATACCTTTTCATGCATACCATGCACATGCTCATGATATGACCATGTTTTTTATGACTAGGCTCCTCAAGACACCTTGTACTCAAGGACTAGTATTCAAACATGCTTACCTAAATGATGCTATCAAATAATAAAATTAATAAAATAAACTTTCACACCACTAAAATAACCTTGACAAAAACCAACATAAGAATCATTAGGTTTCCTTCAAATTCTCTCAATAGAAAGACATTACGCTACCTTCAAATTCTCTCTCAATAGAAGAGACATTAGACCTTAAAATTCTCTCTTATCACATGGCACCTTGTCACATAAAGAACACAAGATCATATCTCAAATAAAACTCACCATGCATATTCACTAGATGTATCTTGGCATCAATGACATCAACCTTGACATCAATGACAAAACTTCTCAATAGAGTAAGAAACCATAATTCAAAGAGAGATAATCAAATTAAAATGGCAATGAAAGAAGCTTTTTAAAAATAATGTAGAATTTTATCTTATTATTTTTTTATATCTCTATCTTAGGTTGAGATATTTTAGATTAATATTTATTATTTTAGTTTACATTTCTATATTTTATTCAATACAATATGTGTTATCAAAAAAATTTAAGTACATAGAATATCAAGTTCATAATGAAATATGTAAGTGTGGATAAAGGCATATGTAAGTACATAATCTCAAATTTGATAATATAAAATGATAATAGAAAGATATAACCTAGGTATATCATGATCATTTATACGTAAAATTTCATTAGAACCCAAGTATCTCATTATGGAGATGCCTTTGTGGAGGCCTCATATCATGTGTGTCATACTCATATGTTGCATAATTAATATCATCAAGGTCATACCAATATTTTGTATTATTAGGATCATAATCATTTATGTAATCATTATAGAGGATAAATGTAACATCTTACGTTTTTATTTAACATGTGATATACTATTTGGAGTATTTGTAAATGAATAAGGAACTATGCCATACCATGGTTGCGACCTTTTTGGTATGCCATTATTTGTATCCATTTCCACCTTAGATGTTAATACCTTATGAGCATATTTATCTACATGGTTTTCATTATTTTTATCTATTTTTGGTTTGATATTAGGAATAGTATCACAACTATCATAATCATTTAAATTATGTCTTGTTAATGTTTGATATTGACCATAAAAGGTAGATCACATGCTTTATTTTTTGGTGGTTTTGGTAGCATTTTTTCCTTTTATAATTTTATATTATTTGAAAATTTTGAACTTTTGGTAATGGTACTTGCAAATATTTTTACTTTGGATTATTCTTTTCTAACAATATTAGTTGTTGTGTCACTTTTATTTTAGGAGAGGTACTTATAATGTGAATGTTTTTTTTAGTGATGTATAAATGATAAGATCCCACTATATTTGAGTATTTATATTTTTTTATTCAAATCAAAACAACAAATTTTATAATTCCCATGCATTTTATGATATCCACAATAGTATTTGGATCTCTTTATAGGATCTGGAGGAGTTAATTTTATTAGTTTGTTTCAAAGCTTTCTCTTTAAGATTCCACTTGGTCTCTTAGTAACCTTTGGTAACATATTTAAATCACTCAATTCAGATGTATTTTTTATAGATTTTTATTTGGATATAAAACCTTTTTTGGTACAATATTGGTAAATGAGGATGCAAACACAAGATTAACACTACCATGTGTTGTATTATATAAGTATGTAGTCTAATTTTCCAAAAATGTAATATTTGAATTTAAATTCATTTGTCAATCTTATATTGGCTTGCTCATAAGGATGATTTTATATTTTAAGGCTTCACAATCACAAACCCTAGGTACCTCAAATTGAATATGCATACATACACCATCTACCTTACCTCTTGAACGAGTTATAGCATAGACCTAGAAAAGGAGAAATTATAATTTGTAAATTTTAAACACCATGAAATTAGAATTCAAAAAACACTAAATTAGAAAACCCTAGGTCACCTTTACTAGATGAGACTACTTGAGATGTTTTGGGTTCTATGTCACCTTCACTCTAGTGCATTTAGATCTAGATCATGGACTGTATCTCTTGTTAAATCATCAAAACCCTAGATTTTCATCATCATATTACCTTGAGAAAAATAAGATATTGGGCTCACTATGTCGAGCTAACCCAAAATACCCCTATCTCCATGGGTAATACCTACATGGTCATTACATTGAACAAGGTCTCATATTGATGTAGTTATCCTCTAATATGTTGGCTTATGTGTGCACAAGTGTTAAATATGTGTAAAGAAATTACAATAGTGAACTAGCTTGTCTTGTAAAATATGAGTCATGGAATGCTCCTTAAGTAATTAAAAATTTTAAATGTGTAGTCCCTATGATCAATATTGAAATAGGAAGAAATAAGGAAGCTTTGATCAATTGAAATCATGATTGAATGCTTTTGATATTTTACTTTGTGAGAGTTATGAAGTTATTAGGTGAGGTTTGGGATGAGGATTGATCATGCATATATACCAATCCTATTTCAAAATATCTCATAATAAAACACTTAGTTGAACCATAAGGACACATTATAATTTGAAATTTTTATAACTTTAGGGAACTAGACACTTATATTAGAACTTGACACTTGCATCAACATAGGTGTCTAACTAGGATATTATTATTTAGAAAGTAATAAAATGGGTACGTGTCCAAAACTTAAAAAGATAGTATATAGGTACGTTTATATCATACTAGGCAAGATAGAAAGCTTGGGTCATTATAATAACATTATTTAGACTAAGAGATAATCAATGTAGTGGGAAAGGACTAGAATTGAGAGGAACAACCAAGGTATGTATTTGACAAGTATACAAGACTAATGTTTTATATAATTCATAAATAGTGTCAATGATAATTTAAATTACCTATTTATAGTATTGGATATGTATATAATGCTTCATCCATTGATTTAGGAGAGGTTGGGGTCATCCCAACCCACCATTCCTTCCCTTTTGCAAGCATATACCTAGTGTCAAAAGTGGGCCTATTTTTTCAAAGATGAGACAAGTTTTTGAAATTGTGCACATAGATAGATCCTAAAGATTAAACACACAAAGATACTTTACAAGTAGACACAATGTCATGCATGTAAATATATAAGAACAATACATAGGAAAATATAATAGTTAAAAAAACATAGCATTAATTGATATCATCTAAAGACTCATGATTTTATCTAAACATGAATAAAGACCCATTTCCTAATTTGAGTGAATTTTGATCCAATTCCCCATCCTTTCTACCACATGTATTCAGTCTCAAACCTACATAATATAGTAAAATTTGAAGTTTGAGCACCCAAAATCAAACACTTCATCTTGATTTTAACTATCTACACTAAAATCATCCTAAATCCTATTTTATTTATCTAACTAGTCTTTTATCCTTTATTCACCCCTAATCAATTATTTACTTCTTCCATTATCACATCCATTCCCATTAATTCAAATAACATCACATTATTTAATTAATCTCAAGTAATTATCTAATATTATTATAATGTAAAGTTATGGAATTCATAATTAATACTTTTTATATATCACTTAATTTTATTTTCCATCTCAAGATCATGACATCATCCTATTCTTACATAAGGAAAGTTAATGCAAATTTGGAGGTGCGTAGAAAGATCTCTTACACACTCCAACTTCTTCTTACACATTCAATCTTCCTCATCATAGAGATGTAGGACTAATTTTCATCTATTATTATTCAACTTAATCCAATGGTCCACATTTTTCATCTAAATATATAGATTATAGGTCTTCTTACTCATTATAACATGACCAACTAGTGTAGTGAAGATTTGCCAAATCCTAACATTATCACCCATCAATCACATGAATTATCAAATCCAATCACACATACTATAAGTAGAAATGTTACTGATGTGACTATACAACATTGAAAAAGGCCTCGATCTTTATATCCAAGCCAATCCACACATGAATTTTAGAAAGAGGGAAAATCCAAAAGGTAAGGTATAATGGTTTTATTTATCTTCATATTTTTTATTTCTCTATTTCTTGACCTTTCCCATTCTGAGGAAATGAACATAGTATGTTATGTTTCATATGATTTTGGTTGATTTTCATACTAATTATAAACTAACCTCCTTTTAAATCATGTGATCACATCTGGCATGCCTGGTGGGACCAACATCCCACATTCTAGTTTGAAGAATCATACCATTCTTATAATTTTGAAATTAGCTCAAATTTGATCTAAATTTCACTTAATTTTCTTATAATTTATGAAATTTGCATTTCCATATTAGTGATGGAAACACTTTCCTAATTTATGGGACCATTCCTCATAAATAGAGATACAGACCTGATAATCAATGATATTGCTTTTTCTAAGTTTTTGTTTTCTATGTTTTTCAGGGAAATAAATAAATCACTCTAAAAAATGGTATAATTAATCTATAAAATGGTAGAATCAATTTTATAAATGTTGATAAATGGCATAATAGCTTTTTAAGTGGTGGAATCACCCTACATAATTGTAAAACCACTGTGTAATGTTTTTTTCTTACACTACCTACTTTCTAGAGTCTATAACTTTTGAATAAAGTATCTATTTGACCTATCATTTATGGAAAAATGAAGGTATTAAAAATACACATGCATCCATAAAAAAATTGGGAGTTATAGAATGCCCTGCATAGTGCTAGAATTTCAAAAGGTGGGAGAGGGGTTCTTATTTCTTTTGGTGATATCATTATTTTATGTTTTTTGTTGGCTAGTTTTTTGTAGTGGTGGGAACACTCTATGTAATATTATATTTGATAATCATAATATTAATATTATACTACTAATTATAAGAATTACCAAGTTTTCTATCTTATATTTCCTTTGTCTATAGATCAATGATATTATGTTAGGAAATTCCAAGATGACTTTGCTAAATGATGAGATTGTTATGTGTCAATTTGCTAAGAACTAAAAAATTGGTATTTCAAATTTCTCTTAAATTTTAAGTACCACACCTCAAACACTAATTTTTTTCAATAGGTTTTGATTTCTAGAGAATTGGTTATTTCCAAAACAAATACATTTTACAAAACATATCTCATTTTGTGCATAAAATGAACCAACATTTGAATTTGGTATTTTAAATCATATTTGTGTTTTCATTGCTTGAGTGTGTTATTTGTTTTTTGGGTGAATTATCATGTGTATCCTCTCCCATTTCCCACTTATTGGACCCTAAATAATAAAAATCACATAGGTAACTATTGTATTTTCCCAAAGTGAAACAAGAGTATGCTCTTCTCTTAACCACTTGTGGAATCTTGAGGATCAAACATATTAAACCTTGCTTTCCATTTTGGTTGTGAGAGGTGGAATTAATCACCATACATGAGTTCATAGGGTACATCAACTAAGATTTCATCCCCTAGCATATTTACCAACCATATACTCTGACAGGAATATAAATTTAGGGTAGTTGTAAAAGTAAGATTAAATTTCTCATAAAGTATTTCAAAAAAGCAAGGGGTTTATCCCTAATGGTAATCTATCAGACATTACCCTTGAATTTTAATTTTTTGGTATAACTTCACTAATATCTAGTGGATGAAGTGGGCACAAAGGGGATAAGCTCTTATGTGAATTACTTGTTATTAATTCTTATCCTACAAAATTTTGAACCCTACATACTATAAGGTATATTGGGGACCATCTAGAAATCCTTATCAAAATTTTAGATTAATACCTTTTGACTATAAATTATTTTTAGTATGATATAAACCAACCTACCCCAAGATCTCATGGCATACTACTTGAATCTATGTCTAAGAGATTAACCTATTCTCACTTTTTGTGAGGTAGATATTGGGACAAAGTCATATTACACATCCATTTTACCATTAAGATAGGTATTTTATTGTATGCGTGTCATTTCTTGTTTTTTGTCATATACCCATTTTGCATGCTATACCTTACTTATTAAATAAATCAAAATTATCCTATGTCTAAAAAACTTGTCACATCCCATTACAAACTTGCACAATAAGGTGTTATATTGCCCAAATCTTGAGTCATTTTATCTTATCCTAATTTCATATTATTCAATTAAAATTCTACCCTATCCACATTATATCATGATGTTTTCCATTTAAAAATAAATCTAAATCAGGTCTCTATTGACCTACATTTAGTTTTAAATAAGTCATCCAAATTAGGTTTATTTTGACCCCATTCCTATGATGAATCAAATCCAAATCAATAAACCTTAAAGTTAAAGTAAAACATTCTAAATTCAACCTTCCATGTCAAACATTCCAAGTCAAAAAATTCAATCCAAATCAAGTCAATTCAAAGTCAACTTTCCATAGTTAAAGTCAACTTTAAAAATCAATTCTAGATTAAAATTTAAACTAAGTCAAACATTTGAAAACCAAATCAAACCAATCAAGTTTAATCTATCCAAATTTAACCAAGTCCAATAAAGTCAAACCTTATAATTCAAAAACACCTAGTCCAATTAAATCAAATCAAGTCAAACATTGAATTCAAGTCAACTTTCAAATGTCAAACATTCTGTGTCTAATTCAAATCCAAAATCAAACATTGAAATATAGTCAAATTAGGTATATTTTGACCAAGACACATCAATTCCAAATTATTCCAAGATCTAATAAATTCAAATCATGACCACTTTGACAACATCTAATCTAAATCCAAAGTCTAACATTGAAACAAAGTCAAATCAGGACTATTTGACCAAGTCACATCAATTCCAAATTAGTCCAAGATATAATCAAGTCAAATCATGTCAAATTTTACCACTTCTAATCCAATTCCTAAAGTTAAACATTGAAACAAAGTTAAATCATGTCTATTTTTACCAAGTTGTATCAATTCTAAATCAATTAAACATCTAAATTTAATTTGAATCTTATATTTTCATTCAATATCCCACACTTATTAGTTTAGAATGACACAATCATAACATATATATTTTATTCCATCTAATTCAAATCAAATTCAAACAATCAAAATAAAATCTAAGATTAATCAATCACCTAATAAAATCAAATTCAAATTCAATAAAAAAATCAAATCATTACAATCAAATCAAATAAATCTACCCTTCTTAGGGCCAATCAAGTCGAATCAATCTACCCTACTTGGGATGAATCAAATAAATTTGACCTACTTGGGAAAAATTACATCAAATAAATTCAAACATCAAGCCATCCTATTTAAAATTTCATCCCATCTTATGACATCTAAAGCAAATCAAGATAGATCCCAATTTGAACATTATATGTTTGAAAACAATGATGTTATATTTTTTTGGATATTAGAAATAGGTGCCTAACTACCTATGGATTATGATCCTAAACACATAATATCCATCATAATCATTTTATATTAGAATCATTACACATAAATATCAATTAAAAATCCTATCCACTAGCTTTGATCATCACATTCCACATCACACTATCAAAGGGGAACCTGATTTGTCACCCTTGTCCAATATCCCTCTAGCCCCTAAGCCATAAAAATCACATCCAAAATCCAATTCATCAACATCAAAATATGGATACAAACTCTATCAATTAACCCTTAGAATAAATATTTTACCAATTGGTTGTGATAAAAAGATTGTATATCCATGCACCAAGTATTTTAATGAAAACAAGCCAAAATATGAGTGGTACCAAGAAGATGAATATTTCAAATATTATGAAATTCAAAGCCATTATCTAAATCAATGTGATAGATTTAGGATTTATAAGGTTTGATTAATTATATAAAATAAAATCCCTCCATGTCTAAAGATCACCAAATCAGGATATTCTAATATTTATTCCAAGATCATGATTAAACTCATCCACTTCTAAATCAAGATCAAGATATTCAACACCCATATTTGATGAGTCACTCTTTGACCATCCTCCAATATTTGATAATACTATCTTTTATTGATCACCAGTATTTAATGAACCCTCCTTTGATGATCTCATATTTAAATAAACCATTATTAGCCAATAACCATATTTCATATATTGCAAGACATCCCCCCATTTTATGGAATCCTTTCATCCAAAATATATCATTTCTAGGAAACAAGTGAAAAATGTACTTTTAGTTAAAATAATCTAAAAAGTATTCAGTATGGCCACATCTAAATCAAATTCCACATTAGGATCACAATCAATATCATAGTCAAAATTAGATTTAGTATCCACATCCAAATCTAATTCACAAGTAGCATCACAATTAGGCTCCATACTATAACCAACATTAGAATCATGCTCCATATTAGTATCATAATCAACATTATCATCATAATTAGTGTTACCATAAAAATTAATATAGATCTTATGACATTCGTTACACACTTCTAGAAGATACATTTAAATACATCAATGATCTTTATAGGGTTTTTATGGAAGTTTCCTTTATCATCAAAACAAGTTCTCATAGTAGCCTCTATGAGGATTGTATATCCTTTAATCTTTCCATTAGTTTCACCCATCCTTTTCACATCAATCATCATATTCCTTATCCTAAAATTCAATTTAATCACACCTTAATTGAGAGATGTATAATTATTCATTATTTGACTTTTTCCATAGCAACATATCATTGGAAAAAAATATGGGGATTGAAAGTAGGATTCAATATCAAAAATAAAAAAAATCTCTAGTGCAACCTTGTTTGAAGAACTAGAGGATAATCAAAATCAAAATATTATAACTATAGAATAAAAGTTCTTTATTAAAACCTTGATTGAGGTAACAAGGACTAATCAAAGTATAAAATTATATTCCCCTAGTAGATCTCTATTTAAGGTAGTAGAGAACAATAAAAATCAAAATCAAAACAATCAAGAAGACTATGCTTTTAAAAACATCTTTAAGACACCAATATATGAAAAAATCATTTTTATATGGCTTGATGAAGACATAATTAAAGCAAATATTGTAACATCTGATAAACTAAAAATTATTCAATTTGTACCAACTCTCAGGCCTAAGGAGTAAAAAAATCTTGTGGCCCTATTGAGATAATTTTCAAAGATATTTGACCCACAACATCCAAATTCAGGTCATGATTAGAAAATGTAGAAACAAAAATGATGTATGTGACTATTGATCCCAATTTCCCTTAGTCCCCAAATCATTATACATACCTTTACAATCATATCCTTCATCCAAATCCATTATCCCCTATCAAATCAAATCATTTATCTTATGTTTATCCTATTTTACCATCCCTAATGCCACTCTCTTTAATATATGATACAAAGAAACATTATTTATATTTTTTGAGGAAGAAAATAAATAACATAGAATATCAATATGACATCAATGAAGAACAAATCATTACCAAGATCCTAGAAGAAAAGCCCTACAAAATAGGTATCGGTTAGAGATCAAAATGGGTTAGCATTATGCATCTTGTAATCCTCCATTTAGTTGAGATGCTAAAAAATAAATAAAAAATCAATAGAGAAAAATAAATAATTCGTCCAACAATGAAAAACATTTATATGTCACCTTGGTAAAGTAACATGATGAAAATAAAGTTTCTATCATCATGTGTAAATAATTCATTATCTGCAAGTACTTCAACACCTAGGGACAGCCCCATTCAATTCATATTCAATAATTATATTACTCCTCCATTCCATTTAATCCATTTTTTCCACCCTATCCTATCTAAATACTTATCATTTTATACATCATAGCATGCATGTTCTATCTTCCCTTCTTGACCTTGATAAAGAAGTGAATGTAGTTTTGAGCGCTATTTTTGGAATTATATTGGTATATAATTTGAACAGTAATCTGATGAATGGGAAATTGGTTCCCACATGACATGGTCCTTGGATATCCCTACTCCATTATTATTTATAATCACCCATAATCATCCATTATCCTCAAACCTTCATATCCTGGTGCTAGAACATGGTTTCCCTTTTCTTGTGACCCTTTGTACATGTGACTGATTTTACCTTTGTATATCCTTCTTGAAGATATATACTTATTCCAAAAATCCAATACATCATCAATTATAAAAACCCAAAAATAATATAAAATCACAAAATCCTAAAAGAAATAAAAATGCCAATATATCTACTTGATTCCATCTGTTATCATATGACAAAAATGTCATATTGATTTTTCCATATCATGGTGCATTTGTGTCATTTGTGTATTAGATCATGGGTTAGTCCTTATACATGTTTTGACCAAGCCATCACCATTTTTTTATCATCATGCATATTATCATGTGTAAAATGAAAAATAAAGTTATTGAGGCTTATATACAATGTCATGATATAGTGGCAGTTTATTCCTTTGAAAAATCATCTATTATCAAATCAAATAATTTTGGTCATATTTGAACACATCAAATCATCTCATCCTTATATTCAATTTATCAATACCACATCAGATCATCTATTTTATTATTTGTCATTTCTCATCCTATTCTTCCCATTTTGGGATAACTAAATTGTCCTAAGGACCATTGGGAATATGTAGGCAATGCTAAGTTACATGGCATTTTTAAGGTTGGCACAACCACCATTACCACTATCACCACCATTTTCATCCATTGCTATCAACATGAAATTATTGTAACTAATAGTCATTCTCATGGCCTACTTTTACATACATTAATTTTCCATGTCCTCTCTTTATCCAATTCTTTCCAAATCTAATCACATCATTATTTCATTATGATTTTATCCTTAAATTCTTCATCCTTCCATCACTTTGTGCATTCTAATGTGCCTAATTTTTCATGGATTTTCAATTTTTTATACCATCACACATACATTTATGTTGGCCTATCAAATTATCATCATCCATCAATGTGATCATCCCATCCTTAATATGTGAAATAGGTTAAATCCTTGATCTATGATTTTAAATAAATTAATCAATTAGTATCATCATTAATAAAATCTACCCTATTTAAGGAAAATTTAATCAATTGGTCATCATCAATTCTATCTCATAGATTTTACCTTTTTTGGGGTAATTCAAAGTTTGAAACTTCTCTTGAGATGTACCCTTTCCAAACTTACCCTCCTTTGGGAAATTATAGCTCACAAATTTCACACTATTTAGGTCAAGTCAAAGTGTGCATCTTCTCTTTGGATGTAGCCTTCACAATTTTTCCCTACTTGTGGTAAATCAATCCATCATCATTATAAAGTAAATCATGAAAGTGTCAAATCAAGTGAGTTAATATCACCCATAGGTTAATCATCATCATATATCCCAACCCTCTTTATTTATCACCCACCTATTGCTTCTTTTATTCTAGCTTCTGATTCTCTTTTTTCAAATCCCATCCACATCCTTCTTCATTTCATGCCATCTCATAGGGGCATCATTCATCATATTTTTTCATTATTGATCATCTAATTTTATTACACCTTATTTTGTTCATTATTTATTTGAAAATTCATTACTCCACTCATTGTGTCTCACCACACCTTCTCAAATTAGTCAAAAATATAGACACCCAAAATTAGACAATTTTGGTGTCAATTTTAACTATCTACACTAACATCATCCTAAATATTAATTTCTTATAATAACCAATATTTTATCCAATATTCAACCCTAATCAAATAATTACTTCTTCCATTATCACTTCCTTTCCCACAAATTCATATCATATTACATTAGTTAATTAATCTCAATTAATTAGCTAATATTATTCTAATGGAAAATTATGGAATGCATAATTAATATTTTATATAAATCATTAATCCTTTTTTCCATCTCAATATCATGAAATCATTCATCATGACATCATCTTATTCTTCCAAAATGTAAATCAATTTAAAGTTAGAAGTGTGCAATCAAGGTCTCTTATACCATCTTATAGACTCCAAAATTCTCGTAAGTAGCTTTTTTACACATATATTACATACTCTACATTATTCTTACATGATCCATATTCCTCATCATAGAAATGTAGGAATACTTTTCATCCACTGATATTCCACTTGATCTAACTATCTACATTTATCATCCAAGTCTATAAATTGGAGGGCTTCATCCTCCTTCAAACAAGACCAACTGGTGTAGTGAAGATCTACCAAATCCTAAGGTCATCACCCATCAAATACATCAATTATAAAATCTAATCATCCATAGTGTAATGGTAAATGTTGCCAACATGAACATGTGACATTAACAAAGACGTCAAACTCTAAATCTACAACAATGCAACTTTGAATTGTGGAAAGAGGGAGAAATACAAAATAGAAGGTATAATGGTTTGATTTATTTTCCTATTTGCTTATTTAAATCTTTCTTGACCTTCCCAATCCAAGGATATACACCTAGGATGTTATGTTCCATAATTTTTTGGTTGATTATCATATTAATGAGAAACTAACCTCCTTTGAAATCATTTGATCACACTAAGTATCCAAATATTTTAGGTATTTTCTATTTATAGTAAGTGCAATTTTCAAATCATATTTTTCCTTTTACATTCAAATTTGTTTATTGTTATATTTCATATAATATAAATTAGTTAAAACTTCCTTATTATTAGAACATAATAATAAAAACAAGGTAAATCAATGGGTAAATCATGTTTATTTTTATATTTCATATAATCTAAATTAGTTCAAATTTATATCTTATTAGATCATAATAAAAAAAGGTAAATCAATGTGTGAATTATGTTTCTCATAAATTTCTTAAGATTATTCTTCCTTTTAAATCATTGGATATTTGGGATGAACATGCCCTGATGGATAAATTTCATGGAGATAATGTACTAAGGTAATGGTCATGGGTTAGAAAAATGAATGCCCTAACCCTCATGAAGAGGAATTAGTGATAATACATTGAGTGACACATAACATTAATCACAATACATTTATAACTAATCTTGAGCCTTAATATTATATGGGGAAACTATATTAGGTTCATGTAGGGTAAATCAACCCATGCCTAAATACTTGTATATTTAATATGTTACAATAGTAACATCAATGTCACTTCATGTAGACACTATTTTATGATTATATAACACCTCAGTCATGTACACTTGGACAACTTAGACCTTAGATGTTCCTCTTAGTTCTAGACCCTTTCCACTTCCATAAGTCTTACATCTATTCTATATTGTGCCCTTTGGCCTATCTCTTGGTTTGACTAGTCTAATGTTGATGACATAGACCTTATATATTACTTAAAATGCTTAAAATTTAATTATCTTCTACATTTTCAAGTTATGGGCCTCTACCTTCTTTCTTTGTCCTTGGATACTAATGTCCAAGATAATACTATCAACGTTAGTGTCATGTCTTGACACAAGTATCCAATTCCCTAAAAGTCATCCAATTTTCAAATGAAATGTTTCCTAATGGTTGTCCTAAGTACTATAATATGAATTATTATGACAAAGGGATTGATATAAATATGATATCAATATTCATTCATTCCTCACCTAGCATTCATACCAAAGAACATTCAAAATATAATTCAGTTGAGTAAATCTTATCTATATATTCATGTTTCCATATTAGTCATAGGTAATACACACCTATAGGTATGAATTACTAAAGGATCATCTCAAGATATTGATGTGCCAAGTTAAAAGCTAGGTCACTATTATACTTGATTTACACACATTACATGATTCATACACAAGATAAAAAATAGGGGAGAACTATATGGTATTGAGGCCCTCTTTTGGAGTATTAGCTATGTAGGTAGTGCTCACTAATAATGGGGTCTTTAGGGTTATCTTAACACTATGTTCCCACTAACCCATTTCCCCCCAAGGTCACTATGAATATTAAAAAATAATGTTTTACCATTTAATTAGGAGTGATAGTCCATAACCTAGATCTGAGTGCACCAAAAAAAGGTGAAGAAAAACCTAGAAGCATATAGGTGGTTACATCTTCCATCAAGTATTCCATATAGGAAACTTACATTTAACCTAGACAGTAACATTAACATAACTATCCTAGGTTGAATTTAGTGTTTAGAGCTCCAAAATCATCACATCCATAATCTAATGACTAATCTATAACTATCTTCTAGTTCTCTTCCTACCTGTTCTATATCCAACACTATGTTAGAATAAAAAACAACTAAGTACCTTGTTTTGTAAGTCATTTATATACATAGTTTAGTTATACTCTCCATATTTAGACTATCTTGATTTTATGAATTTAGTATATGCCTATATCTAAGTTTATAATCTATTTGGCTTGTTATAAATCTGATTATCACCCTAGTTCCATTTCATTTTCATTTTATTAACCTTATATACTCCAAGTGAGGATTTTCATATCCAAACTCCCCAAATTAGGGTTAAACATTTGGTGAGTCATATCTTTGAACATAATTCTATCTAATAATATATTGTAGCATGTTTATTACATGATTTTTCATAATAAGTGTTCTTAATCTCCATTATTATGGATGATATTGAATGTTTTGATGACTGTGATTATGAAACTCTCTAGCTCTCCCTTAAGGAAAGAATTAAAATTGACTACTCTTACATTCTTCTAAGTGCTAAAGTAGGTAATTTAAAAGACTTAAATAGTGGTAGTTTTTAACCATATAATTAGGTCCATAATCCCACAATTTCAAGAGATGAGTTAATTCATCTTAACGAATATAAAGAGCCTTTATCCATACTTCTTACACCAATATTATATGAATTTGTCATTTGATACTTTTTAAAGTATAGATACCAAGGTTGAAGATTACATAAACATGATCAAGTTATAACCCACCCTATATACCTTAAACATAAGAATACAAATAGGCAAGGGTTGGGGTTTTCAAAAACATCTATGAGTTACCAATAATTTTATTCATATAAACATGTACTTTCTACCAAAAAAGTGGGTACACATGACTAGGAAGTTTCTTCATTTGATTGTCAAAAAATTTGACAACTACAGAAAGAAATTATGGATGATTTATAAATAAATAATAAGGGGGAAATTTATTAAATATTGAATAAAACCACCAAAATTCATACCTACCCAAATAATTTCCCTCTAATTAGGGGTTATGGTTTCTTTTTACATTCATTTAAACCAAAAAAGGTGCTCTTAACAAAGGTTACCCAGGATAAAATTGTTATACCCTTACTAGTGGTAAGTAAAATAAATTATTAAAATGGTCTAATATATTTAAATGATATACAAAAATTACCAAAGTTTAAATATCCCATACAATTAGTGAAATATATTTAGTTTAGTGATTGTGAAATTGCACTTTTTATCCATGAGGATGATGATACTCATATTCTTGGATTTAAAAAAGGTGGTGGGTTGGAAATAATGATAACACCCATGGAAAAAACTATTATTCATATGTAATATCTTATGTCTATGATGAACACTATTAGGGATCTTATAAATAAATTTTATATACTTCAAATGCAAGTGGATTTTCATAATGATAATGCACTTGTAATCTCATTTATTAATCAATATCTTGGGAAATATATACTTGAATATGCTTGTCCACCAAGTTTTAAAATACTACATTTACCTCTCTTTACAACACATAAAGACCCCTTTGAGTACATTATATGTTATGTACACTTTTTTGGTCATTGGAAAGTAAGTGAAAAAATTTTACTAAATATATTCCATATGAGCATTATGAATGAGGCTCATAATTGGTTCTATAGTTTACCAAAGGGTTCTTTAACAACTTTTTACAATTATAAGATGCATTATTAATGGATTTGAATATCCACAAGGTGCCCAAACTTACATTAGAACATTTGAAAAAATTCAAACAACATGATGATGAATCCTTCATGATTATACAATTCGATTCAAAAGTACATCATATGATCTAACATTTAGACCCTTGAAATTGGAATTGTAATTTAGATTTAGTAGATGTCCCATTTCCCCATTAAATGAAAGAGCATTACATAAACAAGATGAGTCATTCACCCATTTACATAATGATGTTCATGGATATGCTTCATTCATCATTACTCATTCAAAGACACTCAATAGATCTCCCTCCAATTACAAAATTTTTATAACTTTCATAAAGTAAGTAAATCAATTGACTAAATAATATTATGAAAAAAAAATTGTGGTATTCCTAATTTTCATATGACAAGTAAGTAAATTTTACTTTACATATGGCCAATCCAAGGTAAAAGTACTATATAATAATCTCAAGGTGAATATAAAAAAATAATTAACACCAACAATATCTAAAAATTACCTTATACATGGGTGATGAATATTTTTGGCATAACAATATTGATCCTACATAAACAAAAACTACTTATAATCTAAGATGCTTAAAACAATGGGTCTTGATCTACAAAAGTTACAAAACAAAGGAAGTTGTAAAAAAAATCCTTGGGTAACATGCTAATACCAATTTATTTTAGTCCTAAAGTCATTCAAGATTGATTTTGGGTTATGAACACCATATTTCCATACACATTTACACTAGGAACTCTTTGGTTACACCAAATAGAAGCTAAAATAAATCAAAAAGGTATTTCATTTTCTTATGAAGGAAACTTAATACATAATCAAAATGATAGAATTAATTCTTATAATACACATGTAAAATGTAAAGAATAACATGATATGTACCTTTTTAACCTATGTAATCATGATACAAACAATGTAAAAGATCCAAAATAAGGTTTTAAGGACATTTGTATATGTCATTATTTGTTGTGTGAACATTTGAATATGTCATTTTTTGTTGTATGGACATTTTAATATGCCATTGTTGCTTTCATGGTAATTTTTCTAAGTCATGTCAATTTTATTTTTTGGTATTTGAACATGTCCCTTGATTGTGGTTTATTTGGAACATTTTATTTTGACTTGATTTTGAGTGCCTTTGGGTCTGTGATTGTTTACTTGTTAATATTATACTATTTCTACTTTTATGTTTCCATTAACTTTATCATTCATATTAGGACTTAATGTGATCACATTAGTTACATTCACATATTTTACAACTATCTTTTCATATTGAGGTGAGGTAACTACTAGTTCTTATCTTTTCATCACCTCAAAGGGGGGAATATTAGTGTGGGAGTGTCATAGAGGCATGTTTTACATAGTTGTAATATTTTTTAAATTTAATTTGGGCATGTCATAGAGGTAAGGATTTAACAGATTCATAATTATTAAATTTAGTGGAGGCATGATTTGGAAGCATGTTCTCCACATCTATTCAGTGTTTAGCATCTTTAGATTATAGTGGGGGTATGTTTTGGAAACATGTTCTCCACATTGGTATTATATTAATTTTTAGATTTATCCATATATATTGGGGTCATGTTTTGGAATTATGTTCTCCACACTTACATAGTTTTATTAATTATCCAAAGCACATAGTTATATGATTTAGATTCACATTTGTGGCATAATTATATACATTAGTAAAATTGAAATATGCAATTTCAACATGATACATATCTAATGTGCACATTTTATGTAACATGTGAACCTAATATTTCAAAATCCAAATTAGTTTAATATTCCAAACCTATTTTATGGATTGATACCACATCATGGAATTTTATGAATGCTATTAATCAATCTATTAAATTATTTGTCTTACCTTTTTGTATGGCTAAGGTAATCAAATCACTCAATATTTAAATTTTCTTAGGTTGTACTTGATCATCCAACCTCACCAAGTTATAATTATCATTGGGTTGTTTCTATTTGTGTGTGTGTGTGTGTGTGTGTGTGTGTGTGTGTGTGTGTGTGTGTCTATATATATATATATATATATATATATATATATATATATATATATATATATATATATATATATATATATATATATATATATATATATATATGAACTTTAGAGATATATCTATACTTGTCATAATCTTAATTTTATATCCTTACAATGATACATCTTTTTCAAAATAACTTACTAATAGGCAATGTGGTTAATTGAAACATAAGTGTACTCTTAAACCTTGTTATTTCAATTTCAATCTAGTTTAACTAATTTCAATCATATATTATATGAATTGATTTTATATAGTAACATGATTTTTGTTGTAGGTCATTCACCATTAAATCACTCAATATGGGCACATACAAAGACAAGGTGTGCATACACACCTAAATACGCATTCTTTTCCTTTAAACTAGCAATTTCATTACTAGATTAAGGGTAGATGTAGACACGATTTTATGATTATATAACACCTAAATATTATAGACTTGGAAAACTCATACCTTTATTGTTCCTCTCAATTATATACCTTTCATGCTTCCATAAGTCTCACATCTTTTTTATCTTTTACCCTTCGGCCTATCTTTTGGTATGACTAGTCTTATGTTGATGGTATAGACCTTCTCTATTATGCATAATGCTTACAATGTACTTATATGACACCTCTATAATCTCTAATCCTATAAATTATTTCCTTATCCTTGGACACTAACATCTAAGATAGATAATAGTGTCAACACTAGTGTTATGTCCAAATGCAAGTGTACAGTGCCCTAAAAGTCACCCAATTTAAAAATGAACATATCTTAATGATGGGCTTAAGTGTTTTAATGTGAGCTATTGTTACAAATGGATTGGTATAAATATAAGATCAACCCTTATTTATTCCTCACCTAGTACTCATACCCAAGATAATTAAAAATATCATTTAATTGAGTTAATATTTTCTATTTATTCCTATTTCCATATCAGTCATAGTAAATATACATCTATAGGTATAAAGTACTAAAAGAGAATCCCAAGAGCCTAATGTGCCAAGTTACAAGCTAGGTCATTGATGTAATTACTTTACACACTTTTCATGATTCACACACAAGCTAACACATAGGTTAGAACTACATGAGTTTGAGGCCCTCTTCTAGAGTATTAACTATGTAAGTAGTGCCCATTGATACTGGGGTCTTTGAGGTTAGCTCGACATTGTGTGCCCACTAATCCATTTTCCCCCAAGTTCAATATGAACATGGAAAAGTAGGTTTTTTAAATTTAATGTGGAGTGATAGTCCATAACTTGGATCTAAATGCACTAGAGTAAAAGTGAAGTAAAACCCAAAAGCATCTAGGTGGTTGCATATTCTTCTAGTAGGTATTTTATATAGGACACTTATGTTTACCCTAGATAGTAATATTAATGTAACTATCTTAGATTGACATTAGTGTCTAAATATCTAGAAGCATTAGATACATAATCTAATGAATAATCTAGAACTATCTTCCATCTCTCTTCTTACTTATTTGAGATCCATCACTAGGTTAGCATTAGAACCATCTAAGTACCTTATTTTATATGTTATTTCTATACATATCTTAGTTGTACTTTCCATATTTAGACTATCTCAATTTTATGAATTCATCATATGCTTATATCTAAATTTAACATTTATTTGGCCTACTATATATCTTACTATCACCCTTGTACAATTTCATTTATATATTCTTAACCCTATATACTCCAAGTGAGAATTGTCCTATCCAAAATCCCCAAATTAGGGTTAAACACTTTAATGCCATAATAAAAATTAAGAAATTGTAATAGTGTGTGCATTAAAATATTTCATACTTCATAATTTGATACAATCAATACCAACATGTGGTATCAAATTACATAATATATTATTCAATTTGATCAAACTAATAACCTATAAAATAGTGAAATATGTAACCTATAAAATATATGCATATGCATTATGTATTCCCCATAAATATATCTTAATATGTAAATATTAGCTCCATTATTTGAACCAAACTCATAATTGAACTAATATAAACTATATAAATCATCTAATCTATTAGAAAAACTTGATTACCTATGCATGGGGACTTAAATCTCTATGAAAATCCCACTAATATGCCCCCATTTTGAGGTGAAGAATGTATTTGATGAATGAATCATCTAAAAAAAATAGCCACGCCATTTTATATTTAAATATACACACATCTAGAAACATGTACCAATATGTGGAAAACATGGTATCTTCATTTGAATATATTATCAAATCATTTATTAAATGTTTATTGTAAGGCATACAAGTGTCATGTCAAGATTCATATAGAAATTAGGAATGAAATAGTAACAATCATTAATATAATCAATAAATAAAAAATATGGGATAAGGTGTATGATAAGTATCATGAAACCATATACAATTAGGAGTGTGTGTGATATGGATCATGGAAACACAATATTATGTCCACGATGAACATAATAAGTAACTTAAAATATCACTCAATTTCATAGAAGGCAAGATCCACACACAATGTCACACAAATAAAGAGCCACACACAATGGGCATTTAAATGTCACATACATAAATAACCACACACAAAGTACAATCAAATTTCACAAAAGACAAGAAACACATACAAATAAAATCCATAGAGTGATAAAATCAATCAATAAAATATCACCAAAGAAGGAAAGGATCCAAATAAATATTCATATAAATAAATATCAATAAAAAAAATTAGCTAAATAAGGTGAGTTCCCAAATAAAGAATCACATATAAAACCACAATCAAGAAAATGTCACCAAAAAAAGAAAGGGCCCAAATAAAGAGTCATATAATAAGAAATCAAGTAAGTAAAATCAGTAAGAGAAGATAAGGGCCAAAGAAAGATGCAAAAAATGACATACTCAATAAAAAAAATGTCATTTACTAATGCAAAATCCAAACAAATCATAATGAATTAGTATCTTGTTGAAAATTAAATAGAAAAAAATGAAGAATAGAACATGTAAAACATGTCTATACCATTAATTTATGTCAAAATTGAAACATACAAAAAAATCATATACATAAATTATAGCACTATAAATAATATATGAAATAGCAATTCATGTATAAAAAATAAATGTTGTTTAACATGATATATAGAGGGATTTTATTAATTTATCACTTATCGAATGAGATTCACTAACATTGGCATGGACCTTGGGTATAGGAATGTCCTGCGTCTATGCATCCAAGTATTATATATATGCTATATGTCTTACAAATCACTCATATAACCTATTAAATGAATATGTGTATGTAAAAAGGATATATACTATACCAAACATGTGATAAATAACATAAATGAAGTATGAAAACTAGAAAACATGTCTTTCCAAAGTCCTAAATTATATTTTGGAATATTTGGAATTTATGCATAAAATTCAAATAGATAAGTCATAACTATCATCATCAATTTCTTTTCTTATCTTAATATTTTTTTTAATATTTTACATACACATCTCATTTCCTTCTATTATGTATTATTTTTTGTGTTTTATTTTCAATTATCCTTGAATTATTGTTTTTTGGGTTGTCATTGTTACCATAATGTTGAACCTAAATTATATTTCCTTCATACAAGAATTTGATGTATGGATTTGGTCTATCTACCATAGCCTACATCTACTTTAACCATTATTTTTTTTTAATTTTAACCCTCAAATAGTTGTAAGGATGCATCACCCATATGATTGTATCAATGACCTTTGGCCTAAAGGTAATTTGTAATACAATATGTCTAATTGATCCTTCTCAATATATAGGGTGTTTCAATTCATCAATGTCATGTCCAAGTTCTTATAAGAATGTAATATTGAAATTCCTTGGAAATTTTTCCTCATAAATATAAATCCATTACCAATATACACCTTCGATATATAATTTTATAGTCAATATTTTATGTCTTCAATGATTATAAATTTTGCTTCTTGTATGTGTGTACCATGTTCTACTATAACATTTTATTGGTTCTTCATGATATATGACCTTAATGATCCATTAATTTTTATACTAATAAATTTTGTGTTGCGATGTTTTAAAATTATCTACTTCATACCCATTTATTATATGGTAATAATAATATGATTTACCTTCTTCATATGTTAATTGACCCATAGCCCTATGTCTAGTACTAGGTAATGGAGTCATTTTTTATTGATTAACATTTGTAAGATAATGTTTTCTCTATTTTGAATGCCAGTTATTATAAATGTTATGTTAAATATATTACTATTATCTCCACGTTATTTACTAATTATTTATATAGTTTTATATTTGTATCATTGATTCACTGCATTATTTTATAAAGGTTTTCTTTAATAGTGCACTTAACATATGAGGCTCTTGGTGTGAGATAATGTTTCGACAACTATTTTTATGCCCAAAATTTTGATTATTATAATTTTTACCTTTATTTTCCATACTCTATATTTTTATTTAATAGGGACCTTTCATTTGTCAATATGTTTTGTATGTGAACTATCCCAATACTCTCCTAGACCTATAGGTGTAAACATATTATGAGATAATTACTCATCTATATTAATAAGTGGAAAATTTAGTTTACCAAAATAGTCATCTATATTATATTTAATTCCATTATTATCATTATCTCTATCATGCCTAAATATTCACATGAATGAAACCATACAATAACTAGCCATTTTTTACCAGAATGTATAATGTACATTCTACTTAATTGCGTTTCCAACAACTTCCAAACTATGTGTCTTGTGGCACAAGATGCATCATATAATGCCATGTTTATAACATATGTATATTTCCATGCACTAGTGTAAAAATGGTTTATATTTAATGATATCAATCACACTTATTTTATTTGGCCTACAATCCCTCTACAACAATCCATCTCTCATGTGGACAACAAGGACATTGAGGGAAAATAATTATCTACAACTATACTCATTGATTTAATGCTATTGACAATTTAAGGTAAATAATAGGTGATAATACCATGTACAAATATTGAAGAATCATATGGTTATTTAGGGACCTCCCTTGAACTTCTTAATTCATTAAGGAACAAGTCAATTGGGTCTAAGAAAATTTAGTAGCCAAAAGTGGCTACATGGAGCTTAACACACGAACACAAGAATATGCATTAGGGCCCTCATGTTAAAAAAGGTTTCCTTATTTAGTTTAGAATAAATTTAAAATTGAAATGGGTTCCATTTAGGTTTTCTCCACCTCTAAGGTTAACAAGATCCCACAATAGCCCTTACAAATCCAAAAGGGTCCTCTTCAAAAAAGTAGTTAAAAAGCGGTTTTTATCCTTGAAAACACTATTGTATGGAAGATAACAAAATAAGGGGGGAAACCTTTGGATTTCCCAAATCTCAAGGATAAAAATTTATCTAAGTCAACTACATAATTTCTAAGGTACTAGCCCCTCCAAAAGTAGCTCTCTATTTAAAAGGGTAAAAATCATACCAATATTTATGTTTTGGCTTATGATTTATATTTTGTGGGAAAAAACATGTAAAAATACGGAGTGGAAATGGGGTGATTCCTAAGCCTCTGGAGGATATGAATAGGACACATAAAGGCCCAAGGTTTATTTTAATGGTTTATACACTTAACCACCTTATAAACATATTAATAATTTGGTTTATAAAATTTTATTATTAAAATAGTAAAAAAGTTGGCTAAATAAAAAATAGATCAACTTAAAATTAAAGTTAAAGGGTTTAGGGAATGAGATCCACCATCATACCACTATGTGTCCACTAGTAAAATTTGATCTAGACATCAT
This sequence comes from Torreya grandis, assembly GCA_037957365.1. Classification (NCBI taxonomy): domain Eukaryota; kingdom Viridiplantae; phylum Streptophyta; class Pinopsida; order Cupressales; family Taxaceae; genus Torreya; species Torreya grandis. The sequence goes on along the minus strand of JARHVA010007491.1, from coordinate 157,315 downwards.
CTCCAGCTATGACCACCTTGTTTCTAGACTGACACTTCTCTTCCATCATCATCATCATCATCATCATCATCATTTTGTAGGTCATTAACTAACTACTCAAGCACATATGGAACTTGTCATTCCTAAAATATGATCCCAAAAATCAGCTATGAGATTAGGTTCTTGTAAGAGATGTGTACAAAAATAAGTGACTTGCATTCTTCTATTTTAGGATTGTTGTGAAATCAATCCATGACATAGGCTATAGGTATTGGACTCCATGATGAAGTCTACTTGAAATATATCTCAAAGAGATGAAATGTTACCACTAGTTATTCAATATTTAATTTGATGGAATAAGTCTTAGTTCATAGTCTAATCTTAGTTCTTGAGTGTTATTGGGTTTCACTTCAATAATTTTTTAAATGATAGGAAAGGGTAGTTTGGTTTCAAAATAAACATAAAATAGAGGGTAGGGTAAGGTAGAAAAGATATTCTTAGTTCACAAAAGATGCTAATGTTTCAATAATGAGTGTGTGCCCAGCAATAATTTTACCACCATGTGCTAAGTTTCATGATTAGATCAAACTCATCATCACATAAGGAAATAATCTAAGGAGGTAGTGATAATTTTTTTATCTATAAATTCTTCAATAAGTATAAACACATAAAAGAGGTATGTATTAAATTACACACATGGCCTTCAAAGTTATTATATAGCATCAAACACATAAAATAATGAGTGCTCATAAGGAAATGAATAATATTATAAAGGCACATTATAACCACTACATTCATCATATGCAACAATCACACTATCAATTATTTAATGCTAGCATGCATCCAAAAAAAAGAATTAGTGGATGACATCTATTAAGATAAGAACACCATTGAGAAAAGTAGTAAAACTTGTATTAATTTAAATAGAGTTTTTTTACATAAATATAATGTATAGCCATCTAAAATAATGTAAACTAACATATAATAAGGATGTGATTCACCTCCACATTAGATGAGGTTCCCATCCTTGGCCATGATGACCCCAATATATAGTTACAATAGAAATCAATATAATATTCTTGTAACCTTCCCTAAAATATCTCCCTTAGCCTATTGAGATAAAGCACTAAAGGATTAAGGGGTACTTACCAATTTCTTGGGGTATGTCCTTAGCTACTAGGGTAGCTACCACTAAATTGAACTCTAGATCCAAGTTGGAAAGATTCATATGTGGTTCTTAAAATATCATCTTATCCTAGGATAGTAACCATTTGTAGGATTGGAGTGGGGAATCTATGGAAAACTTTACCTATAACACTTGACTAATATTATCCAAGGATTAGGCTGCTAGCTCAAGAATCACATTATTCCCAGTCTAATTATATTTATCCACCCTTCTTCACATGACTTGGTCAATTGGGTTTGGAATTCCTAATTTTGAAATAGGGTGTCATTTAGGTGATATAAGATAGTGATGATGAATTATTTTAAATAGGTTAGCATCTACCCATTTCCCTTCTATAAATTCTCAACTTTTATGTGTACTATGGATAGACATTCCTCAATATAAGTCCTCATTTTCTTAGCATAAGTCTGGTAGAGTTTTAAGTTTACTAGAGGCATGAACTTAAACTCAAATATCATACCTTTATAAATAACCACAGTGATATTTATGCACTTACTCCCTACATGTGTCACTATTTATAAATGATTGAATGCAATGGAGGTGCTCTTTGTTAAAGGATGAGGTGAGGATAGGGCTTGGGTCATCCTTACAAGGGATGAAAATAATTGTACCAAGGCCTCTATGATTTTACAAATTAGTCCCACTAGTAAATTGATCCTCACATGCAATAAAAACATGCAAACCTACTTCTACATATATTCCATGAGTTTTTCAGTGAGTTCATTTATATCTTAGAGCAATGACACTGAATCTTTAGCTACTTTCTCTTCTCCATTAGGTGTCCTCATTTTGGTGAGGGATAAAAGATCTTACTCAATCCTCTAGACCATAGGGTTCCTCTATTGAGTGAATTTCTATGTGAGCATCATCTTCATGCTCCTTGATGCTTTGTTCAACTACCATCATACATTCATGTCCTCATGATAAACCACATTTAGTCTTTATTCACATGACAACTCGATGAGTCTAGTCCAAATTATTCCCTCAAATGTATCTAAGGTATTAATATACCTTAGGATTTTGAATAGGAAACAATATGTAGATTAGTTTCTTGTTATTCCAAATGATAAAACATCAAAAACAAAAATTCACTAAGACTAAACTGTCTTGCCTAAGAACCAAGGGAGAATAACATAATAATCAAGAGCACAAAATAAAGATGAAGACAATATAATTTTCTTACCTCCCTTGAAGTGTATGATTCTTTTTTTTTGCGTAAGAATGTTTGTGTTCATCTTATGATGATTTTAAATTTTTAACAATGTTATTCTATGGTGGTCACATCTCTTCAATAGTCACTTATGGCTTTGTGTGAAGCTTGGCATAATAAAACTACTCTTGAATATTTTTTTAAGGTATTCCAATATAATACCCTTACAAACAAAATCTTTTTAATTAATGGTGTGAGTAAATTCATACAAATTAATACACCAAATAATCTATCTTTATCATTTTTATGGCTAATTAAATCCATTATGTAGATAAATTTGGGCAATTGAGGTGATTTCTAGGCTTAAAATGTGGCATTTAATAGAAATTGAATTGAATGCTAGTTTAGACGTGATGGACAAAACTAAGTGTATATAATTTTCCATTTTTTGAGAAGGAATTACAAGACACATGCACAATAACATATTTTTAAAGAATGAAAAAGCCATTAATCTAAATGGTTCATGCCCCAAAGGGTAGTCGATAAGCCCTTTATGTTCCATTGATGAAGTGGGCATCAAAACTTATAGAATCATTGAACATTCCCTCAAAATTATTAAAATAAAATTATCTAAATGAAATTAGGGGTGGGATTTCTAAATTACCCAAAGATGATTATAGATAGTAATGGTTGAAGAGTCACTGATTTGCCTAGAGGTGGTTATAATCAGTAACAAATAGTGTGATACTAGTTTTCCTAAAGGTGGTTATAACTAGTGGCACATATGGATGACCTAATAGGGTGGTGGTATAAATACCAATTTTTCCAAAAGGTGGTTATAATCAATAACCAAATAGGAAACATTGATTTTCCCAAAGGCATTTATAATAATGAATAAAAGGTTAAAAAACTAATTTTCCCAATGGTGGTTATAATAAGGAATAGAAAGGTAAACACACTAATTTTCCCAAAGGTAGTTATAATTAGGAATACATAAATTGGAAAAGGATAACAACATAGTTCCAACCTAAATGTGAGTTTGAATATGCATGCTCAAATAAACCCAAGATATAGGCTAAAAAATCATGTTGTTAAATGGGTCTCAGGGGGAGGTCCAAAAGGATGGTGTTGGAAAAGGATAACAACACATTTATATCCTAAATATGAGTTTGAATATACAAATTCAAATAAAAACTTGATATAGGTTAAGAAATCATATTGTTAAATGGTTCTCAGGGGAGGCCCATAAAGATGGTGCTAGCAAAGGATAATAACACATTTATAGCCAAAATGTGACTTCAAAGATCTACATTCAAAAAAACACTTGATATAGGCTAAAAAATCATGTTGTTAAATGGGTTTCAAAGGGAGGCCCAAAAAGATGGTGCCAACAAAGGATAACAACACATTTATAATCTAAATGTGTGTTCAAAGATGCATGTTTTAACAAACATGGGATATAAGTTAAAAAATGGCATTGTTAAATGGGTCTTAGAGGGAAGACAAAAAAGATAGTGCTAGAAAAGGATAACAACACATTTCTATCTTAAATGTGAGTTTGAAGATACACATTTGAACAAACACTTGATATATGTTAATAAATCATGTTGTTAAATGGGTCTCAGGGGAAGGCCCAAAAAGGATGGTGATGGCAAAGGATAACAACGCATTTATAGCCTAAATGTGAGTTTGAAGATGCACATTCAGATAAACACTTGATATAAGTTAATAAATCATGTTGTTAAATGGGTCTAAGGGGAAGGCCCAAAATGGATGGTGTTGTCAAATGATAACAACACTTTTTTAGCATAAATGTGAGTTTGAAGATGCACATTAAAACAAACACTTGATATAGGTTAATAAATCATGTTATTAAATGGGTTTTAGGGGGACACCCAAAAAGATGGTTCAATTTAGGAGATGTTATTTCGAGAGTATCATCTTATTATATTATATGACTCATATGGATGCTTATTCAGATATGCTCATCTATATAAACACATAATAAATAATTTGTTACACTTGTTTATTACTCATGGATTGAGGCATGTGTTTGGGTAGTTGGTTAGTTTGTGACAATTATCGAGATGTTACCATTTCTAGAAGACTTTGTGGTCGTGATTTTGTTGTAGCGTGTGATATTATGAATGATAGTTATGGATAAATAAAATGACAATGTAGATCATAATCATGGAAAACTTAATTTAAGTGTAAATATAAATAACCTAGGAATAATATATGAATCATCAAATCCCAAGTGTAAATATAACAAATAAATTAAATACAAGACTAAATATAAAAATTCATAACTGAAGTAGATGATATGAATAATCAAGACTTAAGTGCAAAACAAATTAATAATCTTATGACAATTGAGAAGAAAACAAAGAAACAAAAACATAAAATTTTAAAAAAAAAAAAAAAAAGCACAAATAAAATAAACAAAACACATAAACAATCAAAGTGATCAAAATAACCAAACAATCCAAAGCAGAAAAAAGAGTAAGAAACAAACTACTCTAAACACACAAAAACAAATGAATGAATCTAAATAAATAATAATACACAAAAAAATGATTAATCCAATGTTAGTGCAAATAGAAAACCAATTATTCATACTTGTGCAGTAGAGTTGTTACTCTTGATGATATGGTGACCCCTAAACTAGGTAGCAATGACATAAGAACATTTGGCACAAGGTTTCCCTAGGATATAGGGAAATAATGACATAAACAAGACTATAACATTATCCTTAGGCTATAGGATACAATGACATAAAAAATATAAATAAAAATAGGGGGGAGGGGATATAAAAAATAGAAAGGGTAACATAACTGAGTTGACTCTAGATGTATAAGGTAAGTGTATGGTGCCTACATAGTTCTATGGACACAAGATCTAATGTGAAATTCCAGATAAATGTAGTTATTTAGGATATGGGATAGATGAAAATAGATTATAAGAAAGAATGATTGGTGTGTAGAGGAAAATGGGAATGATCTAACAAAATGGTGAGTGTATGAGAAAAGATGAGATGACATTTCATAATCATTTTCATGTTAACACAAATAAATTACATAAGTGTGAGTGTATGGTTTAGGTTAAAACCACATTAAAAGTTAAGAGACAAGTATCACTGATGAACTAAATTCATAATTAATAGTATTTATTGCATCTATGTCTTAAGATGAGAATGAGCTCACAAAATTAGGAGAGCATACAAATAAAGAGTACTTATAAAATAGAAAGAGTATAAGTTGAAGCTAATTGGTTATTAGTGTATCAAATTTGAATACATAATGCTCATAAAATGAACTTTTGAAATGGTTAGAGAATATAATTAATGCCAATAAAGATGGGGAAACTAAATGACAAGTGGTTACTCATGAAATAATTAGGGATACTAGGATACTTAAGACAAAGAAGTGATCAAAAAAGAAAGGAAAGTGTGGTTGACTAACCCAAGATATCTCATGTATTTAGGTGCTAGTTACATAGTCTGTGAAAACCTCAAGTCAATGTAGTACTCCCAAATATGGGAGGAAAAAGACCAAGGTATATAGAAAGGAACTAAATATATTGAATGGCCCATCCCATAAAATTTTGATGGCTTTATATCTCTCATGGAAATTCTAGGCCAATTTTCATGATTTTGGGATTTTTAGGATTTTTAAATCTTTTACAAATGTTTTTGGAATTTTGAAACTATTATAATATTTTTGAAATATTTTAGGAATCTTAACTTGATTAAGAATTTTAAGATATATAATATACAAACTCATAAAATGGTGATAGCATGGCTTAGGTTGCTCACAAAATAGTGAGAACATTCAACTTGAAATTTCTCACAAAATGGTGAGAGCATGATAAAGGGGTCACTGAACTAAACTCAATGTAAATTTAGCACTACCTACATAGTCCTATTAGGATCTCAAGTCACTATAGTTCTACCTTCTTAAAAGGTGGTGAAATACTTCTAAATTTTTTGGTGTTTTTGGTATCTTGACTCAATCTAGAATTAAGAGATACAAAACAATCTAATCTCATAAAATGGAGAGAATGTATGGCAAAGGGGTGACTAAGTTGAGCTCAATGTTAATCAAATCTTGCCTACATATTCCTATCAGTACTTAAATTCATTATAGTCTACCTACAATAGGTAGTGAAATGCTTCCAAATGTTTTTAGTGTTTTTGGTATCTCAACTTAATCAAGAATTATGAGATACAAAATGGCCCAATCTCATAAAATGGTGAGAGTGTATGGAAAAGGGGTGACTAAGCTAACCTCAATGTGAATCGATCACTGCATACATAATCCTATTAGGATATCAAGTCACTATAGTTATACCTATCTAAAAGGCATCTAATTAATTACCATCAAGGTTCAGGTAAAAGGCAAATGTGAAGTCAAATGATAACAGTAATGGAAAGGTGATGTGATAATGTATGGTAAAGGTGTTGCTCCTAATTTTCCCATAAGTGGTTATAATTAGTAAATAATGGCAAAAGGTTAGTGGTAGTAATTTTCCTATAGTTGATTATAATTAGTATTACAAAGTGGGACACTAATTTTCCCAAAGGTAATTATAATTTGTGGCACCAGCCAAAACTTAAAAACAAATAAAGAATGAAATTAATAGGTCCAATTTCATATTACTTTCATCTACTACCATTTGAACATGTAATTTTATAATAATTTCTAGAAATGAATCTATCATCAACCACTGAATATGTCTAAAATAAAAGTTAATTAGAACTAAGACCAAATGTAATAGTCAAGGTTTGGGTAAAAAAGAACTAGATGAAAAATGGCTAAGGTTATGGTAAAATGGATAGGGGAAGAAAAAAGTAAGGGAAATGGTAAGATAAAGGGAAAGACATAATAAATATTATTTTGTTCCAACTTATGTGGAGATGTTCTTCCTAATTAACATATAATATAACCATAATAGCCAACATTTAAATTTTTAGCCTACATCTCTATTGAATAGTTGATCTATCAAGAACTTGGTGTTGATTTGGACTCCAATAATTTTGTCATGATCTTCATTAGTTATTGATTATGTTTCTTCCAAGCTTTGATACAAGATTTCTTCATATCCTATATAAAGGAAAGTGTAACTAGGGATGGTAAATAGGGATAAACATTAGCTAAAAGGTCTAATCTAGAAATGTAATATAGTTCTTGAATGAATAAATAGATTATAATGGAATGTATAATGGTTGGGAAAAAAATGAATATTGGGATTTTAAAGCACACAAAATGTTTTTCATTCCATATTTAACATAATTTTGTTTATGGTGGGGCTAAAGACTTATGAATGTGCTCTCAATAGGACCACCATATTTTTTTGTTGTTCAGTTCTAAGAAATTTTTACATATAATTGTATGTGAAATGGAAGTTGTATTGATATTATCTTTGATAATTTCCTCATCAAGTAGTGAATAACTATTATTCTCAATGATTAGCACCTTGAAGAGGTTTTGACCAATAAATTTATCTTTATTGTCCCCTAACACCTTAAAGAAGGATTCACTAAGGAATGTTGACATTTTAATTTGATTATTTTATAACACATTAAATAAGGTTTCACTAGAAGATTTTAAGTTTGGACTTTGATTTCCCCCTAGCACCTCCTAAAAGGTTTCACTAGGATATTATACTTATTTTTCATGAATGTGGTCTTACCCCCTCATATTCAACAACTGATATGTCACCATGGATGTAGTTCAATAATGTGTGATTTTTTGGGTCCTAATCAAAACTTATGGGAGGTGGAATGTAAATATAATGGATAGGTTGGTTGGTGTTAATGGAAAATATAATGGTAAGAGGTAACACAATCCTCATAAAAAATATCAAGAGAGTTTGTGTTAATGTTGAATTAATCATCTTTAAAAATTGTGGAAGGATCATAAATATATTCAAATTGATATGAAAAGCATGTGTAACCAATATTGTAACAACCATGAATGTAGTCTAATTCTAAAGCTGATTTTCAATCAAGGGAATCCAAATCTAATGTTGAGACTGATGTTGATTCTACTTCTAAAGCTAAATTTTATAATGGTTCAAAAATAGAACCTATCTTTGATGTTGATTCTTCATTTGGTGTGGCAAAAAAGATGATATGTTTAATTTTTGGTATTGGATTAGTAATGGCCTAGGGTTGAAAAATTGACTCTTCAAAAATAGGTTCATCTAAGAAGGACTCCATAAATATTGTCTTTTCAAAGTAAGGATTCTCAACAAAAGCAAAATGGTCAACATACAACTTCATAAAGATTGGCTTGTCAAAGTGAGTCTCCTTAAAAATAAGGTAATTGTTAAAATAATTATTTGAAAAAATGTGGTTATAATCATTAGGGTGTGACTCAAGAATAATAGCTTGTTAAAGTGAGACTCATCAACCAAGAGGCAACTCCATAGAGACTAGCTTGTCAAAGTGAGGCTCCTTAAAAATAGGGCAAGGATCAAAGGGTAATTCAACATAGGATACCTCATCGTAAATAGGTTATTCAACAAAAACATCATTGATTGATTTATTTTCTTGGATTTGGACTACACTTGGTTGTTAAACTTTAGATTTGGGCATGTCTTGGTCTTTGAATGATAGTTCATAGAGAGGTAATGAGTGGCTCGATTATGGTTTAAAGGCTAGATTAGATTTTCAAAAGTAGGGGAAAGTTGGTAATAGATGAAGAATGATTTATGGTTGAATAATGATCTTTTTGTAAATAGGTTCATTTAATATTGGCTTAACAAAGACTAGATGTAGGCCTAGGATGGTAATTATGCTCTTTCTAGTCATAATTATGCATCCTTAATGGGATAATTAGCTACTAGATTTAGAAGGGCCTAGAATGGTAATGAATAAAAAATATAGATCTTGGTTTCTAATGCAAGCCAAAGTATGAGTTCCTAGAATGGTAATATTTAGGCACTTTGGAGCTTGGTTTCTAATGTAGACTAAAGGATGAGGGCCTAAAATGGTAATACTTGGGTGTTACAAGTGTTGGTTGCTAATGCAAGTCAAAGGACCAGGGCTTGAAATATTAATAATTGGGTAGTGATTTCTATCATAGATAAAATTATGAGGACATGGAATGGTAATATTTAAGCACTACATAGCTTGGTTGTTAATAGACTAAAAGATGAGAACTTGGGTAAGAAGGTAATGTCACCAAATACTATGTAAAAGGGTCATGCCTTTATTCAATTTATGGAATGTTTTGATATGGATAGAGATCTGTATCATAAGCTACATCATTATATGAATATTTAACAAAAGGGTCATGCATTTGTTCAATGTATGAAATGTAATAAGATAGATCAGGATCTGTCTCATAAGCTACATTGTCATATGATCTATAGATAGGTCTTAATAAAAATAAATGGACTAAAGGTAATGAACAATCAAGGTCTAAAAACAAAATACCTTTGGCTTTTTAAGAGAGGCATGGAGGGAGGGATAAATAAATAAATTAGGTAGAGGTAGAGAAAAGTAAATGTGAGACCATTCTAACAAAATGATATTGATTTACCCAAAGGAAGTTATAATCAGTGGCAAAATCAACAAAAAGTCTCAAACTCATATATGTATAGAGTACTTATTTACTCATAGGTAGTTATAATTAGTCACAATATTTTATAATAAATTAGAACAATTTTGAACTAGGATCAAGAGATAGAAACGATTTTCCCAAAGGTAGTTATAATCATACTAAAAACAAGCTTAGACTCAAAAACACAAAATTCAAACAAGAAATTAAAATAAAAATAAACTAAGGTAATTGGCTGAGATGACACTTGGTAATTAGATCACTAAAGACTCAAATTTTGACTCACAAAAAATATTGGAAGGGACTAGGACACTAAAAAAAATTTGGCACAATAAACATTAAACATAGTACATGGTAACAACTGGGCCAAACAGGATGCTTAAAGAAGGCGTAAAACAAATAATAATATATAGGTATAGGTAAGGATTATTTTAGATCAAATATTAAATCAACACAAGTAACACAATCTAAATGCAAAAGGTGGAAAACCCAAGCCCAAATTAGACGTGGCTTTCATGTGAACCTGATTAGTTTAGGATTTGTACTTTAAAAGGTTGGACTTCATATTTAATGTGAATAGAATCAAACATTATAAGGTAAATTCTAGACCAAAATGGTCAATGCAATTATTCATTTGAAATAATAGAGGTACAATAATATCTTGGAACTTGGTTTCAAAAGTGACAATAAATTTGGAACAAATTTTGTAATGTAACAATGATCTATCAAAAAAATGACATAGCAAATGGTTTTGGATTAGAAAATATAAGGGAAAAGTTCAAGATGAAATGAGAAATGTAATGATGCCTTATTTAAACAAGAGACACACAAATGGTTTTGGAACAAATTTCCAAGATAAAAGAGTGTGACACAAATAGATATAGTAACACCTCTTACGCTAAAGTGGTGTATAAACAATGTGAATGTTTTTGACTTGTTTTGACATGATAACACAAATAAATAAATAAATAAATATTAAAAAACACATGTAAATTGAAGAAAATATAAGTATCACTCATGACCCATCTTATTCCCTACAATTAACACAGGTGTGCATATCTTCAACCAAAGTTTCCATCGATATACCAATACTTGTGAGGAATTAAGTGTTAATCCAAAAAAAAAGTATAGGAATAGGTAGATTTTTTTACACCCCCCTCTATCTCTCAAATAATTATACATGGCATGAAATTATATTGAGGATCACTTAGCATTTGACATGAAATTCCATGGCAAGTGGGTCTTTGTCTAAAATATATAAGTTTTGTATATACTAGATGGTCCCAAATGTGGATAACATAAGGGGTGTAATCATGTCAATCGAGTTCATATCAGATAACTTACTATGCAAGGGTATATTCCTTTTCATAGAGACTCCATTTTTGTACTTCTTATCAGAGTATGATGTTTATCGAGGCCTAACCCAAGTTTTTGTTAGGATCAGAGAGGCTAGCTACTCAACCCCCTATTAATCATAGTATCACGTGCCCTAATTTGTATACCCTACCATGGATCAAGGTTAGTACAATGCTAGGAAATGAATCCCTAGGTCAATGTACTCCTAAATAACTTTTACGGGGGTAATGAACTCCTACCAACAAACCAAATGCATAAAAATAAATAAATAAATAAGGAAAGACTTTATAGGTCATTTTTGTGTCACCCAAGTAACTCAAAGCTTGTGAAGAGAATACACAATATTATTTACAATTAAAATTTCAAATCAATTCAATGAGCTAATAAATTTTGGTCACCCAAGTTCCCTAAAGTGGATGGGGGGGAAAGAATACATGTAATAGTTCATAATTTTCCACAAACAAAGAAACTAGGCTAATGACTTTGAAATTTAGGTAATAATGAAAATACACATGAAGTGAAAATGATCTTAAGAGTTCTAACTAAGATGTGTGTTCTTTTTAATAGATCCAAATCAAAGTGTGATTCAAATTTTGTCCCCTTGGATAAACAAATTGTAAAGAAATAAAAAACAACCAAGAGACAAAAATAAACTAAGTGGATTTAGCACCAAACAAAATGTATGTAATATTTTAACAATACTTAAACTTTAATCTCTCTACCTTAGGTCCTAAAATTTTTTAGAGGGTTTGCCTACTTAGAATCCATAAAGCAAGTGATTAAATATAAATTTAATTTAAACTATTAGGTTTATGATTTTTTTGTCTCAAATAAAATTGATAGTGATCACATAGAGATCGTGGTCAATTCCTGAAATCAATGTAGATTCAGGCAAATCATCAATGTTTCCTATTAAAAAAAACAAATATGTTTTGAAGGAAAAATGGTTAAAAATTAATTTTTAGCCTAAAATATCTCATGACTTCTATAATAAAAAGTTACACAAATAATAAATAGGTTATCAAACATAAAATGAAGGCAAAGAAAAGCAATAAAATCATTTTTAGCCATATTCCTACCTTGATATATTTTCTAAGTATAAATTATGGTCAATTCTTAGAATTGACATCAATCTAAAAATTGGCATCAATCCCTAAAATCTTGTTAAAAAAAGACAAAATTCTAAGCTAAAACTTGAAACTTGAAGATTTTAATGAATTCATTAGAAAAACTAAGACTACCATATTAATATCCTTGGAAATATGAGATGTTTAGTTCCATCAGGTGTGCCATTATGTAACTTATGATTTCTAAGAAGAAAAAATGTGTAGATTAGTCTCTTGTTATTCCAAATGAGAAAACATAAAGAACAATGCACTAAGAGTAAACCCTCTTGCCTAGGAACTAGGGGGAACAAAACAAAATAAGCAAGAGCACAAAATAGAGATGAAAAGAATACAATTTTCTTACATCCCTTGTCATATATGATGTTTACTTATTTACATAATAATTTTTATACTTAGCCTATGATTATTGTAGTATTTTATAAATGCTCTTCCATGGTGGTAGCATCTCTTCAATAGTCACTTATTGCTTAGTGTGAAGCTTGGCATAATTTTGGCATAATAACACTACTCTCATAGGCTTCAATAAGGTATTCCAAAATAATAAACTTACAGACAAAATATTGTTAATCAATAGTGTGTGCACTTTTATTTATATCTCAAATAACTAACTCTAACCATAGGTAGGTTAGGTTAAATTCTAGCTTGGTTTGAGTCTAAACTAACCTTGGTTAAGTTAATATAACTCGAAGTGGGGTTAAGGCACTCATTAAATCTTGACACCTTGGTTTTTTATTTTTTTGAGGCATGGCAACTCACTTTCAATATTTTTGATGTGTGAGTGATATTTTTGAACATTTTTGAGATAATAAATCACTTTATTAGCTCATGTGACTCTTTAACTTCATTTTTGGCAAAAATACTTTTTTAGTAAATGAAATTCACTAATTTGATTTAAAAAAAATTAAGGCAAGTTAATTAAGATTTGTAATATAATTAGTCTTTCTAAGTGCTTTTTAAGTTTTGGCCATTGTTTTAAATGTCATGAATTAATAGATTGACATGCCAAAAGTGTCAAGTTATTAGGTCATATTTTGACTAGGGTTAGAACTAAACCATGTTAATGATGCATATAGAGTAATACACCAAATAAGCTAGCCTCATCATGTTTTTGGCTGATTAAATCCCTTACATAGATGAATTTGGGAAATTCAAATGATTGCTAGGCTTAAAATGTGTCATTTGATAGAAATTAAATTGAATGCCATTTTAGGCATGAAAATGGCCAAAAATAAGTATCTACATTTGAAAGGTAGAATGGGAGGGTGGTATAAATTAAATTAGAAGGCATAGGCCTAAGGAATTAGGGAGAGATGAAACAGAGGAAAATATGAAGGAAAAGAAGGAGGAGGATGCATGGGAGTGAAATGAGGAATATGAGTGGGGATCCCCACATGAATAATTAGGCATTCCATTGGTCTTGGATTATTTCACCTTATGGATAAATGAAATTTATGAATGGGGTGTTTAATAAGAATAAATCTATTAACTAATTAAATTCGAATCCTTAGGCCCCAAAGATAATGGAAAAGGAGGATTAGGGAGCTAAGGGAGAGGAAATCTAGATAGATATCTGAGAGGTAAAAATAAAAATTTGAATAAGTGAATATGATGGAATTACCTTTATATTCTCCTTTGGCCATTTACATAGATTAGAGCCTAGGGAGCCTAAAGAATGGGAGAAGTGACTTTAGGGGTAGCAAAGTTGGGGTAACCTCAATTATTCATATGGGTACACTTGTATGTGATATGGACATTAGAATTATTGAGGTAGTAATCATGGTGTACTCTATAATTATGAATTTGAGAGTTACTAGCATATGAGAACTCCTTGAGACTACAAAAGTGACCTATACTAAGCTCAATATTAGAGTAGATGAGGCCATGTAACTAGGGAGCTTAGAGACCAAAGGTGGTTGTGGGAACTCTAATGGGTGAAGTGTGTTAAAAAAGGGGACATGGGAATCTATAAGGATAAAAATGGACAAATCTAAGGGAACTTAAATAAATTGGGGAGTGGAAGTGACATCAAAAAAGGGAGGCTCCTTTAGGGTAGGTTTAGTGGGAGTGAGGAATCCCAAAGATGATCACATCATCTTATGAGGGATGGTGGTATAAGGGGCATGGATATCCAATAAAACCTATTATTTATCCCTTTCCAATATTGCCTTGTGGTTGATATCAACATCTAAGTATAACACCTATTTTATTTATGACTAGGTGACCTACAAACATGGAATTAGTGACACTGGGGTATAAATTTTAGGAGGTAGAGACCTTAGATGTTAAGGTGGTGAGATGACCTATATGATATTCTTGGAGATGTGTGGCATGATCAGTTGAATGTAACCTTCTTATTATGCTAGCACATGACCTAGGGTTAGCTATGGTAAATATGGATACAATTAAGGATCTAAAGAAGTAAAGCAGGTCTCTCCTTAATGACTAGACTAGATTGGACCTACTTACCTTTATTATTATTATTATTATTATTCAACTTGAACCATGTTATCACTCATTATTATTATCCAAGTTGAGATGAACTTCATCATACTCATGGGGCTCATAATGGTAAGTGATATTGAGTTGGGCCATGTGCTTCACCACATGGGCATGGATAACCCTAAAAGGATCCCATTATTTGTGTTATGTCCTTCCTAAGTTGTATGAATTTTTATTGGTTTCCATCTTATGAAAAAATAAAATATTCCTATACTTATGGTGGTGAATGATAATTAGTAAGTTTGATCACATCTTCTATCGATGATTAGCTAATAACCCCATGGCACCCTTGACCAATGATAAGCAATTTTTTATTTATCTAGGAAATTCAAGAGTTGGTAGGGTAAAAGAAGAGGGGGTTTCTAGATGTTCACCACCTAAATTATGGTGTGATCCATATAATACTAATATGCCCTTATGGGAAAGAACATCCTCTTTATCTCCTCATAATCCATAGCATAAAATTCTCATTGATGGCTTGATAGACCATAGGGTATAAATGATCATAAATGTCTTAGATGTGATTCTGATAGTGGTGATAATATATCTTGTAGAACATGATGTGAACTAAAGATACCATGGGAAACTAGGGTGGGAATGTTTGGATTTTGATTGAGAGGGTGGTACAAATTACATCCATAATGTAGGACATGTATAATTTACCCTCATCTTGAGCCTTAGAGATAATCTTGATGAGGTTTAAGTTTATCACATTTCCTAAGTTTAGGACCTCTTCTCCCTTGAGGATAATACTTAGTATGGGAACACATAATATGCTCACATGTATAGTGTCATTAGATACAAATAAGTAGTTTAAGAGGAGCATCCCAATGTGAATCCCTTCTTGGAAGAGGTGGATGGGGTAAGTATTGATGTTTTATTTGTTGGTCCATCGGTCCTATTTGATGTCCCAATCCTTAAGAGCCTCATATTGAGCCTCATCGGTACATGTATTTTGGTCTATGCATCTGCAGTGATTTTATCATAGTGATGGTGTAATTTGGGAGGTTGTAATAATACTTCAAATTAGATCCTAATGTGTCTATGATTATATTCACATATTTGGATGAGTAAACCAAGTCTTGAGATCCTCGTTAAATGCATATTGAAGTCCCCATTATATTTCTAATGAGGTATATACAAGGGAATACTTTAAGATTGGTTATGACTATATACAATACTAATCTCTTAGGGTTATGAGTTCATCAATGAACTCATTATTATTTGAATCAACATTAGGGGTGGGCACTTGCACGTCTTGAATTTATTTGAGTACCTTTTTCATAATGCTCTAATTTCACCAAATTTGGAGATAAATTAGTGTCTTGAAGTTTAATATCTAGCTTGGGTTTTAGATTACAATGAAACCATATTTGAGAGTTATATACTTAGTATGATACTTAGTATGGAAACCCATAATATGCTCACATGTATAGTGTCATTAGATATAAATAAGTAGTTTAGGAGGAACATCCAAATATGAACCCCTTCTCAAAAGAGGTGTATGGGGTAAGTATTGATGTTTTATTTATTGGTCTCTTGGTCTTATTTGATGGCCCAATCTTTAATAACCTCATATATCACATGTATTTGGGTCCATGCATCTATAGTGATTTGATCATAGTGATGGTGTAATTTGAGAGGTTTTAATACTTCTTTAAATCAGATCCTAATATGTCTATGATTATATTCACATATTTGTTTGATTAGACCAGGTCTTGAGCTCCTCATTAAATGCATACTAAAGTTTATATTAGATTTCCAATGAGTTATGTGCAAGGGAATACTTTAAGCTTGGTTGTTACCTTATACAATTATAATCTCTTTAGGGTTATGATTTCATTAATGAACTCAATATTATTTTCATTAGCATTGGGGGTGGGCACCTGCACATCTTGAATACCTTTTTGTAATGCTCGAATTGCACCAGATTTAGAGATAAAGTAGTGTCTTGAAGTTTAATCTCTAGCTTGGGGTTAGAGTATAATGTAACCATATTTGAGATTTATGGGATTACATAGTGTTGAGCTCAACATAAACCCATTTCTAAAAATAGGGACCGTTGTTTCAAATTATGCAAATTTGTACCTTAAAATTGAAAAATCACTTGATTAGGGTACCACTAGCATGTTTTCACATTGTCTTTATTTGAATTTCATCCACACCTAGTTTTCATTTGCATTGATTGACATGTTTTTAAGTGATCATGGTTTTGCCCCATCTAATTTTGTTAATGATTGTTGACTATGTTTCTATATTATAGGTTTAATGGAATATCATTTGGAAATGAACATTCTTAGGGTTATGTGCTTGAATATTAAATTGATCTTTTACTAGCCTTTTGTCTATCAAAGATTAATTGAATCTATTTTAAGTCATGTTAAAACCCTAGTATAATGTTTTAACCTAGGTCCCCTTTGAATTACATTCAATTTTTCATGGGAGTAATTTGCATAGGAACATTTAATTAAACCATATACTTAGCTTAATTTTTATCATAAGGTTTAGTTGTGTTTATCAACATGACCAAAACTTAGTCTAAAAATTTATAAGTGGTCCTTTATGTCCCAATCCCCTTTCATTCCTTTTATATCTGCATATTCTAACCAACCATATGGCCCCCTTTCTAATGTTCAAATCCTTATCTTAAGACTTTATGCTATGTATTTTATTATATGTAGGCTCTCCTTTGTCATGTTAAAAAACTTATCTTAAAATGTTTATCCTAAGGTCTTACCCATGTTTATTAACACAAAATAAAACCATAGACAAAAATATTATATGCTAAGTTATTTATTTTCCCAATCCTAACTTAAATATCATTTTCATCTACAGTATCGATTACACACATTTACCGAAGAAAAATGATCTAATGACATAAGATTAAAGTTTAAAATTTAAGCCCAAACCCTAAGATAAAGTTCAAACATCTTCCAAAGATCAATGATGTGTGTTTGCTCATTCAAGATTGATCAGATAACACATATTGAGTCAAGAATTCAATGGATCCCCAAGATAAGTGAAATAATGACAAGGATCACATTCATAGCCAAAGAATGCTCAATAACCAATAGCATTTGACTTTACAGATCAAGATTCAATAGAGTATTTTTGCTCGAATGAAGATTAGATGGTGCATAGCAAACATTGAAAATTCAAGAATCCCAAGGATGAACATAGAGCTAACACATGGCATAATAGTGAGCCACAAATTAAAACTTGAGCATTTTTAAAATATCAAAGGTATGCAGATGACCATACACATTTTGATCAATGGGATATGGAGTAAGAGGCATAATTAAGCCAATCAAGATCTATGGAATGTGATTGATCCTAAATACCATCCATAGGTCATTTCATCCAAATTGTATGGGAATAGGTGATAGAACACATCTTCATGATTAATGGTGGTTTAAATAATAGCATCTTTGAATACTTTGATATGTTCTTCAATAGTGTGGATTCTACTATGTTCATACTTGTGGGGGGGGGAGGGAGAGTATAATTTCTATATTTTTAGTAAGTCATTGGCAATCCTTGTAATGTTGATAGGGTAGTTACCACCACAAAGCTAATCATGGGCTATTGGTGGGGTTTTGAGGAGTATAAAATGGATTAATAAATGGAAAAAGAATTATAACAGTGGTATGTGATTAACCCTAATTTGTATATGGATCCTATTTAGTGGCTAGGATTAAGGATTTTGAAAATATATGGCTCAAGGGTGAATATTAGATATACAGTAGGCTAATTAATGTGTTAAACTTAGATGTACCATATGCTAAATTTATAGAGCTAAGATAGGCTATTAATGGAAAGTATATCTATGATAGATATACAAATGACATTAAAATAAATTACATAGTTAAATATGATGCTAATATAATTTTAGATCTTGTATATGTAATAATTAAGTACGAAGTAGATTATGTATCAATTATCAGATTCTAGATCTAGTGCCTCTAGCTCTCTAAACACTTATGCGAGCCTAGGATAATTACATCAATGCTAATGTTTGATCTCAATGCTAGTGTCCTATATATAATCTGTACTCAAACATGATGTGATTAAATATATGTTTTTGGGTTTAGCTTCTCTTTTGCTCTGGTGCATTTATATCTTAGTCATGGACTATTGATCCCAGTGAAATGGAAAAATCTTAGCTTTGCATATTCAATGTGACCTTGGGGGGAATCGATTAGTGAGCACATGATATCAAGCTAACTTGAAATGACCCCACTATCAAAAGGTACTACCTACATAACCAATACTCTAGAAGAGGGCCCTATACTCATGTAGTTCTCCCCTACGTGTTAGCTTGTGTGTGAATCATGTAATGTGTGTAAAGCAAGTACAATAGTGACCTAGACTATAAATTATAAAATATACCTTATTACTACTCCTTTAATAATTCAAACCTATATCCAGGTTATGTTTTTGACTGATATCATAATAGGGTAGAATAATAATTTTTTTGGTAACTCAAGTGCTTCTTAAGTGATTTTTTGGTCTAATTCATAGGTTTCATAGGTGGTGAATGAATGAGGGTTGGTATTATATTTGTAATAATCTTATTAAGAGATAACTCACATTAAATCATTTATTTTGACCATTGTAATATGTTCATTTACAAATTAGATGACTTTATGGAATTGGACACTTGCATCTGGTCAGGATAGTAACATCTACTATATTATCTAACTTGATCATTAGCGATAGGGGATAAGGAAATCAAGCGTAGGATTAAAACTTGTATACGTGTAATATATGTAAATTTTAAGCATTCTAGGAAAGATGGTATAACTATGTCATCAATATAAGGATGTTCAAAATAAGAGATAGGATAAGACACACAAGATAGAGTATATTTGAGGCTTGTAGAAGTAAGGAATGTGTATAAATAAGAGGAAAAACTAGGGTCATGAGTTTTCCAAGTTTACAATATTGAGTTACTACATAATCATAAAATATCATCTATATTTATCCCCCCCTTTAATCTAGTAATGGAATTTATATTTTAAAGGAAAATAATAAGTATATGGGTGTTTATGCACACCTTATATTTGTTTGAGTTAAATATAAGTACTTTTTTGGATTTGGGTTTGAGTACTTTGTTGGTGACTAAAATAAAACCAAGAGAATGTTATAATGAATAATTAGTACATATGATATGGTTCAAAACTACTTGAAGTAGATCAAAATTGAAAGAGCAAGGTTTAGTACATTTGTGTGTCGATGTTACCACCTTGCCTATTGGCAAGTTATTTCTGAAAAATATGTATCATTGTAAGGTTATGAAACTAAGATTAGGATAAATATAGATAATTATTTTAAAGTGAATATATCCAAGGAGATATATATATATATATATATATATATATATATATATATATATATATATATATATATATATATATATATAGAGAGAGAGAGAGAGAGAGAGAGATTGGAATGCCCATTCCCCCAACTTTGGATAAAAAGTGAGTTTCTACTTGGCAATTGATATTAACTCAACTATGCAACTCAATGATACTAGTAACCTAGTGATTTTGGATGATCAATTCTAAACTAAAAACTTTGGAAGATTAAGTTATTTAATCACCCAAATCATACAAAAATATGAACCAACCATTATAGTAGATTGGATCATTAAAGTCCATAAAATTATGTTGGGTATCAATAAGTGTAATAGTTTTAGCATATAAATTTGAATTGGATTTTACAATATCAGGCACATGTTGCATAACATATTCATGTTATATTTGTCTCATGACTAAACTATGTGTAACAATGGTACATATAGACAAAAAAAATCCACACGCCATAATTCCAAATGTTAAAACACCCTTGAACCACCTTAAGACCCCCATGGGACCAATTTGACCCTTTTACCCCTAACCAAGCCTAACTATGCTCAATTTAACCAACTAACTTAACCTACCTTTTTACCCACTTTGTACCTTGGCCCTTGAATATTGATGGTTAGGATGACTGTTGATGGTCACCCTAACTATCAATGATCAAGGTCCACCATCCTCAACAACTACATGAAAACACCTACCTTAATCTTCTAAAAATAACTCATCTAAATCTACATGCAAGAGATTACATGCATGAGTTAAAATTAGAAATCCCAATTAATGTCTTGTTTCACCTTTACTTTCATGCTTATAAGAAGAGAGGAGTAGGGAGGTAAAGATCATCTACAATGGCTGTCAAGAGCTTGTGCATCTAGAGTTTATTTTTTACAAGTCAATCATCATCAAAGATATAGCCATCATGTTAGAGAGCCAACTTACCATTGTTTCTCCACTAAAACATCAATTACTATTACTCTATCAGAATCATGCTAGACTCTATCAATGATCCAACCACCTCAACCATTCATCCAACCAATCTTCTATAAGATAAGTATTTATTTTATAGTATTTAATTACTTTATTTGCATTTCAAAATTAACCCAACACCAACCCATATCTCATAATCCAAATTTGTGACCTTGTTAATTATCCATTTATTATCTACACCCAATACATAGTAACCATTGATAGTTTTCTTAACCACTGACAGTCTATCCAACTACTGATAGCCACCTTAACTATCGATGGTCATTTTAACCACCAATGATCATCTCAACCACTGACAGTCACTATGGCATAAAATAATATCAAGTTACTTTCACCCTCTTACCCTTAACCAAATCTAATTGTTTGTGTCCATGCCTATTCACATATCCCTACCTAATTTTTTGAAGCACACTTGACCCATTTAACACTAGTGTTGTCTTGCTCATTACTATATTAGTCATTTTTAGTCTATTTCTTTAGCAAACATTTATTGTGTTTAATTTTAGTACCTTTTGATTATTGATGCAAGTATTTTATCATTTTTTTCTATAAACTAAATTGTTTAAAACATGTAGATTGACAGCCCTCAAGGAAGCTCTTGCTTCTGGGATCTAGTTAGCACTAGGCAATCCACTCAATTATCTATCTAACCAAATATTCGATTTAGTATTGTCTTATTTTTAGGTCATCCTCCCAAACCAAAGAGAAGCTCTTCACAATCATCTGATTTAATGCATGCAAATCAAATAGGTTTTCCAACCATACCCATATTTAGTTTATTCTTCCCTTCTTAAAATATAAGCTAAAATTCACTAAAATATTATGGCATGCCTGATGGGACCTTGAGTCTCTACTTAGTTTTCTCTTTTTTACATATATATCTTTTCTCTCTATTATGTGCTCATAAATGACATCAAATTTTCTTTTAGGATTAAAATTGACTACATACATTAATTTATTACAATTTTAGCTCACATAGTTTAAATCAAGGAAAATTAATTTGATCATAGCATCACTTTTGTTGCACACACTAAACCAAACCAACTTCATCAATTAAACATCAAACAAACTGTAGATAAGGCCCAACTAGGATTTCATCACCTAGTAGTCACCTTACCCTTTCCTGACAATCCTACTTGGAGGTCATTACTAAGGAGAGAACCAACTCAGCTTTTTGGTTGAGTATAATCTCTATAAATTAGTATATATTAATTAAACACCTAACACCCTTATCCCTAAAGTGTGTGAAGTGATGGGGTAGGACCTAATACCAAGCCACATATTTATTCCTGATATAGATTATTTTTGAGAGCCTAAACAACCTAAAACCAACCATAGATTTCTTTTCTGGTACCCACTTTACAAACCAATTTTAGTCACATGATTTCTTGAAAGCTTAAGTCATAAGCCAATAGAGAGATTAAAAATAACCTTTAGGACTTGACGTACCTTTTAGAGTGTGATTGATTTTCTTAATCATTTCTTATCTTCTCTCAATTTGAGCGGTGAGATTATTTGTGTATTTTATCCCCTTACCTTGGATGTTTCTAACCCACTAGTAACAAAAGAACCTAGCTAAAGAAAACCCATCACCAAACAAATTGACCTTTTCTACCCCCTCATCTATGGACTACATATCTAAACTAGTAGACTCTCCTCACCCTTTAGGAAGTCTGCATTTACCTTAGGAAGTTCCCTAAATAGACACAAACTTTTCCACTTTCCTAGATAACAATCCTATGGCCCTTCAACATTATCTTAACACCATGCCTCATTATACCCCTACTTCAGTTCCACCTATGGACCCACCTTATGGCATGCCTTCCCATTTTATGAGAAATAATTATATTACCATGGTCACTACCTAATCATTGATTACCCAAGCTTCCTCATCGACCAATAATCCCTTTGATACTACTATAAAAAACCAACCTAAAAATACCCTTATACATTCCACCCCTACTAATAACTCCTCCACCTTAGGAGAAACCCAACCACTAGCCACCTATACTCCCCTTACCATATTATTACCTACCACTAGTATTACCAACCTTCCATCAGTTACCCCTAATCTACTAACCACTACCCCACTTTAAAATCTTGTGGTGCTTATACATTCTACCTTACCCCTAGTTGTCACAAAAGTCACTACCCTTCCTTTGATCACCAACCTAATAACCACTCCTACCTAGGTTAAATCCCTAACCCATAAGGTCATGTACCTCTACCTACTACCCAAACACCTACATCCACCTACCCCTATATATCATCCACCCAACCACTAGTGTCCACATACCAATATGTGGCAGTTCCTCAACCCGTTACTAGTTATCAATATGTCACCCAACTACCAAAATAGTATGCACCTTACAACCTTCCAGGTACACAACCCCAAGTAGACCTAATAAAAACTCTTGTGGATAAGATGACTACCTTAGAGTCATCCATTTCTAGATCTCATAATGTCTTATCATATGATCATATCTATAAAAAACCCATTCACTTATCTATCCCTATCAGACCATATCCTCCTCAATGGGAACTTCCTAAGTTATTTAAGTTTCAGAGTAAGGAGGATCCCCAATAACACCTTAGGGAATTTAGGCATGCATGCTATTTTATTACCTATGATGATTCCCTCCTTCGTACCTTCCCCATGTCCCTGTTTAGTCTAGCATTGGATTGGTATAGTTCCATAACCAAATGATCTTTATTCTCTTTTACCTAATTGGCTCAAATTTTGTTGGATCATTTTTTGATAAATGTCTCCAAGAAGGTTTCCATCACTTACCTGTACTTTATCTAGTAATTTGATGATGAATCTATTGCTAATTTTGTATCTCATTAGAGAATCCTACTCAATCAACTTTCCTTCTCTTTACCTCAACCCAAACTGATAGAAATGTTTTCTTGGGCATGTGCCAAGCATATCTCTTCTACAAATGTTTAGAGTTTCCAAACTTTTAAAAAATATTTTACCATGGTGTGTAATATATAAAATAGATCCATCGATGAAGGAAAGCTAAAACTAAAAAACAAGAACTCTACCTATAAAACTAATGATGCTTCTTCCTCCAAAATGAGTAACTGAACCAATACTAATGCCAAGAGCAAGGGAATGATGAATGCATTTGTCCTTAAAGCCACTTATCCACTATCTATCAACCAACCAAATTCCTCTATCTCCTCAAAACAAAATAAAATAAACCAAAACTAGAACACCCATAAGCAATTTACTCCACTTGGAGAATCTTATGCTTCAATTATATAGAAGTTATTAATGGCCAACATCATACAACTTCCTCCTATCAAACTACCTCAGCAATTTGATTCTTCTCATGCTGCACCTAGTTGGTATAATGAGAATGATCTATGTGCTTTCCATTGAGTAGTTGGGCATGAAGTTAGTATGTGTAATACCTTTAAGAGCATTGTCCAATCTCTCATTGACAAGGGGGAGCTTGTGTTAGATAACCTCAATGCACCTCAAAACCAAGCCCTTGACATCTTTAAGAAACCTTTCCCCAATCATGCACCTACCAAAAATGAGAGCAACAAGGTTGAGTGTTCTCATGATGCCCATACTATTAATATGGTTCTTAACTAACTCATTACTGAGAACCCATCACCCAATCTATCTATTGTTTGCCCTCTCCACCTACTGAGCTAGTGGAGTTAAATTTTCTTCCTTTAGAGACCCAAACCAAGGAAGCACCCCTTTCTCCTCCTCCACTTAATTAGGTATTAGATCTATTAACCCCTCCTTCCATTGACATACTGGAACAAGTACCCATTTTACCTTTTCCCTAAACCATCGAGCAATTTACTACCCCTTTGGAAATCATTCTCAAAGAGTAAGCCCCTGTATTTACACCTTCCATAGATGAGTCACCTATTCAAACCTTACATCCTTTAGAAAATGATGAGGTTACCATCCCTCTATCTTAACCTATGCTCTTATCTTTCAAGCCACTATCCAAGGATTAAAACCAGCCTAAAAACCATTCTCTAGGTTAGTGTAGAAATTTTAATTTATCTCCAACCCTAACATGGATCAAGCCCACCTTTTGGTAGAAATTAAGGATTCCTTATATCACCAAGTAAGAAATTTAAACCACACCTTTAATAAATCA
This sequence comes from Torreya grandis, assembly GCA_037957365.1. Lineage (NCBI taxonomy): Eukaryota > Viridiplantae > Streptophyta > Pinopsida > Cupressales > Taxaceae > Torreya > Torreya grandis. Next base: position 131,973 of record JARHVA010007491.1, on the reverse strand, counting down.
ACCCACCATCATATTATCCAAACCCCTATCTTACCTACCAAACTCATAAAAACTCTACTAACCCAACAATTCCTCAATTACCTAAGGCACCTAAACTCTAAACAACCAAATCACCTTCTCCAACCAAACTGACCAAACCAACCAAAAACCTCAGCACCTTCCCTACACAGAGCCTTAATCACCCATCAATTAAATTAGAGCTTACCTCATCAAACCCAACAACCAACCATAACCAAATCAACCAAGGAAGTAAAGCCACTAAAGGACCAGAGGGCCAAACTCCTACCTCCCTCAACCTTGCCCTCTATCTTGGGGTTTTATCCCTCCACTTTTATTAGGAAGTCAGTTATCTCAAGCAAAACCTAATTGCCACTATTAGTTACACTAGAACACTTGCTTTTAGACACACCTATCTTCATTGAGCCATCAAATACTAGACTACCTACCCTAAAACCTCTTACCTCCAACCTATCAACCTTTACCTTACTAAAACCCAAACCATCAACTAAAATCACTACCTTACCCAAACATTCTACCACCAAGCCCACTCCAAAAAAGACTTCCATCTCACAAACCAAGACCAAAACCTCTAAACCCTTTCCACTTTTAGTTGAATCCTACTTGACTATTTTCCAAAGGTTATTGAAAACCTCTTACTTCACCTTACCCCTTATTAGGTTATTCAACCCTCTTGGTCCAAAACCAGCCTGGTATAATGACTACCAAGTGTGCTCTTATCATAGGACACCAAGGCATGACATAGAGAACTTCAAAGATCTCTAAACCATTATCCATGATTCTATGATAAGGATGATCTATTAATAGTTAAACATCCTATGAGCCTTATATTAATCCAACTAACAAAAATCACTAGCTATAACCTACCTATTCTCCCTCTCTCACCTTAAAGTGATGAGGAACCAAACAACTCTCCTACCCCAATTCCTCCCTCTATCCATACCATCAACATGGTCATGAGAGCACAAAAAAAGGAGAAGGAGAAGGCCAAAGTGTCCATCCCATGGACATACCAATATTTTACCTCCCATTTAAACCCTACCCAAACATCTTCACCTTCATCCAAACCCAAGGTATCTATCTTAGGTTCCACCTAATCCAACCCCTCTGAATCCATTAGGAGAGAGGTACTCAAATAACTTTACCAGACCCTAGTGAAGATGAGCTTATATGAGTTTATTACTATTTCACATCATCATCTCCAAGCAATGATAAAGGCATTGTAGTTAGTAGAGGTCCAACCTAAATACCCTCAACCTCTGATAACCTTTATTGGTTCTCTCTAAATTTCCAACATTGTCACCTTCAAGGATTCATAAATACCTTCTATCCATTCTAAAGACCTAGATCCCCCTCTATTTATTACTACTTACATCAACAAAACCTGCATCAAATAAGTCATGATTTATGGGTGAGATAGTATTAATATCATCTTCCCCCATGCCTATAACCAACTCAACTTGCCAGACAATGTCATGTCCAAAACCTTGGCCATCCTCCCATATTTCAATTATACTATGACCACTACCCTTGGATATGTTGTCCTTCATATCTATGTAAGACCTCACACACTTCCCTAACTCTTTTATGTAGTGGAAGGCAAATTCCAATACAATGTTTTGCTTGGCCAACCTTAGATTCACTTCATGGGTTATGTACCTTCTACCATTCACCATTACATCAAATTTGAGCATGAAGGTTAGGTCATCACCATCCAAACTAACCCAATTCCATTTTCGACATGCAACATGACTTAACAACCTAACAAAATCCTCCTACCTCCATCTAGTACACCCTTATTAACCAAAAACAAGCCCTTAACCATGAAAGAGGAAGTCATACCTTCTTCCACCAATGAGGAATCAACTATCTAATCCATCCCCTTCAATCAAATCCACATTTTAGACCACTTTTAATCCACATTCCAACATCTTTCACTAGGGGAATATCACCTACTCACCCCTGATTTTTTTCTGTACTCCACAAGAGTATGGGAAACTTGACCACCAATGTCAGAGTCATTATTCCCTTTAAAACTTCACTCTATCAAACCCTTTTCATCTATGGGGGAATTGACAAACCACTCAATGCTCTTACCACCTCCTCTTCACCTCAACCATTTACCTCTAGCTTTTCTTATTTAGACAACTTGAGTTTTGCCAAGACATACCTCTACAGGTGTACTTGGAAAAGATTTGGTCTTGGATGATATAAGTATGGCCCACCTGAGTTGATTTCCATTGAGACAAAAAATTCCTCATGAAAAACATTGACTTGATTTCATTTTACCCACCAAAAATCAAACCAAACCACCTACCATCACCATTATTAAGGAAGACACACCTTCTTCACTGACCTCTCCTCCACTTGCATGTGAGTATGATGACATCATCCCACCTAAAATTTTTTTTGTCAACATGATCAACCTTAAACTCATAAATTATCAAAAGGAGGTTGAAACCATAACCATCCCTTTGAACTATCTTGAGATGATAGGAGATGACTCTCTTACCATTAACATTATTCAATTCTAGGAAGATGATTTCATTCTTACCTACCTTGGTGCCCCAAATTCTTCCATCCACAAATCCCTTATTTATAAAACTTTGACCATGTTGAATGAATCCACCATAGATATCAACTTAGGCACTCTGAATAATCCCTACTTTAACAAAATTGGTCGATCATTGAATGTTGAGGAACTTTGAGACTTCCCATCCTTCCTCCAAAAATGTAGTATAGCATTTTCTTGGTCTTATAATGACATAATTGGAATTGACCCCACCATTTCCACCTATAACATAGTCACCAACCATGATGCAAATCCTATCTAGTAGAAACTTCAACACATGTACCCTCGCATAGCTCTTCTTGTCAAAGAAGAGCTTTAGTGTCTTCTATATATCAATTACATTCAACCCATTAATTATCCCTAATGGGTCTCAAATATTGTACCTATCACCAAAGCCATAGGAGGACTATGAATTTGTGTGGAATTTTATGATCTCAACCTTTCTTTACCTAAAGATAACTTTCCTCTATTGAGAATAGACTAGCTAGTTGATCTTACAACTGACCATGAGATGTTATCTCTCATAGACAGACTCTTGTGTTACAATCAAATCCTAATTTCCCCTGAAGATCAACATAAGACCACTTTTACCACCCCATGGGGGACCTTTTACTATAGAGTCATGCCTTTTAAACTAAATAACTCTAGTGTAACTTACCAATGTGTTATGACTTACATCTTCCATGACCTTATCCACAAGATTATCGAAGACTATGTAAATGGCCTTCTCAGAAAATCTAAACTTTGAAAGGATCATTTATCCATTTTCAAGATCATCTTTGAGTAACTTATCCATTACCACATCTACCTTAATCCCAATATGTGCATTTTTGGGGTCTTATCAGGAAAGCTTCTTAGTTTTATTATCTCCCTTCAGGGAATAGAGGTTGATTCAACCAAAATCAAAGCCATCCTTGACATGATTCCTCTAATCAACCTCAAGTAACTCCATAGTTTTCAAGGGAAGATTCAATCCATCCATCACTTTATCTCCCAAATTTTGGACCAATGCCAACCCTTCCATCACCTTTAGAATAAAGATGTATGTTTCAAGTGGAATAACAACTATCCAAAGGCCTTTGATTCACTCATAAAATACATTTTGTATCTATCTATCCTCACCCCTCCTAATGATAACCAATCTTTCTACCTTTATATTTCCACCACTGACCACTCCTTAAGGGCAGTGTTTTCTCATTGGGATGAACAACATAGAGAACAAGATGTCTACTACATCAACCACATGTTTGTAAAGTATGAAACTTGGTATACCCATACTAAGAAGCTTTGCTTATCTCTAATCTTCATGGATACCAAAATTTTCCACTACCTTCTTAACCACAAAACCTATGTCATAACCAATACCAAACCACTCAATTATATGCACTCCAAGCCATACCAAAACCAATGTATGGCCTAGTGGCTAATGCTTTTCGCATATTTTTACCTTAAGTTCCTTTAGTAAAAGTAAATTAAGGGGTAATTCATCATCGAATAATTAGACAAAGTACCTTTAGTAGATAATCAACCTCTTCCTCTTGAGTTCCTTGATGAGTCCATCAAAACCTTATCTCAAATGGACTTCACCTATCAAGTCGCCATGTTCTTTGACAAATCAAAATTTCAATGTGGTGGGGGAGCTAGTATCATCTTTATTCCCTTTAATGGTGAGAATATTCCTTTATCCTTAAAGCTTGACTTTGAATATACTAATAATATGGCCAAGTACGAAGCCCTAGTGAGGGGCCTTGGGAGTCAAAATTATCAACATATTTTGTGACTTCCAACTTGTGGTCAATAAAATCAACATCTCTTACCAATGTAAGAATGATGTTTTGCAATAGTATAAACAACTTGTTAAGAAAATCTTATCATCATTTAAATACTATCACATCTAGTCAAGCTCATGATCTACCAATAATTTCACCGATACCATAGCTTCCCTTGCCTTTTAGATCCCATTTTCACCCTTTAACTCTAAGCTATTTATCATTATCCATAGACTTACGTAGGCTTCCTATGTTAAAGTAGATTCTCCCACCATTTTCAATATGGAAGAGAGCCAACCTAACCTTTGGTATTAACAATCCGTTGATTATCTCAACCTTTCCATCATTCCTTTTGGGCTTTCTAATAATTCTTAAAGAGTGTTTATCTAGATTAACTCACGTTATACCATTATGAGGGGAATTGTTTATAAGCATGACTTTGATGGTCTCCTCTTTCATTGCCTATATAGTCACAAATCCTCTCATGCTATCAGGTAAATATATGATGGTATCCTTGGGGGACACTTTAGTGGCCTCACTATATATAAATGCATCATTTGCCTTAGCTATTATTGGCTTACCCTTAACTAGTACTATTGTGATTATGTGAAAAAGTGTGTTAAGTGTCAACAACATGCCAATATACATCACACACCTAGAGATAGTCTTCAAGTTTTCACTAATTTTTAGCCCTTCTCATAATGGGTTCTAAACTTCATTGGTGAAATTAACCCCCATTATTTGTATCAACACCATTTTATCATTACTATGATTGAATATTTCACCAAATGGGTAAAATTTATTCCTTTAGTCTTGACCAAAGCAGGGAAGATTGTCAACTTTATCAACCATCACATCATCTACCATTTTGATGTTCCTCACAAGACTATCATAGATAATGGTAAATATTTTAATAATAATCAATTCTAAGGCATATGTGATGCATTCAATATTAATTTATGTTTCTCCTGACCTTATTTCCCTCAAGTGAATGGATAGGTTGAGGCCTCTAACAAAACTCTTAACAACATGCTCACTAAAATGGTCAATGTATCTAGTTAAGATTGGCATTTGTACATCCCCTTCATATTATGGGCATATAATATTAGAATTATAACCCCTATGGGTTCTACCCCATTTTATATTGTATTTAGGGTGGAGGTCATCTTGCCTCTCAAAGTCTAAATACCTTCTCTTCACATATCTTTGCAAGATCTCATTACTGAAGATGATTATCATCAGCACCATTTATCCCATCTTGAGATACTTGATGATAATTTATTAATATCCCTTACCCATCTTCATGTATATAAAAATCACTTCAATCATGCTTATAAAAAATGCCTTAGAGTGAAAGAATTCAATTTTGGAAACTTTTTCCTATAGGAAAATCAACATGTCACCAATATGGAAAAAAATAAGTGGGCAAGTTTGATTTCAATTTTCTTAGACCTTATATCATTACCCATAAGTATGGATCATGACATTACTAATTTTCCTCTCTTTAGGGAAACCCAAAACCTAATCCCCTCAGTGATTCACATCTATATCCATTCTTTTATTAAGAAGGATCAAGTTCACCTTTTGTTTTAACTTAAGCTTATCCCTTACTTTTAACCACATTATCTCCCTATTTTAGGGGAAACTAATTAAAATTGAATCATGTGATTATCCATCATAGTCATATCCTAATCTTGAATAATGGGTACCATAGATCTACCCATGGTATGATTCTCAAGGTACTTTTCACCACTTTATTAGGATGGATTCCCATGATCATTATTACCTAAACCTCTTTACACCTAATTAACCTTATAGTGATTTTAGTTTTGCCTTCATAGAGGTGAACCCTTAAGCCTATATAAACAAGTCTATGTTGAGAAAAATCAAACAAAGCAAAAAAAATCAAAATCCCTACAAATAACAATCATGGGTCATTCCTAGCATACGTAGACTACTCCCTTGAAGGAAAACTATTGAAAAAATAATTGAAATTATTCAACGTAAGGTGGACTACTCCCTTGAAGGACAACTATCAAAACCATTAAACAAATCACACGAGCTTGGACCAATCCCTTGAAGGATGGTTGAGTAAATCATTTGTCAAAGAAAGCAATTTATTGGAAGCTTCCCACATTGATCAACTTCCCCGATCCTTCAAAGTAAATAAGCAAAAGACCCATTATCAAGCAAAAATAGAAAACATAATAACTTTGAAAGTTGCAATCAGATCTCATATGCAAACTAATAATGAAATATATAATCAACTCTCATGGGTACACTTCCTGCATTGATCAATCGACACTTTTTATTAGGTCATAGACTTTATTATACTGACTCTTCAAAAACCTATAGAAGAGGAATGCCAGTCTCACACAAAGGTTCAATTTTTGTCCATCCCCCTTATACACTATAAGCAAGGGATTTTGAGCTTAGTTAACATTATGTTATCCAGATACCTTTTTTTACCAACTAATGAACACTAATGTGAAGCATTATAAGGGCTTATATTCATTAAGCCAATCCAACTTCGGTTTAGTTTTATTACTTATCAAAGAGAAGCATTGTGCCTTCTTCATATCTTATTATGACTAGTCACTATTTTCATTATGGCATTTGTCTCTTGATTACATTCTTTGCTTTCCCATCTAGTGTTGTTAATTAACTTACCTCATGTGTTTTATCTTAAAATAAATTAACAACAATCATATTCACATGTGTCATAAGCAAATGCATAACCATTATCATAACCATAATAAGCATAATAACACCATAGCATCCATGAGTAATAAAACAATCAACCATGTTCATCACTATCTAGATCTAAATACTAAAGCATATACTTATTAAAATTTAGCATGTCATAATCATCACCAAACACATGTATATCATAAAGCATAACCATAAATAAAATCCATCTCATGCCTAGCTAGGTGATTCTACATTAGCGTCTAGCATCCATAGCATAAGCATAATCCATAATCAGTATAAACATTACATCACCTCATTAATATCATAGCAAATCATAGACCATGAACATGAGAAATAAACAAAGATCATGATTCAAATAACATCATAATGTATATAATAGATATGCATGTCTCTCTCAAAATATACATCTCACTACATCAACACATAAGCTAGAATCAAACTGATGTACAAAAGTAAAATATCATATCACATATGTAGCCTCTATGTCCCTAGGTCACCACTACCATTAGGCCCTACTACATCACTACCTACCTATTTAGCTATAGATGTGGCCCACTAATTAGGTGTCACTATACCTACACCACCTACTAGTCTAGCTCTGTACTCACCCCATCGGGGCTCCACTAGATAGTGAGTGAAGACTATAGCCTCATAGTATTGTAACTCTTAGATGGTGGCTATGTACCTTTATAAATCAATGGTCTCTGATGGACCTACTGGTACTATTGTTGCTTCTCTAGCCTATCTCAAAGAATCTCTCTCTTAGGTGACCTAGACTAGTGTATCTTTAGCCTAGTCCCTCTCATCTATCATAGTGACTAGTTAACCCTGTAATATAGCCACCTTCCCTTGTAATGTTACCATCTATGCTTATGTTGTGGCTAGCACCACTCATGTCTATGAATTGGGGCTAGCAGCCTATACCTGTGCTCTTTGACCCCCTCTCCTAATTGGGTTTGTATCCATTGGCCTCCTACCATCATCCCCATCACTAAAATCTACAACTGCATATAAATCATGGTACCATTCCATGTACCTATTCTCAAAGTTGGTTTAATATATCTATGGCCTACTTGGTAACTCCTCATGATCTAATAACATCTTGACAAGATATGGCTTAGGAAATAGGATCTTTGAGTCCTCATGCTTATATCTTGAGAATGTGCTTGAAATACCTTGAACTAGGTCAAAATACCTACAAACCCTATCAAAATCAGTAATATCTACCTCCTGATCCCTCCTACTAAGGATCCACCTATAACTCTGTAAGGAAAATTTCTACCTCTTATAGCTAGGCCATACTAGAAATTAAACATATGGTCTTTAGGTAATATCTCTAATCACTAGTACATCTAGTGCACCCCTGAACCAATCTATATTGTATGCACCTCCTCTTACACCTAAAGAATCAAATTCAACCCTCAACCTCATGTAACCAACTAGGAACTCAATATGTGTATATCCCATCCATGATAATCCCATCAACCTCAACACCTAGATGTGCTCATAAGCTTAATAGTGTAGAACAAGACTGACACTGATGTTGTACCTCTTATGGGACCTGAATCCCCATATCTTCCTATATATCTATACTAAAAGAATAGGTAACTAGCTAAATATAGTCTACCCCAATAGCAACTCAACCAACACCCCCAGTAACAAGTATGGGAACCTCCTGCTACTTGAATCAGGAAGGGAAAAACTCAAAACAATAATCATCAATATATCATGAGTCTCTTCTCACCTAGCATCCTCTCATACAACATGTTATATATAAAGCCCCCAACATGCCATTTGACCAAATCACAATCATCACTATTTAATAGCTCAAGGTGATTCTCATACTCCTCCCACTTTATGTGGTAGATCAAATCACCTCATAGGGATAACTATGTAATATTATTCATGTCTTCCAATAGGGTCATGATTTGACTAGTTAGGAGTAATAAGGTGTTTATAGCTAAATCCCATCTCTTGATGAGTGTTATGATCATAGATGCATCACATGGCATGTGTTGGTAGTGTCACGTCACTTCTAGCCTAACCTCCTCTATATGGGCCCAATCAACTAGGGTCATCTACTAATAGATCTCTATGAATATGTATAACACTCAATTACACATATATATCTTCTCTCAAGCCTACAAGCATTCATTCAAAAACACAACTTAGTTGCCAAAAAACCAAATTCTATTATCTCACAATCACTATTAGTTATCACTTGAAAATAGTACCCCAACACTTTAATCAAATGTTTTAAATAGATCTAACATCCTATATACCCATTACAACTTCCAAAATTTAAACAACATCTATTAATAACTATTGAACACATACCTTTGTTCAACATTATTATCAAACCTAGTTACCATTCAATTAACTATCAATATTAATATGACCATTGATGGTTAGGTGGCACTTTGTCGATGGTCTTTGACCATCGATAATTATGGTGACCACTAATGGTCACTATGTGTGATCATTAGTGAAAAAACCTTGACCTCTAACCTATCGTGAAACCCATCCAAACACCCCAAATCTACCAAATCCTTACCCTCACCTTGATCTCTACCCCACCCCTAACCTACCTACCCTCCCAATTTCATTTTTACCTATCAACCTAATTTAAAAAACCAAACAAACCCTAACTAGGGAATACTCATTCAAACCCAAACAGTCAATCAACCACCCTCAAAACCTAATGCAATTACAAAATCAAGCTAAACTATCAATTTAATGGCACCACCTACCTCATTCCTTGACCATAGTCAATGAGTAAGTCTTAGACCCACCCATCCTCATTCACATCCATGTATGCCATACATCCTCACTTAGTCAAATTTTATCAATCTCAGTCCCCTTGGTCCACTCCCCAATCACTTGCCTACCCAACTATCATCAACACTTTTGCCAAAAGTTAGAGCTCAAAAGTGAGGAAGTTAAAATAAACAAAATGAGTTTCAAAATTACTTTTAACTACTAGGTTTTTATGGTTTTCACCCTAACCATCAATGCTTAAGGTGATCATCGATTATCCCATATTAACCCCTAACCATCGATGGTCAGGGTCTTTTTTTATACACAACTCATCAATAACCCACCCATGGAGACTACCTTCTCTACCCACCCTAATGACCTTGACACCTCACCATTGGGCCATTTTGGCCCAACCTAGTGCACATTTTATAATATTTTTTTCTTGGTCCCTTGACTACAGTGACAACATTACCACGTTGACCACTTTTTGAACTTGTACCACCTCACTCATACCCAACCCACTTATATCTTTTTGGGAGTACTTCCTACTTTGGATAACCATGAAACTTGACCAATTTATGTTTTACAAAGATCACTTCCTACTTTGGATACTCACCAAATCATAAACATTACCTAAGAGACTTCTATTTATGAGCGTACCTAGCTGCCATGCCCAAATGTAGTCACATGGTCTACTTGTCACTTGTCTTTCTAGCATCGACCCTAATTTTACCAATTATAGTAACCTATTATATGAGTGATCTCAGCTATCACACCTTTTTGTTGTACTTTACATGCATATTTTCACTTCAATTCCCAACCTATCATTAACCCACTTTATCATCATCTCACCAACTTATCAAAACCATACCCAATTCTATTTTACCTCGCCAACTCCTAATTCTAGGGGGAAAACCTTCTCCCATACTTATGGAAACCAAACCTTTGACCCATAATCTATTTTTGTTTTACATCTTGTTGATTCAAAGGTGCATAACAAAAAGGGTCAAAATATAGACATAAAAAATATGTACACCATGATTTTGAATGTCAAAACACCCCTAGACTACCTTAGGACCCCATTGGGACTATTTTGAATCTTTGACCCCTAAACAAGCCTAATTATGGTCAGTTGGACTAATAGACTTAACCTACCTTTTACCCACTTTGTAATTTATCCCTCAACTACTAATGGTTAGAATGACCATTGAAGGCCATGCTGACCACCAATGTTAAGTGTCCACCATCCTTAGCAACTACATGTAAACACCCCCCTTGTTCTTATAAAAATAACTGATCTAAATCTATGTGTGATCCATTGCATTTCCAAGTTAAAATTAGAAATCCTAGTTAGCATCTTGTTGTACCTTTCCTTCCTTACCTATAAAAAGAGAGGAATAGGGAGGTGAAGATAATCTACAATGGTTGTCAAGATATTGTGCATACATAGTTTATTTTTTGTAGGTCAATCATCATCAATAATCCAACCATCCAACCATCACATTAGAGAATTAACTTGCCATTTCCACTCTACTAAAGCATCAATTACCATTACTCTATTGAAATCATGCTAGACTATATCAATGAGCCAACCACCTCAACCATTCATCTGACCAATCTTTTGTAAGCTAAGTATTTGTTTATCAATATTTAATTACTTTATTTTCATTTTGTAATTAACTTAGCACTAACCCATCTCTCAAAATCCAAATTTTTGACCTCATCAATTATCCATTTATTACATACAACCAACACAGTAACTATCAATGATTGTCTCAACCACTGATGGTCTATCCAACCACCAATGGCCACCTTAACCATTGATGATCACCTTAACCATCTATGATCATCTTGACCACTGATGGTCATTATGGAAAAAAATATTATCAATTTACTTTCACCCTCTTACCCTCAACCAAATCTAATTTTCTATGTCCTTACCTCTTCATAGACCCCTACCTAATTTTTTTAGCACACTTGACCCATTTATCACTATTGTTGACTTTTTCATTATTATATTAGTCATTTTTAGTCTATTTCTTTAGCAAGCATTTATTATGTTCTATTTCAATACCTTTTGATTATTGATGTAAGTATTTTTTCATTCTATTTATAAATTGAATTGTTTAAAATACGTCAATTGACAACTAACACTAGGCAATCCACTCAGCTATCTATCTAACCAACTATTTTATTTAGTGTTGTCATATTTTTAGGTCATCCTCCCAAGCCAAAGAGGAGATATTCACTATCATCTAATTCAATGTGCTTACAATCAAACAAATTTTCTAACCATACCCATATTTAGTTTCTTCTTCTTCCCTTCTCGAAATATAAGTTGAAATTCATTGAAATAGTACCATGTATAGAATTATGCCATAAATGTGTATTAGAATCATATAATTATGTGATTTATCCAATTTTTAAAACTATGCAAGTGTGGAGAACATGCTTCCAAAGCATGCCCCCACTATAAATGGATAAATCTAAAACTAATATAAGTACTAATGTAGAGGACATATTTCTAAAACATTCCCCCACTATAAAGTGGAGATGATGAAAATTGATTAGGTGTGGAGAACATGATTCAAAAGCATGCCCCCATTGAATTTGTGAATTATAATCACCATACTGAATGTATGTGTAAAACATGCTTCTAAAAAATTTCCCCACTGAATATGAAACTTTGAATATGTAAAATCCATGTCATCATGACATGCCCCCTACTAAATCTGCAAACTAGTGTAATTACCATATACTATGTGTTTTTAGATAACATACTTTCCAAGCATACCCCCAATTAAGTATATAAACTATAAAAATTGTGTAATCCATTTTACCATGGCATACCCCCATTAATTCTAAAAATTAATGTAAGTACCATATATTATGTGAGTGTGGAGAACATGCTTCCAAAGCATGCCTCCACTATAATCTATAAACTATGAATATGTGCAAGCTATGTCACCATGATATTCCCACACTAATATGTACTCCACCTTTAAGGTGAGGTAAAAATAGTACCTCATAGTTAGCTTAATTCAAAATTGTAAGACAATTTTAAATCTACAAATGTAACCATGTATCATATAAAATAGAAAATATCTAGGTAGATGTAAAATTAAAATTCATAGAACCAATTTGATCACATGTATGGAAAATATGAATGATAAATATCATGACAATTTATAAATATTAAAAATACAAACTCAACAATCAAACAAGCAAACATACAAGAGTACTCAAAAGCAAGTCAAAAGGTAATGGTCTAAGAAGACCACAAATAAGGGGCATGTTTAAATGCCACTAAATTAAATGGGCATGACTTAGTAAAATTTCCAAAAAGATAAATGAATTAAATATTCAAATTTCCAAAAATTTATGACATATTCAAATGTCCAAGAAGGCAAAACATAGGCACAGGGGCTGCATACAATGGAACATATTTAAATGCTTGAAAAATCAAGATAAAACACTTAAGAAAGTGTGTAAATGAAAATCATAATAAACTAACATAAACATGTCATATTGGCCCATGGATCTAATGTTAACAAAAAAAATGTCAAGTATATATCATATAAATTACCTTGTATAATGTATAACCCTAGATTATAGGCATGTGTAAGTATATATGTAATCTCAAACATGATATTGTATAATGATAATTGAATCATATAACATGTGTATATCAAGATCATATAATATGGATGCCCACAACATCCTAATGATGTGATTAGAGGGAAGTCCCAACACCTATAAGTGTATCATGTATCTTTGTATGCCTACATATGCATATGTAGGAGTAAATGATATACTAGTCCTCAAAATGGAACTAACACATAGATGCCAAGGAGCCAATAGAACATGTAGGTATTGATAGTGTTTTTGGTTTTTTTGAGTGTTTTTTATTTTTTTGGGTCTTTTCTTGAAGATACAAAATCATCCTATGATCTCATCTAAAGGATGATCATATGTATCTCCCCATTTAGAACCTAGTGAATGAAACTGACAATACTACCAAGGAGCATGTATAGGTGCAATATCTATCACTATAGTATATATGATGTTTGACATATATATAATGGGAATCTAGGGTCATGAAGTAACAATAGAAGGAATAGGTTTTCTTGGAACCCATCTCTACATACTATGTAATTTCCTTTGAATATCAATAGTAGGAACATGTTTGGGTTCTTTGGATATCTGAATATGGTGTATAGAAGATGAGGATTCTATAAAACCCATTTTCTATCACTGATGTAAAAGTCTCTCAAATGTCAGATGCTTAGTAAATGGGATTTATTATTGCTTACCATTTTTTAATGTATTCACCTTAATAATCTTGATGATTAAATGTTTGGGAATGAATTTCTCTTGTTTTATAGAATGTTCGTATAAAATACCAAAAATTATAATTACTTGATTAGAACAAATGTTCTTAAGACACCCATGCACTATAGAAGGTACTACTTGAAGAGTGTGTATCTAATTTCATCCTAACAACATGTCAAAGACACTTATATAAGGTATAACTGATAAATTTATAACCACATGTACAAGAGTGACGTATAAAGGTAGATCAATCTTACCAAAAACCTTCTGGGAGGTCCCATTGAATGCTCTAAATGATCTAATAGAAGGGTGTAAATCATGATGAGAATAATCCAAATGCATAATTAATGTCATGATGCAAACATTTTAACTTGCACCATTATCAATAATAACACTATATATGGGGTCTTTATCAAGGTATTCTTGAATAAATAGAGAATGAAGATCAGAGTCATCATCCTTAATTTTGTTGTCATCAAAGGAAATGGAAGGTTTGTGAGCTATAGGAGGTATGTCTCATGTAAGTACCAATGACCCCATCTAGTAGGTGTACATAATATGATGTAGGAGGATGTGTACTATATTCCATTTTAACTTATGGTTCTTTTTTGGAATGGTCTTATAAAGGATTGTCAAATACTTTTTATTTATGGTGATCACCACATTGTGCACCTGATTCCTTTATAATATCGTCAAATATAATATTTGGTCATCAATTAGGTCTTGTGTCTTATGATTCAAGGTAAAAAATATATTCATATAATCCTTGGGGCCTTGGTGATATTCATAGTAATAATTTTCATCATATCATTTGGGTACAGGTCTATTTACATCAACCTATATAGGAGGATGGAGAGACATAATATGACATTCTAGTAATCATGAGAGTAATGAAGTAGGAGGCTTAGGTGAATGTGTAAACTATCTCCTTGATTCATTAGATAGGATAAGATAATTATATTATTGTGTAACTATGTTAACTTTGGTGGTTGCCTCCTTTTTAAGTTCAGTAGAATTTACTTTATAACTTGGTTTGATTGTCAAAATTTTACTAGATGTAGATGTAGTTGGTGTGTTTTTTATATACTTCAGATTATTTAATGGCATAAGATTCATATCATGGTCCTATAAAACATGGCATAATTCTTAAAAAAAATTAATTTTTTTAACTATAATGGTCTTATGAAAATGAGTAAGATTAATTTGCTTGAATATGTCTTTCAACTCTTTATCTACCATAGGACTGGTCTTTTTGGCTAGCATTGTCTTATATATTAAGACATATTCATTGATTGGTTCATTGGTTCCTTGTTTTATATTTTAATTTTGAGCATAAGAAAGATTTTTATTAATTTTAATATAAAAGTGTGATAGAAAATGATCTTAATAGATTTTAATGTTTTCACGAATTGGAGAGGTAAGTCATAAAACCATCTCATAACATAGTTATTGAGGCTCCTTGGAAATAGTTTGGTCAAAATTTTATCATTTAAATCATAATCAAGTCATGTTGTATACAAGGTTCAAATATGTTGTTTATTATCACCTTTTCCATCATAAAATTGGAACTTAAGTGCAACAAATCTAGTTGGGAAAGGGTGTAAAGGGATCTCAAGCACAAGAGGGTTATGCAACACATCTTTTGAATCTATAGCATGTGAAAACTTTAAAGCCTTTTATTCAATGTTTTTAACCTTATCTTATAAGGTATTTAATAATTGGAGTGATTTAATGGTAGGACTAGTGGTATTTTGATTAGTAATTTGAGTAGTCACAACTAGGGATGGAAACATATTTTGAGTAGTCATATGCATTAAAACTAGTATTTATGTTGAAACAGCAAGTTCTTAATATATGTATCAATATTAGTTTCATGGAAAATAGGTTAGAGCACATAATATGTGCCCACATTATATTTATTAAGTTGTAGTGTGGGTTGAGTTATAGTACCTTCTACATATTCACCATTATTAAGTGAGGCAACCTTTGTTTTATCTTGTTTACTTATTTCATATCTTGTAACATAATAAAATGCATCTATTAATCCCTTATTTTTTGAGATGTGTAATCAATGATTCTTCATATTCTATTTGGAATTGGGTTTTTGTACCAACATTTTCCATTGCTTCACAAATTAAAAAAAAAAAATTAAATATAGTACATCAATGAGAAATATTAGAAAACCCTAAGTGGCCTAAGGTTTGATGTTCAAAGTTTAAGTTCACCAAATGTTTAATCCTAATTTAGATATGGATCTTATTTAGTGGTTAGGGTTAAGGATACATAAATTATAGGGTATAAGGGTAAATATCAAATCTATAACATGTCAATTAATGGGTTAAACTCATATGTACCATGTGTTGAATTTATAAAGCTAAGATTAGCTATTAATATAAAGTACAACTATGATAGATATACAAAAAAATTAAAATAAAGTAATTAGTTTTTTTTTAAACTAATACAATATTGGATCTGGTATACATGATAAGTAGGTAGGAATTAGATTCTAGATCAATTGGTAGATTTTGAATCTGGTGTCTTTGGCTCTCCAAACAGTTACATCTACCTAAGATAGTTTCATTGATGTTACTGTCTGAGGTCAAAGCTAGTGTCATGTATGGAATATGTGATAAAATAGGAAGAAACCACTAGGATGCTTCTAAGTTTGGCCTCACCTTCACTATGGTGCATTCAAATCTACTTCATGGATTTTTTCTATTAGTGAAATGGCAAAACCCTAGATTTGCATCTTTAATGTGACCTTAGGGTAAAATGGGTAGTGGGAACACAATGTTGAGCTAACCCATAATGACCCCACTATCATATGGGCACTGAATACATAGCTAATACCTAAGAAGAGGTCCTCAAACTCATGTAGTTCTCAATTATGTGTTGGCTTGTGTGTGAATCATGTAATGTGTAAATCATGTACAATAGTGACCTAGCTTGTAACTTGGAAAATATGATCTTATGACTACTCATTTAGTACTCCAAACTTGTATCTAAGTTGTTTATTTTATTGATATCAAAATAAGGTAGATTATGAAAGATTTTGGTAACTTGAGTGTTTCTTGGGTGATTCTTAATTGATATTTTGGTTTGATTTCTAGGTTTCAAAGGTGGTGAATGAATGAGGGCTAATATTATATATTTATACTAATCCTATCAAGAGATAAATCACACTAAAACACTTAGGATGACCATCATAATACATTTTATTTTTAAATTGGATGACTTTAGGGCATTAGACACTTCCATCACACTAGGATATTAATATTGATGCTACTATCTAATTCATACATGGTGTCCAAGGAGCAGGAGAGCAAGTATATGCTCAAAACTTGTAGAGATGTAAAATAAATATACTTTAGACATTTTGGGAAAGATGGGATGCTTATGTCATCAATATAATGTTGTTTAGATTAAGAGATAGCCTAAGGGGCACAAGATAAACAAGATGTAAGGCTTGCAAAAGTAAGGCATGTGTAAAACTAAGAGGAATAACCAAGGTCATGGGTTTGCCAAGTGTACAAGACTGAGGTGTTATATAATCATAAAATATCATCTATAATAGGTGAACTAAAATCTAATTGAATGTGTCTTGTTTTTTATTTTACTTTATTTAATTCAATTTTTATATGTTCAATGAGTTGTAAAAATTTAAATTCAAGCCCAATAGACTTTGATCTAGTGATAATTTATCAGTTTTACAACTTAAAGTTTACAACACTTTAGTGTGGAAAATTATTATAACATTTCAAAGTTCAAGATAAGATTTTTTGGTTAAAAGTCAAGCACACAGTAGGTTGGGAGAAACATAAAGGAGATGGTGTTATGTTTAAAACTAATGAAAAGTATAAAATAATCTAAATTAGGCCCTCTTTCTAGTGTCAATATATTAATGGGTTGTTTTAAAAACCAACTTTATGAGGGATACGGACTGTTTAACCTCTCTTGAAAAAATATCTAAAAATATCTCCAAGTTCTATATCTACTAGGTATTAGTGGAATAGATATCACTTAGTTTGTTCATTGTAAATTATTCCATATAAGGGGCCTTTAATAGTTCTTGTAAATTTCAAAAAAAAAATTAACCTTTGTTAGGTGAGATGGATATGCAAGTTTCATTATTTCACTTGTATAGGTTTTTATCCTATTTTGGATAACAATGAAACATACACACATATTTTGCCCAAATAAATCAATATTTTAGATTCAAATAAAATAGGTACATATAAATAAGTACAAATGGTAGTGATGCTAATACATCATACTATTGAGGATCAAAAGAAAACGTTCCAAGAAAGTTATAACTGATCCAACTTTCATGTTCTTTATAACATCCCTCTTCCAAGTTCATGTCCTCCTAGATTCCAAGGTCTATTTGAATCATGTATACCTTCTTGATGCTTTCTTAAACTTATTATGGCTCATCCTTTGATGATCTCTCTCTTGCCATAGATCCCTAAACTAATCATGGGCAATTATTTCTTGTTATTCTTCCTCCAAAGACCTGCACATAAAGTAAACAAGTCAAACAAAACCACTCCTTACTAGTCCTATTGAATTTCATTTTATTTATCTTCAAATTATTTTTGTTCTTTGGCTACCAACACTCTTTCATCTTATCTCAATATTTTCATCAATGGAAAATCAGCATCCATGATGGAGTCATCATCTCCTATTTGACTCAAATCATCCGATTCTTACATTATTTACTACCACATCTACTTCTCTTCTATAGTATATTCATCTATATCACTAATGGTTTCAATTGGTGTTTATTAAGACACCTTAACCTACCACCATTCAAATTTTACAAGAACTTAATTATGTGCTTATTATTCATACTCTCTTGCTACCACCTTATATATCTCTTCATGCATGTCAAGCAATGGATTTGGTACTTCTTTTCCTTCTTGTCTTTCCACTATCACATTAATTAGCTTTAATGTACTCTCATAAAACTCATATTTATTAATGTTTATATTATCAAACTAATAAAAAATAACATTGAAACAAATACCTTTTACTTCTTCACTTTCCTCAAATCTTTTTTTACTAAAACATACTCCCTTCTTTCTTGTCAAGAGGCATAATTATAATTTAAACTCTCTCTCCTTATTCTTCATCAAATGGTTCACCTTCTTTAGGTATCATATAATTATATCACCATGCTCAGATTTCTAAATAGCTTGTTCTTAATCATTATCATGTTTCTCATGCTTCTAATGTTCTTCATCTTCATTCAAATCTGCACCTATATACACACTTTCCAAGAAATCATTAGTCATAAACATTTAAGGATTACTTTCCCCTTTTATTATTCTTCTATGATTCCTTGATAACACCTTTACCATTCATCCTCTTTTCTTTTCTATCAACTATTTGATAGGTCATCTCACTTTCCTCTTGGTCTCATATCTTCCAAGAATTTCTCTAACCTTTCTAACACCATCTTCATCTCAGCAATCTCCTTTTCTCTCTATATTTATCTTGGCTTCACTTATTCATCTTTGTCCATATTCTTGTGTCATTCCTCATTCATTAAGCCCTTCATATTTATTTCACTCTTCACACTCCCTCTAGGTCTTACCTTGACCTTTCTTCTTCTTGGAAAGCCTACCTACTTGTCTTCTTTGACCTCACCTGGGTCTCTCTCACTTGACTCTCATTCTCTTAGAGTCTATTTTATCTCTTATCCTCACTTAGGAATTTTTTCTCTTTCATCAACTCTTCTTGAGCTTATTATTCTTTGAGATTTCACTATATCTTCTTTTTTTCAAGCCTCTTGGCTTAAGGACTTTAACCACATAATCTTCTCTTTCTCAAAATTATTAATGCCTCTCTTTCATATCCCTGTAGCTTCTCCACTATTTCTTGTGACTTGAATTAGCCACCTTTCCAATAACATATCAAAAAATCTTAAATACCTACTCAAAATAAACTTTATGCACATGTAACCAATAATTTTAAGAATCAAAACATAACTCATCCATACAATGTTCTCTCTCTAATACCAAATGATGCAGTGGTCTTCAATAACTTAATCTATTATGAATAGAAACACATTCAGATATACTCACCTCTGCTAATAACTCCTAACTCTAACCCTACCTTATCTTTCCTTATTATCAACCTTTTAGTTTCAAACCTCATGTCTATATTGAAAATACATTTTATTTATTTATATATTATCCTCTTCTCTTCTTGTGTCTCTATCCTTCTTTTAATGTCCACTCATATCAATCTACAAGATTGGTTATCATATAGACTATATATACTCAACATTTGATTTTAGGTGTCTTTGTGTTATTAATTTTGAAGGATTATTTCCTTTCTCAAATTCTATTATATTACTTAATAATTCTTCAAAACCCCTCAACTTAACTCTTTACCACACACACTACTCCTTTTTGACAAGATCTACTACTAACCTTTTTTTGAGTTATTTACAATATACAGACCACTACAATATCATATTAAGAAGATACCATAATTTTAAAATACCCACTCTCCTTATATTACTTTACATAAATTTTATTTCTCCAAATATACTCTTAAAACACTTTTCTATCCATGTTTTATGCTCTATTGAGGCCTATTAGGTCTCAAACCTCTATTTTAACACATAGTCTCTCTAATCCATACTAAAAAAACTTGAAAGCCCTAAAATATCTTATTGCACATTAATCCCCATATTTTCAAAAAAAATCATGTTCTTTTATCAATTTAATCTTCCATAAATCAAATTATTATCATGAAACCCTAATATAGGGTTTAGACCTGATTGTGTAGGCTTGAGAGGGTTAATCTTGAGATTTTAGGGTTTTTAATGACTTTAAAGCAATTAAAAATATTAACTAAGGTCTATTTAACCTTTATACACCTTTTTTAATCATTTAATCCTTTACTTTATGCCTCTATTTTGTGTTTGACTCAAAATAATATCTATCTATATGTGCAGGCATAGGGTCTCATAGGACTTATACTAGTTTCCTTACTTAGTAGTGTTGAAACAAAAAAAATATCACATAAAAACCTTTGAGAATAAATATTAGGTGATTACCAATTCTTATACATAGTTTAATAAATTTATAAATAATATCTATCACTATTGAAACATGTTCAGGTTCTTACCTTGATCAACAATACAGAAGTATAGAGTATAGTTGTTGGTTGTCATACAACTAACTATGTGATCCTTTTTCCTTGGAAATGTAATTAATTATATATAAATTCATACATTTATTTAACATTTTTAATACCCAATCCAAATTTAAAAGCATCTTTCCTTCATCATCTCATGCACACAATCCTTTTAACATAGAGTATAAGTTATTCAGGGTCTACAAGTTAATTTCTCATAGATGACTTTGTAGATAACTAAAAAAGTGATATAAAAAACAAACCAATTATTTATCAAATATTATAAACATGTAATAAGTATACCAAACTTACAAATTCTTTAAATGCATTTCATTGTTATACTTTCACTATTAATCTTTTATACACAATTCTTGTCATGACATATGTATAAAAAATAGGGACTACAACATTAGTTTTCAAAATAAGAAGTTTCATATTCATTCCTTTGGGTTTCAACTCCTTTAAAAACTTAGAATCCACCCCATAACTCTAAATACCAAAAAATCATCTACAACTTCTTTTATATCCTATAACTAATCTAACTAACATTCAACACCCTCATGTATGTTGGGAGAATAAAAACTACCTTAACCTCTAACATGAACATAAAGATGACTAATCACATAATCCACATATGAATTTAGGTTCCATTGACTACTTTAGGGTCTTCATAATAGGCTACACTATTTAAAACTCCTACCAACATGACAATAACCCAAAACATTGATAAAAGATTCAAAATTTCAAATTGAGGAAATTGGCTGGAAAATGCCAATGTGATTCTTAATTCAAATTTGACAAAGACCTATCAACTTAAAATTATTTTAATTACTCCCTAAATACTCAATACATTTGAATTAGACCAAAATTCACAAATTATAGTGATGTTCCCACATCAAGTGGTCTCAAGTAGCACTCTTAGCATTCAAATACCCCTTTTAGGTGATTAAATTTGCCCCCCTCCTTTATTATAAAAATGAAACAAAGTTAAATGACTAGGATAAAGTGAAAATAAGTTTACCTAAACTTAATTAAGATTTAAATCCCATAAAGCTAGGTTTGAGTATATGAAGTTGGGTTTAAGAATGTGAAACATGCTCCAATGTGTGTCTTATAAGTGAAACTTTCATTAATTAGTCCTTACCCAAGAGATATCAAAATCAAAAGATTAAACTAAGTAAATAATTAGTATTGATTAAAATTGGGTAAAGAGATATGAGAGAGGAGAGGAATAAATGCACCTCAATGGGTATGTTCACCAATGCATAAACCTGGTGACAACCTATGTGTATGAATGTATATAGTGGTAAGTCAGTGAATAGCTTGGACTGAGTTAATATCTTGTTTAATCCTCATGTGTGGGTGGCTTGAAAACTCAATCTAGTTTTTAATCCATCATTACCCACCCCTAATTGGTGGATCATGAGTTATGAATAGCTTGGATTGGACTGATGGTTTATTCAACCCTATCATGTAGGTGGATTAAGAACTCAAGTAGGTTATGACTCCATCATTACCCACCCATGTGTATTAGATTCATTTGAAACTGAAATATGTGAAGTAAATTTAAATATCTGACTAGGTATGTTGTTTCTACAATCACTCAGGTACATTAGGCAACTGTGGACCACTTGTGAATGCTAACCATTATAGATGGAGTAAGGCATAAAACTAGTGTACGACCTATAATATGATGTTGGGTGTATATATCATAGAGAATTACATGGAATTTTTCATTCCATATAATTAAAATATGTGTAAGTGATCATATATAAATAATATGGCATGCACATGCCCCCAAATCTAATATCTAAGCATATGGATTTTGGACTGAGTTGTAATAAATTGTATATGGGTATCTGAACTAAATATGGTTATGGTCATGTTATGCATGATACCCCCAATTTGAGAAAATTGATATTTAACTGAGATAAACTAGTATGAATATGATCAAAATTTAGTATAACTAATAAATCTATAATTGAATCTATGCAAACATGCCCTATACCTATTGTACTTTTCTAGCCAATCTAGGTTTTTTTAAAAATTGAAGCTACTAGATAGTAGCTCCATGTCTTGGATAGTCATGCCATTTTTTAAAATATGGCACTAGTGTCCTTTTGGTTTGATTTTTCTATAACTATACTACTTTTTGGGTCATTGTTTTCCCATTGTGTTTACTTGAGTCTGATTTTCTATAATATGAGACTATGTGCTGAAAATGTATTATGAATTCAATATAGGAGCATGATATTTGTGATAAACCCATGTTAATGCCTCTTATTTTAAGGGAATTTTTCAAACATGAGCAATAATTATCCTCAAAATAAAAATCTCTACAAGATATGTATTAGCCAAAGCATATATTATTACTATATAATAATCTAATATAATGTGTATTTATAACATCAAAATGTAAGATAATTTGAGCATAAGTATGTAATTTAAGATGTATGTCATGTCTATAATTCACAAGGGTGTCAAGACAAATGTAATAATGTATGTAATAATAAATTCGAATAAAAATTGGGTAGCTACCTAGGGGGATGAGGCATGATATCCATCACAACACCCAAGTAGGAAAGGGTAGATGCAATAGATCCCTCATGGAATTGAAAACTAGTGTGTATAAAAATAAAATACAAGTGTTATGGCTCTGACACATAAAAAATAGACATTTAAAACACATAAGGCACATAAAGTATCCAAGGGGCCATAATACAAGGGGCATGAGCACATGTCACTAAATCTAATAAAATAAGACATATAAGGACATGTTCGAATGTCCACATATGAAAGCAAAAAGAAAGTTGAATTAAAACCATAAAAAAGTACATGTTTAAATGTCTCCATACATAATCAATAAGGCACACACATGGACATGGGCACATTCCCAAAGCATGCATACTGTTAAAAGAAGTGGCATAGAGCCAAAGAACAATGGCATATTCAAATGCCCTCGAATAAAAGAAAAATAGATATAAAATCAAATCTAAACTAAGAAATATATAAATGAAAGTGTGAATAAATATGTAATATAAATCTATGTAAGATCTAGGATGTACATAAGTTGAGTCTAAAGTAGTAATAGCTAGCCAAAAAAATCTGAGTAAGAGTAGCATGATCAATATCAAGATATAACAATGCTGAAGATGGGATGTAGAGTATAGAAATATAGAACCTAAGAATTTAAACTATGTATAGGGTGACCCCAAGTGTGAAAATGTGTCAAGTGAAGACCCATGTAGCAATGTAAAATCCCCCAATGGGTAGATAATGGAAATTCTAGATCGATGTAGTGGACCTTAGTCCTGTAGCAATTTATAAGCACTCAAAAAGAATAAGTGAAGCATATATGTATGATAAAACTAACTATATTAAGATATTTAGCATATTTAGTGTCTATAAAATATAATAAATGTAAACATAACAATATATATAATCTATAATTTTGTGTTTTCTAAGTCATATATGATTGTTTTTGTGTTTGTGAAATATTATAATGTTTTTTGTATTTTTTGGATATAATCTATGTACAAGCAATATGAAAACGAACTATGTATAAATAACAAGAGATAATGGAAGTATGTCTAAGTATGGAGGAACAATATTAACTTATTAATATCATGGGAGACTCACTATCATTATGGCCTATGTCAAAAATAGGAATTGTAATATCTCATGTAATGTGATTGCTATGCTCGAGATGAATAGTGTTGTAGTATGAATTTGGGCATTGTTCATCATCAAAATCATAATAATCATAATAATATGGAATACTAGAGGGAATTTCCTCATAATATGAAGTTAACCTTTCTAAATTATGCTTTTGAATATTGATGTGATTTTCCCCTTTGAAATTGTTTTTATCATAGACATATGGTGTTGTTGAGGCTCTTTTAATAGAAAGCCTTTTTTGAGAATGTTTGTTGGCTTAGAATAATTTTGACTTTGCAACTTAAGTTCTTGATATTTATTTAATATTTCTTATGTATCTAGACTTTTTGACTTGATAAACTATATCTATTACTGATTTGTCTTAGGATGTTCAATAAATCCCAAAACTTATTGACCAACATTATCAATTGATAGAATAGGAGAAGTGATGCCTTGAGCCTACTTACTCAAACTTTGACCATGATAATCAAAATGTTATAGATATTTTTTACCAAACCCATACTACTTTGAAATTTGAGCCTAAATATAGAGAGGTATATTTGCATATCTTACTTGTTTTACCTATGTTTTTTATACTATTTCTTGTTATGATTGTGTTGTGTGAACCTTTTATTGTTATAAGTTATGATTTGGTAACCATTTTTAAATTGTTTCTAAATTTGACCCTTTTTGAATTTGTATATGTGCCATTGTATGTTTTTTAGATGATGTGTCACTATTTGAGTCATCTATATCCATTATCTACTATATTTTCCTTTTTAATGTTAAACATGAATTAATGTGGTGCTTATGCATTCTATTATAGGCACCATAATATATGGATATCCTCATTAGGTATATAAGGGTTAGGTTGATCAACTTAGCTTTAATCATTTCCTTTAGTAATTATATTTAACTCTTATTTGATATTTGAATGCTTTTTGAATCACTAGTTGTAGATGTACTTTATTGTGATTTATGATTTGGATATGAAAGAGTGCTAGGTACAACTTTGTTAGGTGTAGATGCATATACATGGTTTATGCTAGCATATTCTAAAGATTGTGTACATGTAATGTGATTTTCCAATAATGTAACCTATTCACTTAATAATTGATTTCAATTTTTTAAATTTGATATTAGCTTGCTCATACTGATAATTTGATCCCTTAAAGTCTCACAAGTGTAAACCCTAGTTACTTTTTATTAAACATTTAGGCACACACCTTATAGGGAAGAGGTGTGAATAAGCTAAGTATGGGGATTAGTGAAAATGGTATAGGATAATTCATCTCATGGAGGATTGATAGCATGGACTTGGTTATGTGGAAAGTAGATATCACCCTCATGGAGGTAAGGAGGAGAAGGAGATTCTTTCTTGTGCATAAGATATGACATTAAAACTTGAAACCTAGTTATTATCATATGTAATATATCCTCTATGTATGTAAGTATTTTTTTTAATATAATTCAAAATAAGAGAACAATAACATGATAGATATAGAATGAAATATGTCATATATTTAAAATGATATAAAGCATTATCTATACATGTGTTTTTGTCTTTTTTGATTTCATTTTGAATTAAAAGAAACAAGCATGTAAATGAAAGTATTAGACTTTGTATCAAGAAGTGATTAACTTATTTTTTCATTACTATCATGATTATATGAAATAAAAATTATAAGATATATGGATCTTAAATATGAGTTATAGAAATGCAAATACTAGGGTTATTTAGGGTTAGGGTTTGTGCAATATTTGAAGTAAGTTGGGTGTACCAAATGTTTTAACTTTATAGGACTTAGTGAAATGTAAATAATATGCTTATTAAAGAGATGAAAAAATTAAATTATTAAAATAATATGAAATAAATATAAACATTATTTTTTTATAGAATTGACTAACTTTGACTTTTTTGAAAATAGTAATAAATAGTGCAAGTAAGAACTTAGTTGGAAAACAAATGAGACAGATGATCTGGGTGATGAAAACTAAGGTGGAAACTAGTTTGAGTGTCATAAAATGGATCACAATATCATAACCCCTCATAAATATTAACACCATAATTAGATATTAATTCAATTATTGAAATGTGGTGGTAGTGTCTTGATATTGGTAGTAGTGTGCTCTGTGTAAGACTATCCTAAGCTTCTCGATATACTTGTGTCTTGATCTCTGAGGTTTGTTCCTACATGCACAATTTTTGAAAAGTAGCATTTTGATTTTAATTATTGATTTATTAATAAAAACCTAATCCTATATAAATTTAGGGTATCTAATTTACATGAGCTAAAAAGTGTGTTTGTTAGTAGGGTAGGTTAGACATCCTCAACACCTCACTATGAAGAGAGTTGACTACATCCCAATCCTCTGAGGAGGGATTAATCCCAATGTAGTTATCCCCACCTAAGTGATGGTAAAATTTCAAGTGAATTTATTATTATAGTGTCCTTGAGTGCCTTTAATGTGCTTAAGACTATAAATCTTGGTAATCTAAGCTTAGGACTATTGTAGATGGTAGTATGTATAAGTAGGGAACAATAGGGTTTGATAACTTTAATTATACAAAACTTGTCCTAAGTTTGAATGTGTATTTTGAATCTTATTTACATATAATTATTATATGGATAAAAGTAATGTATTTACATTATTTTCTTGCTTGTGCAGATGATAAAATAGATCTAGGCCAACCCTAGGGGTTCTAGTTTTGAAAATATATACATTTGGAAAAAGAGAGAACTAATGACATTAACACCATTTTTGGGATACTATCTCCATATGGCATTAATATCCTTAATATAGAACTAATTTTTAGTTGATAAAACACTAGGCATGAAGATCCAAGATAAGGAAATGAGGGTCTAAGATTGCTTTAGGGATGATTAGGGATGCATGTGACCCACACAAAGGTTGGATAAGTGTGACAATAGGATTTAGGATAGGTCTTGGGCTAAGCTAGGGATATGTAGTCTCAAGTATAAATATTAACACTCAAATACCAATTTTAGGTTATTATAATGATAAAAAAATGTTAATTAGTAATAAACAAAAAATTACCACAACTTTTTATTTTTCTGCATTTGCAATATCTACCAAGCTTTTGTTTTTACTCTATTTTTTGTATTATGCTTGTAATTAAACATTGAAATTATCAATAATATTTAACATTATATCAATAAAATTATCATTAAATTTTTTACTCATTATAATAGTACCATAAACTACCTAGTTTAATAAAACATTAGTTTTTGTAGACTAATATTCAATTATTACATACAACTAATCGTGTTGGTTGTGGTTGTGAAAGTGCACATTTATTTCCTATATAATTAAGTTTTATATATACTCCCATTTTTTAATTAATCAAGGTTATTAATAATACATTCATTAAAAAATCCTTAGTACCATCTACCAATAAATTAGAAATTGGGAAAAATGTGTGTTAGTCATCATTTATTGGAGTCTCCTCAAGGATGTCTCTACTAGGTGGATTGTCAGGTGTAGACTGAGGCTACAATTTTTATGATGGTTGGGATCCTTATATTATATCATGAGGATTAAAATATGGCATGAATTTTCCACTATCAATTCCTAGTAACTCCTTGTCAAGGTCAATATTTTTAAGGAATACGGTGGTTCCCAACATACTAGGGAGACCATCGATCAAAAAATTTAGAAACTCTATTACTATAAATTATAATGTGACCCCACTCTCTACTAGAAATGTTAAATGTTTCCCTATTCCTATATTTATAAGGTGGGATGGTAGAAGTGGTGGTTAGAATTATAAATTCCTCCTTTGAGAAGGAGAGGAAGAAAGACTTGTAAATATGATTAAAAATCAAAAAATATCAATCCTTTATTAGCACTATTAATTTCATATGTTTTGATCATAATCTATTGACCAAAAATAAAAAAATTGATTAAATTCATGCACCTTACTATATTTTTTTAAATTAAACTCTATAAGTTTCAGTGAATGTGGGTTACACTAAAAATTGTGTTTTTATAAAAAGAAAAGATATTTTAATAATGACAATGATAAATTTATCTATGTTAATTAAATCAATGTTGATATTTTGTATCAAGTTATATCGGTAACATGAAAGGAAGTTTGAATAATAAATAGATCCTTAATCAAACTTTGAATGTGTTTTACCCTTTACATTGCCTACACTAGAGATGATTCTATGTCTCCCTCCATGTTTGTATTTGTGGTTGCCTCAGGGGGTTGAGGCCCCTTTATTGCTACATTTCCTCTTGAAATAACTTGAGATAATATTTTATGAAATAAATAATGAGAATATTTTTATCTTAAAAATATCATTAGTTATTTAATTATTTGAAAATAATAATAGTTCAATGAAACCTAACCTCCTGGTCACCTAGGGACAGTGATTTGACAAACATTTGGTGATGAAGAGATGTTGGAATAGGTGTGGCTTGCAAGTCATAAAATGAATCATTGTATAATTAAATAATAAAATTGGTAGAAGAACATGTCAAATTTTCATTTTGAATGGAATAATTCACATATTCCCTAATTTTGTTTGAAAGGAATGAACACTAATTTAATTATTGACTTCTAAGAGTACATAGAATATAAACAACTAGCGAGTAAAGAATGTTTGAAAGATTTCCCTACAATACAAATCTATCCTGGAATTGTTCAATCATTCCAAGCAGAAAAGGATTTTTCAAAACTTCAATTTTAATTCCCCTTCCACTATGACTTTAGGGAACTATAAATAAAAAGACATTAACATGTTAAAAAATTATGACTAATAGATGTGAAACAAGTCTAAAAAATTGATGAATTATAAAATGAAAAACATAATAACATATAGCTATAGTGCATAAATGGACTCCAAATATTTTTTGTCATCATTAGTTAGCATTGAATTCATTGTAACCTCCTTTGAATCCTTGTATGGTAGGCATGTTAATCTTTGGATGTCGTTTGGAGTGATTCCAAATGAATTAAAATAGGATCTCAAGAAAATAATAATTTTTTATGTTGAAGTTTCAAAGTTTAATAATATATAATTTAGAAGACAAGTTTATTTTTGTCTTATGACATGTATACAATCCATTGGTCAATCCAATCCATGTATGTATTATCCTACTCATGAAATCATAGGATCTTCATGCACATGAGATTTTTGTATCATTTTTTAGAGGACTCAATATCAAAACCTACACCAAAATAGGTTTGGGAAGCCATAGATGCTAAATACATTACTTTTAAAAATTGGGTGAGGATGGAGAATAAGAATAACTAGAGAAAATATGTTACTTTGGAAAATTGGGTGAGGATAAAGAGTAAGGATAGAGGGATCAAGAAATCAAAAAGTGGTAAAGTGGTAAATGGGGTGTGTATATTCCTTAAATAGGTGATTAGAGCGAGCCATCTTGGTAATGACTATAGTATGTAGTCAGATGACTATGCCATGCATTTATATGACTATGTTATGCATTCAAATGACTACACCATACAATCAAACGACTATGTTCTACAGTCAGATAACTATAAGATGTAGTTATATGACTATGTCATGCAGTTAAATGACTAAATTATGCATTCAAATGACTACATCGCACAGTTGGATGACTTCATAATGTAGTCAAATTAATAAACAATGTAGTTAGATGAATACAATATGCATTTAGATGATTATAATGTATTATAATGATTACATAATGTAGTCAGGTGAATACATAAGGTAGTTATATGATCGCATAATGAATTCAAGCAACTGCATAGTATTACATTTTCCATACACCACCTAATAATACACCTACACTATTATATGCCTTTTAAAATGATTTTCCACCATTTTGAAACTGATTCACCTAATGACCTCTAAGTTTTTTTAATATAGGCCATTATATTTTTCCATGGTTAATAGTATGTAGGATTTCCTAAGAAAATGTCATCTTAGAATCTTACTTGCATTTCATAAAGCTTCACTATTAGGTAGTTAATATTTTAATTGATTACATGCTCCTTTGTGTGACTTAGTCATGTTTTGTAAATATTATAGGAGATCTTGAATAATTATAAATTTCCATGTCGATCCTATTAGACATGTCAGTCTCCTAGAGATTTCAAAATTGGGAGATCCCATTGAATGAGAAAGCTCCACATGTAACCTATCAAAATTTTAGAAATTGGAAGAGTTTGGTGAATGAGAAAGTGCCACATGGAACCTATTATAATTTATATATCCTTGGGATATCTTGTAAAATGATAAAGTTTAACATGGACCCTATCATATTTTTTAGTCTCTCAAGGGTGTCAAAATTTTTAGAGCCCTGGGAGAGCTTGGTGAAAGATAAAGTTCCACATGGAACTTATAAAGAATTTAGTCTCCCAAGGTGTCAAAAATGTTATATCCCTAGGATATCCCAATGAATGAGAAATCACCATGTCGAACCACATAGACTTGCTAGTCTCCTAGGGGTGTCAAAATTTATAGAGCCATGAGAGAGCCTAGTGAATGATAAATTACCATGTGTAATCTATCAAACTTGTCAGTCTCTCAAGGTGTCAAAATTATTAGAGCCCTAAGAGGTCCTAGTGACTAAGAAAGTGCTATGTGGAACTTGTTAGACTCACTAGTCTCTCTAGGGTGTCATAATTATTAGATTCTCAAGATAACCCATTGAATGATAAAGTTCCATGTGGAACCTATCAAAATTACTAGTCTTCTAATGATTTCATAATTTCTATATCCATGGGAGAGCTTGGTTAACGATAAAGTTCCACATGTAACCTATCAGACTTTCTAATCTCCTATGGGTGTCATAGTTGTCATATCCCTAAGTGAGAGTGGTGAATGAGAAAGTTCCATATGGAACATTTCAAACCTACCAGTCTCTTAGGGGTCTTAGAATTTGTATATCCCTAGGAAAATCCTAGCCAACCACAAGCTACCACATGTCCTCAATGAACAAAAGTAACTGACTCTAATACATGAAGAGATAAAGGGATGATGGACCAGTTACACTTAGATGGAAATCCTAAGAATAAAGTACATAATTAGAAAATGGAATATGACCCAATTTTTGGGTACTAAATGTGCCATAAGGGATAAATTAAGCATGTGCTTACAATACCCTATACACTAATTAATCTAGGAAACTAGATTCTAATTGGAAGGTTGATAAATGTTCAATCATTATCACAAAATCTAAACTAATATCTAATTTTAAAATATTTGAGTTAATGCCAGATTAATGAATGACCAAGTGGATTTTGACACTAATTAAAATTTAAATTTTCATAATGTAGGCCACTAAAAGACATTAATGTAGGAGATATCTGTGGAGCCCTATAAATCCTTAGAGTAATCAGGTTTATTATTACCACTCTTGATTCCCAATAGTTTTTGTTCCTAATGTTTTCTAAATTTTATAATGCTTCTTTATAACCTATAATTTTGTTATTGGTAATCCCATAACTCTTAGAGATGATTGCAATATCTTATAACCCCAAGCTAGAGCCCAAACTTTAAGACACCATGGTCTTGCCAAATCTAGTATAGTTAGAGCACTAAAAAAGCATCTTCAAGGAAATTGAAGATGTACAAGTGACCACCCCCAATGATGATTAAAATTAGAATAAGTTCCTTGATTAACTCATAGGCATGGAGGATTATAATTGTATAAGGCCATGGCCAAGCTTGAAGTATTTTCATACATAGACCTCATCAAAAATATACTATGGACTTTGGTGTGCATTCAACGAGGAACTCAGGACCTAGTCTACTTGGCCAACTCTATGAATATAATTGTAGACATATTATAAGCTAATTTTAAGTAGTATTATAATCTCCTAGACTACACC
The DNA here is from genome assembly GCA_037957365.1 of Torreya grandis. Lineage (NCBI taxonomy): Eukaryota > Viridiplantae > Streptophyta > Pinopsida > Cupressales > Taxaceae > Torreya > Torreya grandis. Next base: position 99,155 of record JARHVA010007491.1, on the reverse strand, counting down.
ATACTCTATGATCAGATCACCATAGATGCATGGACTAAAACACATGTGATATATGAGGTTATAAAGGATTGGGATATCAATTAGGATCTATGGACCAATATATAAAATGTTGGCACTTACACCATCCACATCTTTTAATAAGGGGTTTACATTAGGATGTTACTCCTAAATTTTTTTTTAGAGATAATGATAATATGAACATGATCATATTATGGGTGCCCCTGCTAATTATCATCCTCAAGGGAGAGGAGGTCTTAGACCTAAGAAATGTGATCAAATTCAACCTCATCAATAATATATCTAAGGCTCATGCTAGAGGTAATTTTAACATGTGCTATATTATGGATGTGATTTATGCCATGCTTTCATTAAAAATCATGATGTTTCCACACTAGATTCCCATGAGCTTTGTATTTCATGTTATGTTCTACAAATTATATTTTCACCATTACCAAAATCATATCTAAGACATATTTGAGCATTTATACCCTATGGTCTATCATGCCATTAATGATAAGCCTTTGTAACATATTTTTGAGAAGATGAGGAGGATGTTCTTATTATAGACACTATAGATTTACACCATTTTATTATTAATAAATGTGTCTTACACCTTCCCTACCATTTTATGTTGGTTAATATATATTTACCATTTATCGTTTAGCATTGTGTAAATAATCTAGTTAATTACCATTTTACCTAGGTAACTAGTTAACTACCCCTAAATCCTAGTTAAATCCCTCCAAGCCTATTAAAGGTAAGTTGTTTTAACCATAATAACAACCTCCCCATACTTAATCCCCATTAAAACCAATTTCAACTAAGTTTTTATCTGAAATCTTATGTTTTTGGAGCCAACTACTTAAACTTAGACCAAATCGGTAATTTTTCTTGTGATCATCATCAATCCTATTAGGATCAACATTAATTTATAGCAAGGATAACCACAAGTTATGGATCCTAATTTTTCACATTAGAACACTAATGAAACTCCCTTGGAGCACTATGGAAGAACACCATCCTATTTTTAATTTGTTCACACTCTGTCCAAAGCCAACCACATCCCTGTCAATGAAGAGTATTTCTTTATGGCACAAGAAGCTTTTTCTAGAGATTAGTATGTTGTGTATTTTATTGATTTCAGATTACTACATTATTTAGTTATGTTATCTTTACTATTGTAATTATATTTAGATAAACTGTAGAATAATTTAGAAGCTTTTTAGAATTTATTAAATCCTCCTTTAGGCCCTTGTCTAAGTCTTTTAGCACCCACTATAAATATCAACCATGATCCTTTCTAGATAGACATCGATGACCTGATCGATAATGATTATAAGACAATAATCATCGATCCCTATGTTTTCATTTTTGTCTATAACCTGATACTAGATTATCAATCTTAAATGTTTCTAATTTGTTATTTTTATGTCCTAAAATCATGTATTACTATCTATAAATGACCTTGCCTAGTGTTATACATGATTTTGTTTTAATTCATGACTTACCCATAGTTCCTCATCCTTTATTTGATGATATCTCTTTTGATTTATGAATTTGTATGATTTTATTTACCCCAACTCTAGAAGCCATCACCAAACAACTAGAAGAAATCCAAGAACAAGAAGACTTAGAGATAATATATTGGAATGAACATTTTGATGATGTATATATAGTAAATTGACTTGTTTCATTTTAGTTTCATAATCTTATCACATGATTTATTTTAATTTATCTTATTTTATTATCTATTTGATTGTATAAAAAAATAGTGGACTGACATCCCTCTAAGTAAGTGTACCACTTCCTATAATTGATCTTGTATTAGGTATTCTACCCGTGTATTTTATTAATCAATATTTTCCAAGTTGTCTTTATTGTACATGTAGTCCTTCCTATCTAAAAAATATCTCCCACCTTGTTGGATCAATGGTATGCATCCCCTGTCACATGTATTCCTCTTATAAACCCTATATCATTTCTATTTTTAGTAAGTTATTTTTATTAATAAAATGAAACAAAAAAATACTAAAACATTTTGTCACACCTAGTGGGACCCCTAAGGTCTCATTGGTCTTATTTTTTTCATTGTGAAATTTTTCACTAGTATCTTTTTATAATTGTTTGCTTTCATTCAAAATGAGAAAAATCCAACAATTCTTACTTTTCCTTTTAATATTTTAAAAAAAATTGCATTCATCCTATATGTGCTCAAATAGTTTACATAAACTAATATAGGTCAATCAATATATCATAGTAATCACTCTTCCTCACACTCAACCAAAACCACATAATCTTAAAGTAAGCATTGAAACACTTTCATACCTAAGGTGGACCCACTTGGATTTCATCACCAAGGGGAAAACTGACTTGGTGTATTGACTAAGTATAAAAATTATGTCAATAAGTATAAAGGCTAAGCACCTAACATCCTTATCACTATGGTGTGTGAAGTGAGGGGGTAGGCCCCAATACCAATCCATATACTTTCTTCCAACATAGAATCAAGACTTAATGTACCTTCATGTATATAGAGGTTCTCATCTTAAAACAAAACCCAAAACCATCTTTAGATTACCATTTCTTAGTACCCTCATTGACCTTTTTCCTTATCACACTCTAAAGTTCATTTCTTAGAAAGGTAAAATATTTTAAGTGCATTTGGTAGTGTGTGTGTGTGATTGTTTTCACTAAAGTGATATAATTAAAAGACTATTGTGTGTTTTTTCATTTTATTTCTTGATTTATTTTTAGTGATACATAGTTTTGATTAGAAAACAATAGCTAAAATAAACTAAATCCCAAACCTCATCCTCATCCATGGAGAATAAATTGAGTCCTACCTCTCCTAAGTCTATGGGGGAGGGTATTCCCTAATTTTATACTCAAGGAGATCCTAAATTTGCTAGCATATTAGATAACAATCCAATTTCTCTTAAATATTACCTCAATACTCAAACCATCTATATTATACTTTTCCCTTGTACACAATATTCTAGGAATGCTTTTGGCATGCCCCTAGAAGGCTTAAATGTCTCACTACATCCATGGTTTCCTCTCTCAACAATCCTCCCTCAATAGGTTCTGATACTAACACAACACAACCTTTGAATAATCCACCCTTATTAGTATCTAGTAGTCCATCTTCAACTAGCATCCAAACCCAAAATGTTACTACACCTCAACTTACTCCTACTACACCTCCTACCATGGCACCTAAAAACTTAGTGATTTCAATCCCTACAACTCTCCCACCCATCAAAACTAGCATAACTTCAAATACCCAAGCTTAACCTTTACAACAAGTTCCCTTAAGTCAACCTCCTGACTTGTAAATTCCATTAACTACCCAATATGTATCTCCCTCACAATCCCTTAGATCTAATTATATACCTTTACAAGCCCCATAGTATGTGTCTACATCCTAACTAATTATGACCACTTCTATTGGTTACCCCTTGTCACAACCCTTTTCCATTCCATTCCATACTTATCAACACCCATAACAAAATTGCATAGTGGGTATTCCTCAATATAATACCTAGCTTGACCTTATGAACATCTTTATGAATAGGATGGAAAATCGGTAGAAAAATATGCTCACCTATGATAAAATATGTAATGAACCATTAATCTAATTGTCCCTATTATATCATACCCCTTGCAATGGGAACTTCAAAAATTCATGAAATTTCAAAACAAGAAAGATCTTTAGAAATAGATTAGAGCATTTAGACACACCTTTTATCTCATATCACATGATGATTCTCTTCTCCTAAAAACATTTCCCATGTCACTAGCTATACCATCTTTATATTGGTACACTTCTATCCCTCAATACTCCTATTCTCTTTTAGTCGACTAGCCTAGATATTTTTAGAACACTTTTCCATTAACATCATAATAAAAGTGACCATAACCAACCTCTATTCCATTAGATAATTTAATGATTAATCTATCACCAATTTTGTGGCTAATTGAAAAATTATTATAAACCAACTTACTCTTTCCCTTCCTAAACTAAAGCTAATAAAATTATTTGCAAGATTATGCACTAATAATATGTCATCAACATTATAGGTTCAATCCTTTGAGACTTTTGATGAGGCATTTTCCATGGCCCATAAACTAGAAATATGAGATTTAGAAGAAGGGAATGTAAAGTTACATAATAAGAAATTCAAACCTAATCCTTATAAAGGAAATAACAATACCAAAACCAAAGGAACTTATAATGTTGTGTTCTTAAAATAAACACCTCCAAAAACAAATATCCAATCCAAAACCTCTACCTCCTAAGCACAATCATAAAAAAACATTAACATGATTTCCCCTATAGCAGTACATGCCCTTAGGGGAATCATATGCTTCTATTTTATATAAATTATTAAAATATTATATTATCAAACTTCCTCTAGTTAGAAATCCTGATAACCCTTGACTTAATCCTAGTTGGTTAAAATAAAATGACTTATGCAACTACCATCATGTACCAGGTCACAATGTCAATAGGTGTCACTACTTCAAAGGTCTAGTTCAAAACCTTATTGACCAAGGAGTGTTATAGTTAGATAACCTTACTGCTCTTCCTAATCAATCTATAGATATATTTAGCTATCTATTACCTAGCCATACCTCTATGTCTAATTTCATATAAGCTAATTCAAGATGCATCTTGTACCATGAGACCCATGTGATAAGTATGATCCATGATCAAGTTCTACCTAAAGTGGTCAGTAGTGATTCAAAATCACCTTCCAAAATAACTAATATCCCATATATCCTTGTACGAGATGCTTTCTAACCATATAAATCAATTGGATCTATCCCAAAGATTCCTTTAGGATTTTTGGATCTCATTATTTGGGATCCTCTCAAGGAACCATTACCTAAACCCATTCAAGAGAATCAACTAGAAACAAAGAATGAGAAGGTTATCAAGGAGAATGTTTATATACACATCCCATAAGATATGTATATCATTCCTTTAATCACTATGACACCTTCATGTATCATACCCATCCCCTCTATCTTACTCCCTCCTGAGAGGACTATTATATTACCTTCACCAAACCCAAGACTAGCTTCCCTTATAGCTCAAGAAGAGCCAAATCTTGTAAAGAGAGAAATTAAGGGAAATGTTTCAATAAGTGGAAAAAAAACCTTGGGGCATCACTAATAAAATCCTTATAACATCCTCCCATAATAATTAAACTTTCTAAAGAGTGTATCCTTGTTACCCCTGGCTAGATTCAAAAAAGAAAGATGGATCTACCACTAATTCAAACTAGAGTATCCTTATTGGGACCTCATTATTCAACAAGACTAAAAACATCCATTGTATAATCCCCTTATAAAGAGTATATACAATTATAAAATTATCTTCCCATTATTATAATACCAATTCATAATCCTCTAAATCCTTACTACCAACAAAGCCTAGGTGTAAGGTCTTATCCCAAACATAAAGTACCTTTTATGGGGAGTATTCAAATAATTAGTGCAAAGGATCAAGAATTGAAATCAAATGAAACTTTATGCTAATGCCTCATAAGGTTTAAAAACCCAACCAATATCTATTATTTGGGTATTACTCTAAAATCCTTGATCAACTCCTTCAAACTTCCCTTATCACACTACCACCCATAAAAATTGTTAACCCCCATGTGTAAAAGCTAGCATAGTATCAAGAAAAGAAGAAATGTGCATACCTTTGAATATAAATACATAATAATAAAAAATTTAATGCATTAAAATCTATGGTATGAAACATATTAGAAGAGGATGATCTTTTACTGGAGTAATTTGGTCATTATTATCCTCATAGTCACCCTTTTAGAGTTATGACCACTCCAAGAGCTAGTATAGTATCAAAAGGGTCAAAATAAGTTTCAAAGGAAGATATAATCTCTGATATAAATAAATATCAACCCCTTGTAGACTCAAAATATTTTTAAAACATGATAAATCCACCATTTTTTTAGATAGATGCCATATACATAGCTACACGATCCCGGACCCAGGGTCACAAGACCCAAAATCCCAATAAAGTTAAGATGACTATTGTAAAATATCCTACTTATACCACAAAAAATCCTACAATGGCCATCCCAAACTTAAAATTTATATTTTAAGAAAAGCATAGAATAATAATGCTTTGGAGTTGATACAGATATCAGTTGTGAAATAACTCCATCAACTCTTGATCAAGATGTCTTTATATGAACTTGTCTAAAAATATTTACAACATCACAAGGATATGAGATAAGCCTTGTAAGCTACTAAGATATAACTAAATGAACCCCAATCTCTATCAAATTTTATCACATATTTACAAAATTCATCATCCATAATGTTCCATGATTTTGAAATATCACCATTATAGCCTAATGACTAAGATCTATCATTATTTATCACTGCCCAAACTAATCAAACTCAAATAAAATAAGTAATGATTAATAATGGATAAAAAATAAATATTATCTCCTCACATGATTTTAAAAAACTATATCTACCTAAAACTATTGTATCTCAATCTATAGTTGTCTTATGAGAATTCAATGATATTGTGGCCCCTACATTAGGAACATTTGTCCTTCCATTCCAAGTATGTATATGTACCCTCCCTAAGTTATTTTACATAATAAAATTGGATTTTGAATATAATATCCTATTATTATGTCTTTGTATATGCATTATGTGTTATGTCCCCTCCACCTTGCATCAATGTCTTAAATTTTAACATGAGGGTAAGATCTATAGTGTCCCTATTGATCTACATCTGTTCAATACATGTAATTTGACTTATCAACATAATGATGTCTTGATCCATATGACTAACATGATTCCATTATATTTGGGGGAAACAGATGATAACTCTATTATACCATCATCCCATATCCCTAATGTAAACTCTTTCGAATCATCATTCAAGTAACTTTTTATAGAGGATTATTAACTATTAACGCTTAGTACTTTATCAACTCCTCAAAAATATAGATGTCCTAATTGACATCATACCTATCAACCCAATAAAGGATAAATTATCCCCTTCAAATCTCCCCATCTCCAAATACACTTAACCTATGAATAAATTAATCAATCTCCTTTATATAGGTAAAACCAAACACATGCTCAACCATCCACATCTAACTTCTCCTTTATTGACAAACCATGATTTGCATAAACCTAACTACAACATTGTGCTTGGAAATTTTTTGGCTTATGAAATTATAAAAAAGGACCCTATGATGCCATAATAAATGACCTTATAAAACCACATGAGAAACATGGCCTTGTTTTTAAGAGAACTCTTAATGCCAATGATAATCATGTTTTAGTATCCCATGTCCCTATGTATGTGGATGATAAAACTCCCTCATCTCCTCTCAACCCCATCATTCTTGATGAAATAATCTCCATCCCACCTAAAGTTTTTTTTATTATCACTATTTTCTAAGAACCACTAACCTACCAAAGTAATGAGAAAACCATATCCCTTCCTTTAGTTTTCCCTGACCTAATAGATGAAGATTATCCCTCTTTCTATGTAATGGCATGTCAAGATGACAAATCCATTTTAACTTATTTAGGATCAAAATATTCGTATATAAAAATTATCATACCATCTAAGTCTCCTAGTCTCTTAAACAAGGTCACACTTTATATTAACATAGGGATGCTCAAAGCCCTATAAAATATCAAAGTGATTCAATCCTTAGATTCTCAAGAACACCAAGATTTTCCATCATTCCTTGCTAGTTAAATCCAATTATTTTCTTGGTATTATATTTATATTCCCATAATTGACCCTACTATAGTTGTCCATAACATCATTACCATTTTCAAAGATAAACTAGTGAAATAAAAGATTTGTAAGATGCATCCTCTCATTACACTTCTCATCAAATAAAAATTATAGTTCTTATTATTTGTTAACTTTGTCCAACCCATTGATTATCCTCAATGGACATCTAACATAATACCTATCATAAAATCCATATGGGGACTAAAAATTTGTATCAACTTTCATGACCTTAACCTTGTCTCTCTGAAAGATGATTTTCCCCTTCCTAATATCAACCAGCTTGTAGACCTCACTACAAGACATGAGGTGTTGTCACTCATGGATAGATTTTATGATTGCAATTAGATCTTTATCATCCTATAATATCAACATAAAACCTCCGTTATTACTCCATGGGTGAATTCTTATTATAAGGTCATGCCCTTTGGTTTAAAAAACATAAAAGCCACTTAATAACATGCCATGACCTACATTTTCCTTGATTTGATTCAAAAATTCATTGAAGATTATTTGGATGATCTCCTTGGTAAATCCAATCATATTAATGATCACTTGTTCATCCTTTGACAAATCTTTTCTCGTTTGATCCAATACCAAGTTTGTCTTAACCCCAAATAGTGTGTTTTTAGAGTTTTATCAAGTCAATTATTAGGTTTTATCATTTCCCTTCAAGGTATTGAATTTGATCTTAATAAGATTAAGGAAATAATAAATATACTACCTCCCTCCAACCTTAATTATCTTCATAGTTTACAAGTCAAATTGTAGTCTATTCATCATTTTATTTCATAGTTATTAGACCGATGTCAACATTTCCATCACCTTATTAATAAAGACACCCAATTTATGTGGGATTCAAATTATCAAGTGGAGTTTAATAATATATAAAAGTATCCCTTATCCCCACCTATCTAATTCCACCACAAGAGTATAATCCATTTTACTTATATATCTCATCTACCGAACATGCATTAGATGCCATGTTTACCCATCAAGATGATCAACATAAAGAGCAAGCAGATTATTATATAATCCATACATTGGTTGATTATGAAACTCATTACACATATGTTGAAATACTATGCTTTTACCTAATGTTTGTATCTTCTAATCTTCAACACTATTTTATCAATCACAAGACTTATGTGATTACCAATATTAACCCTCTTAAATTTATGAATTCAAAACCTTATCAAAATGAATAGATAGAGAGATGATTGATGCTACTCATTAAATTTGATCTTGATTTCCTTAACCAAAAAATAAATTAAGGATAATATCATCACTGATCAATTAATTGAAGCACCCCTTACTGATAAACTCCCATTTAGCTATGAATTACCTAATGAAGTTATAGCCTCCACATCTCAAGAAGATATTAAATATCAAATTACCTTATTATTTTATGGATCTAAATGTGAATGTGGAGGGGGCATGGGGATTATTATAATACCACTTGAATGCATTCCCATACCCTTATCTTTTAAACTTGATTTTGATTGTACTAATAATATGTTAGAATATGAAGCCCTAATTATAAGTCTCCAAATAGTTTTGGCTCTAGGAGTTAAATCACTTAGTATTTTTGGAAACTCATAATTGGTATTCAACCAAATATTTGTCATATATCAATGAAAGAATAGCATTCTCTAGAGATATAATATTTTAAAATAATATTTGTTAGCCACCTTTAACCATTATGTCATCTAGACTACTCCTCGATCAACAAACAAGTTTATTGATACTATAGTTTCTTTGGCTTCCTTTATCACATCCTCCTCCTATGAGTCTAAATTATTTATCCTTATTCAAAAGGTCAATAAACATTCTTATTCCAAGACTGATCTTCCTTTTATCCATATTATAGATTAAAACCATTTGTATCTATGGTACACACAAATTTTTGATTATTTGTCTAAAGGCATCATTCCTTCAGATCTATTCAAAAGTGCCAAGCATGCTTTTTAGTAGAAAAAATCCTAGTATGTAATACCAAGGGGTATGATTTTTAAGTGAGGATTTAATGGTATTCTCCTTAGTTATCTCTATAATTATAAATTGAGCCTTGTGATCAAATAAACTCATGATGGAATCTATGGTGGCCATTTCAATGGTTAAATATCACCAAGAAAATTGTATAGTTAGGATAATATTGGCCCACTTTGAATTGAGATTATTGTGAGTATGCCAAGAAATGTATGAAGTTTCAATAACACACTTACAGATCCCATATCCCTAGTCATGTATTACAATTAGTGAGGGATTTTTGGCTTTTATCTCAATAGGGTTTATACCTTATAGGGTATATTAATCCCAAATCTTCTTAGTGGTATAGATTTATCATTACTGCTACTAATTATTTCACTGAGTGGAGGCCATTCCCCTTATTTCAACCAAGGGAGATAAGATTTTTGATTTTATTAATCATCACATCATATATCATTTTGGTGTTTTACATAAAATCATTACAGATAATGGAAAATAATTTTAAAATAAATAAGTCCAAAATTTATGTGATCCCTTTAGCATTAAGCTAAGTTTATTGTGACCTTATTATCCACAAGCCAATGGATAAGCTGAAGCATTGAACAAAACCCTTTTAAATATATTAATGAAAATAGTCAATGAGGATAGAAAGTATTGGCATATTTGCATATCTTTTACTTTATGGGCTTATCAAACTAGTATTCAAACACCTACAAGGCTACCCCCTTTTTTTATCTACGATACTGAAGTAGTTCTCCCCCTCGAAGTCTATATTCTTTTTCTTAGAATCTATTTGAAAGATATCAACTTTTTAGATGATTATCATCAAGATTGATTGGCACAATTAAACTTTCAGATGAGCATCGATCCATAGCCCTTGATCACCTTTGTGTATATCAAGAATGAATAAAACATGCATATAATCAACATTTAAAGGAATGAGAATTTAACATTGGTAACCTTGTCCTTAAATAAAATCAACATGTCACAAATCTAGAAATAAGTAAACAAAGAAATTTTCTCCTAATTGGCTTTGACCCCATGTTATCACTCATCAATATGGATCTAGGACATATTATTTGGCCTCCCTTGATGGAAAACCTAAGCATGAGCCTCTTAATGTTTTGCAACAGTATCCTTTATACTATTAATAATCCTATTACAAACTCTATTTAGCATAATTTTTCTTAAAATCCTATCCCCTATCTTTAAAAATAACTCATAATAATCAAGAATTATGTGGATTTCTGGTAGTCTACCAATTTTATCCTTAAATATGAACACACCATATCTGTTCATAGCATGTTATCATGGATTGGCTCTATTTAAAATAAAATGGAGTTTCAAATCATTATCTCCTAACAATCTATCATCCTAAAAGCTTATTCAAAGGGAAAGACACATGGCCCTATTCTCTGGCTTATACAAATTCCTTGAGTTTAATCCATAACAAAAGAGGTTTGGGATATCAAAATAAAGTAAAAAGGTGAAATTTTAGACTAATCCATTAAATTAAAACTAATAAGATACATATATCTAAATAAATAGACCACTCCCTTGAAGGATGGTTATGTGCCAATGATTCAAGAAACTTCCCACATTGATTAGTTTCTTATTAAGAAAAAGTCATGTAAAAATTCTATGAAATCAAAATTATATCCCATGAAAGCTTCCTACATTGATCAACATTATTTTTAAGACATCTCGCATTGATCAATCTACATTTATCCATGGATTAGCTTAAGGTTAAAAATCATAGAAACATAAAACAACATGTGTTTTTCTAGAGAATTAAGAATTTCACCCATTCCTATAATCCCCCTTTTTTTAAAGACCAAGGATTTATGAATTTGGTGGACAATAGATTGTTGCAAAAAAAATTATCATTGGATAAAATGGAATAAATGCAAAAAAGAAACAAGGGGTCTAAAATTGGTTAGGGTCCATTTCAATTATCATTCATGCATCCTTGATTAGTTATATAAACATTATAATCCATAATCAACCATGATATAAAATCCCATCCATATAATCTAATAAGTATAATTATAAATAAAAGCCACATAAAAACAATCCATGTAATATAACATCCATAATAAAATATGTCATTAATCCATGATACATCATAAAGTATTATGTGTACATAAAAATCCATAATCTACTACCAATTCATTTTTATCACATACATATAAATCCATAATCAAGATAAAACTACATGATCTAAATATCATAATCCATGTCAATACTACATAATCAATATAATATGTGATGCGACTAAAATCAAATGCTATATACATATAATCCACATAATCCAAATCCAAAATCATGTAACACAAGCTTATGTAATAAATGTGAATAAACTTATAATCATGAATATATATCCACAAATCAAATGTACATCATAAAATGCCATATAATGTCATATGTACAAATGGCCAATCCATAGAGTTATCCATATACATGGCTACTCAGTAAACTAGATATAATTGAGGTGGATATCCATCTTTCCTCCCCAAATATACCCTCTATCTCCTCCTCCATCCCTTTTATCCCTCTATGGCATGTTCCCCACACTGGCTATAGTTGTATGTACCCCCCATGGAATTTGACCCAACTTGTCTAGGTGGTTTGCATGTCATGGAATCTTTGGTAAACAATATGTAATAATTTTCTCACAATATAATATCTCCACTACCACCTCCTGATATCTATCCAAGCTCACACTCCCTAGAGTGCACATCCTACTTCCCTTTCACCCTCTTACATTGGAACATGATATTGTTCCCCCTATTACAACTGCTAGTACCTAAAGCCTCTCACATTACTCATAATATCTATCATACACTCAACATGCCTCATCATAAATTTGATATAATGTGTCATATTACCCTTATAACTATATTATTTGTTCTTATAACTTGTCTCACTCAAAAACCACTCTAGAATACTATGCCCAAGTTGTATCCCTCTTAGCCATAATAGCTTGTATGTCCTCATCCCCCACCTTATCTCCTCTTGTAGCCTCTACATCTTCCATATCCATATCCTGCACCTCTCACTTTGGTGCACCAAATTCTCCTCACCCCTCCATGTTGATCTAATCAACATAATAAATATGCTTCCATCACATCGACATCATCTATCCCCTCTCCTTCTAACTCAACCTCTACTAGCTACTCCATCCATGTAACATATGGCTTGGGGAGATACACCTCTAATTCATCTCTCCTGTATACCTGAGGTGCCTTTGATAGATCTTGATATAACCCAAACTATTTCCTACATGCCCAAACTAAAATATCTCCACATGCTCTGGGTGTCTCCCCTATAACCACCTAGTTTGTTATCCCATTACCAGCTCTATTTCAATCTCTAACCACGCTAGGAATTTTACATAAGGTCTCCATATAACCTCATCCTCCTCTATCTCCTATAGTACCTATCTATAAATATCTAAGTATTAAACTCTCTCATCTCCATGTGGATGGGCAAAGTCATCCCTCCATCTCAAAAATCCAACATTAAAAGCAAACCTATGCTAGCCCATCCATGGTAGCCCTAGTAGCTTCATTATTTAGATGTGATAATAAGCCCATCACTATATCACATAATTAACATTGGGTCTATAATGTTTTTTCATCCTCTATCCCCACATCTCTCTGTATATCTATGCAAGTAAGGTTGGTTCCCATGAAAATACTATCTAGTGCTCCCACATGTCTGCAAGTACCCCTATTATGATCCATGAAAACCTCCCTCCACATGGGTCCTAAAATTCATATAAATATATGGCTACCATCATCATGGTCATCACTTATCTCCTATCTTGGTCTCAATAGTACAAATCCTCAAAATTGAAGCCTCATGTTATGAAGCCAATGTTTAAAGCATTATGCCCATATAATCATGTCAAAAAACCTACCCTTATTCTCTCATCCATAGGGATTATATTTTTACCCTATATAGGTATATGTAATATCTTATAAATGTCCTCTAGGGTTACTATCATCTCCCTTATCAATAAGTAATAAGTCCTTACATTTGGATACCATCACTCTAGAAGTATCACTAGTAGACTCTAATCCCAATGTACCTAATGATAGTGGTGTAGTACTCCTAAGACAACCACCTCAATATTCTCCCCTTCTTCATCTCCCATGACCTCATGTATTTTCTCCAACAAATGTGGCACTTGATCTTGCATCATTAGCTATACACGTGCCTACAATCCCATATTCCCCCTAGATTCATTAGTTTTCTAATAAAACATCTTATCCTTTAAGTTTTATTTAAGCCTTAAAAATTGACATTGACCCTTTATTTGATCAATAATGATTGGTTATAGATCATTGATGACTATCAAAATGGCATCAATCCTTAACAAATGGGTGGACATTCTATAGGGAGTCAGTATCGATCATTTTAGTATTGATGTGGATCCCTAAAAAAACCTACTAATCCCTAAACCCTACCTAAATTAGCTTAAATTTTTTTTTTAAATAATAAATTCAAAAAAACAAAAAAAAAAGTTACCCTAACCTCATCATGAGACCATCGTCATCATCATCCACTCTTTTCAGCCTTTATCATGAATATCTCAATCAAATCCATTGACATGTCTCAATTTTTTAGCTCTAGCTCAACTCATTTGATCTCATTTGTAAAATGAGTTCTAAATTTATTCAATTAATTATTTATATCCATTTTTTATTAATGGTAATTTTGTCATGATTAACATTGATTCCTTCTTAATCAGCATTGATCCATCATATTGATGACATTTAGCCTCTTTTCCACTCCTTAACACTACTTTTAAATCTCTTACATCCTCATAACCCTATTCTAAGGCCACTTAAGTTATCCTTTTTTACAATTATCATATCCATTTTTACCCAACATTATTGTCTTGTGGGCATAGGCCCACTGATAGTCCAACAACCTTTGATAGGTCTACATTCATTTTAGTGTCTATTCCCTATGGATATTGAAAACATACCTCATCTAGAGAAAACCATGTCCCTAGATATCACACATGTACCAAGTACACTGGATGCTTTGGACATCCCATCCTATCCATTTCCCTCTCAACTTCCTTTGATTTCACTTGCATGTTCTTAATTTTGACAATCCATTCCTTATTTGCCTTTAGGTATTATTATTCAGGATATAATATATCTTGTCAGTGTAGCATTATATTTCATTCCTATCTTTTCATCTTCAACACTCATTTTCTATTTGACCTATCCATTATCATCTCATTTTAAAACTCATCTCTATCTCATTATCTTTTATTGGCTCCTAATTTAAGGGGGAATACTTCCTCATATTAAAACCTAGGGCATTAGACCCATCTTAGTTTTGTCTTACGACAGGTTATCATAAACCACTCAACAAAAAAGGGAAAATGTAGAAAATATAAATTTATGTCATTTTATTATGAATAAATGTGTCTTTCCCCTTAACATTTAACATTGATTAATATATCTTTACTATTTACCATCTAATGTTGTGTAAATAATCTAGTTAATTATCATTTTACCTAGGTAACTAGTTAACCACCCCTAAATCCTAGTTAAATCACTCCAAGCCTATTGAGGGTAAGTTAATTTAACCTTCCTAACAACCTCCCCATACCTAAGCCCCATTAAAACTAATTTGAATTAATCTTTTATTTGATATCTTTAGTTTTTAGAACCAACATCTTAAACTTAGACTAAATTGGCAATGTTTTCCATGATCATTGTCAATCTTGTTAGGATTGACATCAATTTATAGCTAGGCCAACCTTAGGTTATGGAGTATGATTTTTTCAAATTGGAACACTGATGAAATTTCCCTAGAGCACTACATAAGAATGTCATACTAGTTCTAATCTATCCACACTCTATCCAAATCCAACCACATCCTTGTCAAATAGGTATTTCTCTGCAGCACGTGAAGTTTTTTGTAGAGGTTAGCATGTTATGTATTTGATTGATTTTAGATTACTAAATTTTTAATTTATGTTTATTTTGTTATCATAAGTCTATTTAGATAAACTAGTGACCAATTTAGAAGCCTTTTGGAATTTTTTGAAGTCCCCTTTAGGCCTTTGTTTGAGTCTTTCATCACCCACTGTAAATATCAACCACAATCCTTTCTAAATTGACATTGATTACCTAATTGATACCAACGTAGACACCTAAATAGTGTCTAACCCTTGGTCACCTTCCCCCTTGGTCCATTCCTAACCCATTCCTAAAACATGCACTTACTAATTTAAAAATAATAATTTACTATTAATATTCTCCCCTTTGACACCTCACCTGACACCTCGCCTTGGACTATTTCCCACCTTATGACTCACCCAATACCTATTCTTACTTCTCTCTAACCGCCTAACCAACTCTCGTGCGTATTTAACCCAACCTTTGACATTCTCCAATGGATAATGCACTTGGCGGATGGAGAACGGGCTTGGTGGCTCTTTTTACCGATTCTCCACCCACCGACGTCGGTCAAATGTTGGCTGACACCGACGGAATCGCCGACGTCAGTTATACTTAAACCATTTTTCTAACCCTTTGATGATCAAAATCAAAAATTGGCTAATCTCTGGAGCTAATCATGACTCTCGAATCTTCTTCTGGCGAAACAAAGTTCTCCTGCTTTTGCTTTTCAGTGTTCTGGGCTTCTTGGTGTTCTTGCAGGGATCAGCATTCTTGACAGCACTTTCTAGGCACTAAGGTCTTGCATCAGACATTCTGCACAGGGATCGTACATTATCTCCATCACCAGCAGCAACCAAAACACAGCTTCTGCACCTTTTCCAACTCGTATCATAGCTAAGTATTTGTACTATTTTCATTTCAGTGTCATTTCAAATATATTAGTATTTTGTCTACCATCTATTCCAAGCATCCTTGACCCAACCTTCTCTGTCCCTCCTAGAGAGGCTGAAAAGCCTTCTCTCCCATTCATCCTCTTTTTGCCTCTGTCACCAATTCAGTCCCCTTCTCCTGACAAGATTCTCAGTCCATTAGACCCCAAGCAGTCCCTCTGACTCCCTCATAGACCCTCAGACTCACAGACAAGACCACAGTCCATCCTACAGACCAGAAACTAGACCTGTAACCCATCCTTGGCCATTACCCCGACCAACCTCATCCACTTCCCCTACTGACGTCGGTAGTATAACTGTCATTGGCGACTTTCCTGACCGACGCCGGCAATATCACCGACGTCAGCGATTGTGTTAAGCAGATTGCAACTTATTAGGTAGGCATTTGCTTTTAGTTCTTTCTTTTCAAGTCTTTTATCATTTCTCTTTTCTATCTCTATCATATTCTATTTTAAACAGTGGATTGTCATCCTCTAAGAAGCCTTAGCACTTCTAGGACCAAGCTTCTGCTTGGCAATCCACCCTCTTATCAACTAACATTTTCCATGTTTTAGTCTCTATCTCTTTTAGGTGTCATCCTCCACAACAAAAGAGGAGTTCTCACAACGTCTGGATTACGGTGTGCAGACTACATCTAGGTACATATAAGCCTTGAGCATTTCTTAAGTTTCTCATTTTCTCTCTTTGAATGTGAAAGCGAAATTGCATAGAAACATTCTGGCATGCCTGGTGGGACCCTTAGGGCCTTCTTTGGGTTCCTTTCCTTCTTTTTTCATTTAGATGCATTAGGTTTCTCCCTCTTCACCTCTTTCTTCTTTTCTAAAAGACATCATAAGTAGAAATAAAAAGAACTTTTTCTTTCTTTTCTTGCATTTCTAGACTAGTCTAAAATCATTTTTTTCAACCCTTTCTCAACTTGTTTTCATTCCAACTTAACATTTCAATTTGCGGCTTTAAAATATATTGCATTCCATTTTCTGCTTGCTTGCATTTCTTAGTCCACACTTAGTAATTAATAAACTGCATATTGAATAAATCGTAGATCACTTTATGTTACACAACTAGACCACGTGCACTAAATTAAACATCAAACTCACTTGAGACAAGGCCCGACTGGGATTTCATCACCCAGTGGATACCTTACCCATCACGGCGATCCTACTTGAATTTCACCACCAAGGGGAAAGCCCACTCTGTTCTCTAGCAAAGTCTAATCTATAGGGAAAGTGTATTTTGGCTAAGCGAGACTAGCTAACCACTGGAATCGTGAAGTGAGGGGAGCTTGCTCCTTAGCACCAGGCCATGTACGGAACCTAACACAAACTTTTGAGCACCTAAACATACCTGAAACCATCTTTAGACTACTTATTCTAGGACCCTTCTAATAGCCAACCTCCTCAAACATCACTTTAAGGCATAAGCCACACGATCCTAATAAAATTATTTCTAGGGATTTAACGCTAGGATCTGCCTGTCCTCATCTTATTTTCTATTTTTATCTATTTTTTTTGAGCTAGTAAGGATGTTTTCTTCATTTCCAAAAACTTTTTTTTTGAGTTTCTAGAAAACACATTAACCAACATCAGTTCTGTAACCGACGTCGACAACTTTCCTCCACCGGCATCGATTATCTAACCGATATCGGCAGTCTTCTTCACCGACATTGGTTTTTACACTGACGTCGATCACTGTCCAATTTCTTTTTTTCAAAAATAGCAAGCTTGAAATCCAACTTTCTTGCTGTCTAAACATTCATTCTAGTTTTTTAGAGACTGAAAAAACACAGTTTTCTGAAACTTGACCCCTTCTTGCCTTGAATGGTTTTGACATGCAGTCAAACCAAGGCTCTCCTTGACCATGCTAGGCAACAACCACTTCCACCTTCACCATCTATAACCAGTCCTATAATGGAGTTCCACTCAGAGACTATAAGAACTCCTACTCGCCCAACCCCACCTCAGACTCTTATTGTCCCAAAAGGGGACCAAGATTTCGCATGATTCTTGGACCTCAATGTTAAAGCTTTACAACACTATCTCACGCATAGCCAAACGTGAGACTCCCTAGGCAACCCAATCTATGGGATGCCGACTTCCTTAGTCGAGACAAGGATCACATCAATAACACCTACAATTCAGCCTCTAGACAATCAAGTCAACACCTCCACCAATAACCCAACCATGTCTTACCTTCAAAACTTAGTCACTCCATCTAAACCTACCTCCATGGGGGTTTTGATACTCCCTCAACCTCAAACTACTCAACCAAACCCCACACCTTTCCAAAACCTACTAGTCTCTATCCCCCCTACTCTTACACCTATCAACACAAGAGTAACTATTTACCCGCCAACAAGTGTGGCCACTCCTCAACCATCCTTGATGGCCCCTATCCAACTTGTGCCTACCAACCCCATAACACAAGTGCCTTTGGCTTCAACTTTTGCTCCAATAACCAACTACCCATATGTTGCGTCTACACAACCAACCACGTCATTTGCCCCTCCCAATATGTTTCAAGCACCTTATAATCTAGGGGGTGCTCCACCCATCAATCCATCAGCAGATATCATCAAAATGCTGATGGAAAAGATGTCTAGCCTAGATACCTCTGTTTCTAGCTCATGCAATGCTCTCTCATATGAGCAAATTTGCAATGAGCCCATTCATCCTTTTATCCTGATTAGACCATACCCCAACTAGTGGGAGCTTCCCAAATTTTATCACTTTTAAAGCAAGGAAGACCCACAACAGCACTTACGGGCATTCAGACATGCCTGTTACCTTATTACCCATGATGATGCATTGCTCTTGCGCACATTTCCTATGTCCCTTTTTGGCGCTACGCTTGACTAGTATAGCTCTATTGCTAGCCATTCCCTCTTCACATTTACAAAACTGGCCCAGCTCTTTTTTGATCACTTCTCCATTAACATCACTAAGAAAGTCTCGATCACAAACCTCTATACTATCCACCAATTCGAGGATGAATCTATAGCTGACTTCGTTGCTCGCTAGAGAGGCCTTATCAATCAACTCTCCTTTTCCTTACCCCAACCCAAACTTATTGAACTTTTCTCCAGAGCCTGCGCCAAACATATTTCTTCCACCTTACAAGTTCATACCTTTCGCACCTTCGATGAAGCCTTCACGATGGCCCACAAACTTGAATTACATGCCATCGAGGAGAATAAAGTCAAGTTGCAGAGCAAGAATCCCAACTCTAAGACCAATGACTCTTCTTCTTCTTCTAAACCTTCATCATCTAATCCTAAGTCTAAAGCTTTAGCTAATGCTATAGTCATTAGACCTTCATCCTCTTCAACTAATTAGCTTGAGCCATCTACATCTCAGAGTGCCACCTGTCAGTTCCAGTAGAGATACGTACAACGATAGTATACTCCTCTTGGAGAATCATACGTGTCTATACTAGAAAAACTTATTAAACAGGGGATTCTCAACCTCCCCCAGATCTTACCACCTCCATAATTTGATCCCTCACGTGCCATCCCTGCGTGGTATAGGGAAAATGACTTTTGCAATTACCACCATGTCAAAGGTCATGACACAAAAAACTACAAAACCTTTAAAAACATAATCCAAGACATGCTTGAAAAGGGTGACCTCATCCTAAATAATCCCAATGCACCTCCTAATTAGAGCATCAACATCTTCAAGAAACCATTCCCCAATTATCCACCGACCCAAAATAATGTCCAAACCTTGATTGACAACACTCATGAACATGACATTCAAACAGTCAATACGGTCTCGCCCTTCATCCCCGACCAACCTCAAGAGGTTAGTCCATCTATCAGTCCATCACATGTGGACGAATCTCTTTCCCTGGTTAGCTCTCCATCAACCTCTCTTATCTTGGAGGACGTCTCAACCTTACCGGCACCACCAGTCTCACCATTCTCCTTCCTACTGCCTATGGAGGACTCGACCTTACCTACTCCTCGACCGCAAGTGGAGGGCACCATAATCCCTACCCTTTACCCACTTGAGGAGCCACACTCTCCAGTTCCTTCTCCACCAAGAGAAGAACCTGACTCTCCATCTTCTTTGATCAATGATAATCCAGTTATAACTCCCACACTACTTGGGTCTAAGACTACTGCCACACCTAACACATCTTATCAAAGACCCAAACCTCATCCAACATCTTCTCAACCATTTTCCTGACTAGTGGAAAAAATAGAACTTCTCCCTTCAAGGAAAGTGGAGCATCAGGGATTGTGGGAGCGTCTTAAAACTCTTCAACATCTCCATGCCCTCTCATCTCATGCTGCCAATCCTCCCAAGGCAGAATCTCCCAAGACTCTCAACAAAGACCAGACTTCCTCTTCTAAACCTACATCTACACCATCTAAACCAATCAAGTCACTCGACATTCACCCTATCTCTACCCTCACTCACTTGCAAGTGAAGGTGGACTTAGACCAGACCTCAACCAATAATAGTCTTCCAACCAAGTCGAAGAAGACTGCCAGACCACAAAGATGAATGCCTCCTCCTCCGTCACCATTGCCTTCCATTTTGGGCCCCCATCCTTTGACTTTGAACAAAATCCTTCCCACTCTAACCTCTAATCAAAACCAATTGCCTCCTTTGCCTCCTTTACCTACCTCCAGCCTACCCTCTCCTAAGAAGGCAGTACCTCTCACAAAGAAAGTATCGTCTCTACTTGTCACCGCACCATTAAACCAAAAGGTGGTACAAAAACCTTCACCAACTCCACCTAAGCAAAAGTCACCAGCATCACACACATCAACTAGCATGGACCCTTTAGTAGGCTCATACTCATTGATATTGCACCCGCTTTTGTAGACTTCTAGCATAACCCTTCCTTTTATCAAGCCATTCCAACCCCTCAGGTCAAAACCTTCCTGGTTTGACGATACAAAGATTTGCTTATACCATCGTATGCCAGGACACGATACCAAGACATGTTGTGCCCTCAAGGCAGTCGTTCACTGTTATATGGAGAAAGACACTCTTCTCCTTGAGGACACTCTTGACCGACCCTTGACACCTTCCCGTCCAACCTCTTCAACCTCATTAGCATCTCACCAGTAGGCCATGACCCCTTCTTCACCTCCTATCTTTGAAATCAATGCTATCCACATAACCACCAAGTCACAAAAGGACAAGACAAAAGAAAAAGCTACTATTCCTTGGACCTATCCTTTTGCCCAATCACCTCAACTACCAAAACCCAAGATTTCCATCGTAGGTGCATCTCAACCCCCTTCTTCAGAGGCAATCAAAGACTCTATGATAAAACAACTTCACCAAATGCCTGTGAAGATGACCCTATATGACCTTATCCAAAGCTCCCCCCAGCATCGTCAAGCTCCAATCAAAGCCTTACAGGCAGCGGAGGTCCAACCTAAAGACCCACAACCACTAGCTGCCTTAGTCCATTCTTTATCCCCCGTCGCCTCTATCACTTTTAGTGATTCTAAAATTCTTACCTCTACCTTGGAAGATCAGGACGCTACTCTTTTCATCACAACCTACATTGATTGAACCCATATTAAATGAGTTATGATTGACTGGGGTGCCATCATTAATATCATTTCCACCCATGCCTTTGATCAATTGGCTCTTCCCAAGAATTGCGTATCAAAAACTGACGCAATCCTTAGATCCTTTAATGACACCACCGCTAACACTATTGGCACTGTCGTCCTCCATATTTGCATTAGTCCACGCACAATCCTAGAGCTCTTCTACATTATTAAGGGAGAATTCCAATATAACATGCTATTAGGATGACCCTGGATCTGCGCCATGGCTTGCATCCCTTCAACACTTCACCGTTGTGTTAAATTTGAACACGACAAACAAGTCCATGTCATTCCTACTGACCCATCCCCTTTTTAGACTTATAACACAACTTATCGACCAAACAACATTCTTATTCCTCTCAAGGCACCAACCCAAACATCGTCTCCATCTGCAAAAGCTTCAACTAGTACACAAATAGTAGTTGCCATCACCTCACCTTCTCAATTAACAACCAAGGACCCCATGGATGATATCTTCTAAAGACTTTCACTGGGGGAATATCACCTACTTACTCTAGACATGTTTCAGACTCCTCAAGAGTATGGACAACTTCATTAAAATCCAAGCTATGACCGTCAGATCGGAATGGTCATTCCTTATGGTCCTCCTAGCCTTCGAACCAATCTCATCTATGGGGGGCTGGATCAAGCTCCTACTGAATCAAATCCTTCCTCCTCACCTCATATATTCACATCTGATTTCTCCTTTCTTGACAACCCCACCTTTGCACATACTTACCTTTATAGGTGTGCATGGAAGGGTTTTGGCTTTGGGTGCTACAAATAAGGCTCCCATCGGCCTATCGAACCACCCAATGATGATAATGCAAAGAAATGATATGGACTGGGTTTCCAAGAACCCATTGAAGCTTAAGCAAACCTTTGCCCCGAACTAACCATCAACCAATCTCTTCCAGACTCGCCTATTCTTCCATCCTCACCTATGGAGTTGATGGTTTCCATCCCTCCTAGTTTTTTTTTTTTGCATAAACACCATCCGCTTGGAACCCCTAACCTATCAGCTTAACAGGGTTCCCAAGTCTCTCCCTCTCATTTATCCCAGCATGATAGACGATGAATCAGCAACCATCAACACTGTCCACTACATAGATGACGACGCCATTCTTATTTATATGGGTGTTGACGATTCTTTCATTCAGTGCTCCCTCCCTTCTAAAACACAAGTTATGTTAAATGAATCAACCATTGACATTAACCTTTCCTCTTTTGGTGTTCCTCAAGTCTTAAATATTGGTCAATCTTTAGACACCCAAGAGCAGATCGACTATACCACATTTCTCTCAGACAATCACAAAGCCTTTGCCTGGACCTACGCTGACATGCCTGGCATCGACCCTAACATTGCCACTCATAACATTGTCACAAACCTAAAGGCTAAGCCTGTTAGGCAAAAGCTTCACAAAATGCATCCTCGTGTTGCGCTTCTTGTTAAAGAGGAGCTTCAGCACCTTCTTTCTATCTCCTTCATCCAACCCATCGATTATCCGTAGTGGGTCTCTAATATCATTCCTGTCACCAAGGTGACTAGGGGGTTCTGAATTTGTATAGACTATCGCAACCTTAACCTAGCTTGTCTTAAGGATGACTTTTCTCTTCCAAACATTGACCAACTTGTTGATCTTACTACTGGCCATGAGATGTTATCACTCATGGACAAATTTTTAGGATATAACCAAATCTTGATTGCACTGGAAGATTAGCACAAAACCACCTTCATTACACCATGGGGAACTTTTTGCTATCAAGTCATGCCTTTTGGTCTGAAAAATGTAGGTGCCACATATCACTGTGCCATGACTTACATCTTTCACAATCTCTTCCATAAAATCATGGAAGACTATGTAGATGACCTGCTTGGCAAGTCTAAGCTTCGTCACGACCATTTGACTATCCTCAAAATCATCTTCTCTCACCTTCTTCAGTACCATATCTGTCTTAACCCAAAGAAATGCATCTTTGGGGTCCTCTCCATAAAGCTCTTGAGATTCATTGTCTCTCTTCGTGGCATCGAGATAGATCCTGCCAAAATCTGTGCTATCCTCGAAACGCCACCTCCAACTAATCTCAAGCAACTTCACAGTCTACAAGGAAAGCTCCAATCCATCCACCACTTCATTTTGTAGCTTTTTGACCGTTGCTAACCCTTTCATCACCTCCTCAAGAAGGATGTCTCCTTTAAATGGGATAAAGATTGCCAAGAGGCTTTTAAAGCCCTCAAATGCTATTTGGTTTCTCCACCAGTCCTTATTCCACTAAAAGATGACCAACCCTTCTACCTCTACATCTTAGCAACCAATCATTTGTTAGGTGCCATGATCACGCATCGAGACGAGCAACACCGTGAGCAAGCGGTCTATTACATAAGCCGAACACTTGTCGATTACGAAACTCGGTATACTCATACCAAAAAACTCTATTTGGCATTAGTCTTTGCCACTACTAAGCTCCGTCACTATCTTCTCAATCACAAAACCTTTGTCGTCACCCACACTGATCCTCTTAAATACATGCATTCTAAGCCATATCAAAACCAGCGTATGGCTCTTTGGCTCATGCTTCTTGCTGAATTTGACTTAGAATTTGTCCAACAAAAATCCATAAAGGGGTAAACCATCGCTGACCAACTAGCAAATGCCCCTCTTCTTGATAATCAACCTTCTCAATGTGAGTTTCCTGATGAATCTATCGCCACTCTCTCGATTGATGACACATTCTACCAAATGATGATGTTCTTCGATGGCTCTAAATGTCAACTCGGTGGGGGTGCAGGGGTCATCCTCATCCCACACGAGGGTGAACCCATGCCCCTATCTTTCAAACTCGACTTTGAATGTACCAATAATATGGCCAAATATGAAGCCTTAATTTTGGGACTTCAAACTGCCCTTTCTTTAAACATCAAGTCCATCAACATCTTCGGTGACTCACAACTTGTCGTCAATCAAATTAATGGTTCATATCTTTGTAAAAATGAAATTTTACAAAGGTACAAGCACCGTGTTGACATTCTTCTAGCATCTTTTGACCATCACTTATTGTAGACTATCCCTCAATCTACGAATAAGTTTGCTGACACCATGGCTTCCCTCACCTCGCATATTCCTTCTTCATCATCATCCTCATCAAGAATTTATGTCATGGTACATCGTGTGCCATTGCCTTCATACATTTCCACTGACATCAATCTCATATACACCATAGACTCTAGTTCACAAGATGTATGGTATAAACAACTTGAGGACTACTTGGCTCATTCTATCATTCCTCCCAACCTCTCTAACAATGCACGGTGGGCTTTCATCAAGCACACCACTCGCTTACCATGCTAGGGGGCCTCTCTATAAAAGAGGTTTTGATGGCCTTCTTCTTCGCTATTTAAACTCCACTAAAGCCTCTCATACTGTTAAACAAGCCCATGACAGGATTTGTGGCGAACACTTCAGTGGTAACTCGGTTGCCAAGCGCATCCTTCGCCTGGGTTATTATTGTCCCACTCTTCATCAAGACTATAGCGATTATGTTCGACATTGCATCAAGTGTCAATAGCATGCTAACTTGCTTCATCTCCCTAGTCGCGCCTTATAAGTCACTCAAGATTTTTGGCCTTTTTCACAATGGGGCTTAGATCTCATCGGCGAGATTAATCCTCATTCATCTCTCTGTCATCAGTCCATCATCACTGCCACCAAGTATTTCACTAAGTGGGTGGAAGCTATTCCTCTCATCTCCATAAAAGCCGACAAGATTGTCGACTTCATCAACACCCACATCATCTGTCGTTTCGGTGTACCTCACAAAATCATCACCGATAACGGAAAGTCTTTTAAAAACAAAACTATCCAAAAACTTTGTGACTCCTTTGGCATTAAACTCAGCTTTTCTTTGCCTTACTACCCACAAGCAAATGGGTAGGCTGAGGCTTCTAATAAAATCTTAACTAAAATTCTCATGAAGGTGGTCAATGACACTGGAAGGGATTGGCACATTCATATTCCCTTCGCTTTGTGGGCCTACCGCACTAGCATCTGAACCTCTACAGGTGCTATCCCTTTCTCTCTAGTGTACAGAATAGAGGCTATCTTACCTCTCGAAGTACAGATCTTGTCTCTTCACATTACACTCCATGACATTCTTTCTAATGATGACTTTCATCAAGATTAACTAGCTCAACTTGAGTTACTCGATGAACGTCGTCTTGCTGCCCTCAACCATCTCCATGTCTATCAAAATCGCATCAAATGAGCCTATAACAAAACTCTGAGAGAAAGAGATTTCAATATCGGAGACCTCATCCTCAAAGAGAACCAACATGTGACCAATACGGAATGGAGTAAATGAGGCAAATTTTCTCCTAATTGGCTCAGACCTTATATCATCATGCACAAGTATGGATCAAGGACTTATCGTCTATCTTCTCTTGAAGGCTGACCATAACCTAAGCCCCTTAATGCTTTGCATCTACGACTATTCTACTGTTAGTCAAGTACTCATCCACTTGACATTTAACTTAAGCTCATCCCTTGAGCAATCTCTGTTCTTTTAATCCTAAATCCTTTCTCCCTTTTTCCCTTAACACATCCTCTATAACCCTTT
The DNA here is from genome assembly GCA_037957365.1 of Torreya grandis. Lineage (NCBI taxonomy): Eukaryota > Viridiplantae > Streptophyta > Pinopsida > Cupressales > Taxaceae > Torreya > Torreya grandis. The sequence continues at coordinate 72,293 of JARHVA010007491.1, read as the reverse complement.
TATAAAGTATGGATGCTTTTTCCTAATAAAAGGGAGCCCTTGACCTTCTATAAGTCTTGTCCATGACTCAACATTCTGTCAAAACTAAATCAAGATTTCAAAATATCCAAGGTCACAAAATCAAATCAAAAAGCAGACTGTTCCCTCAAAGGACAGCTGTAATATCATTGTTGTAGCTAATAGACTACTTCCTCGAAGGATAGCTATTCAAATGCCCTTAAATCTATTAAGCAAAGTATAGACCACTCCCTCAAAGGATGGCTATGACTAAATCTTGCTACAAACAGCACTTTCTTAGAAGCTTCCTGCATCGATCAGCTTCACAAATGACCACAAAACAAGTGACATCTCTATGTGGACTTCCCGCATTGATCAGTCTGCTCTCTAAAAAAAACAAAAAAAAGGGTCATGGACTTGACTTGTAGTTGTCTCAGGGTATCCTATAAAAAGGGGCAAAGTTATCCCTACTCTAAAATGGGTTACCCTTTCCTCCTATCATATCACCTACTCAAGGGACTTCAAGCTCACTTTAATGTCAAAGTGATTCGATTACCGCTCTAACATAACTCATGGTCAACGATGCAACACATAAATGGGGCTCTTGCTTCTAACAACCCCTATCTATGCTGTCATTTTGGTCCTTGTCAATAAAAGGGCGCTTATGCCTTTTACTTTCTACCTACACTTTGGTCACGTTTAACCACATCATTTGTCAAAACAATTCAATTTGACTCTTTTCAAACCACTCGCATAACCTACTTATTCTGGTTTCCATAGACATCAACACACATGGAAACTATCAACCACACAATTTATGTCAAGCATAAACCATTACTTGCTAAAACATAAATTGACATGCAATTCATTTTTAGCAAACATCCATCACGAATATGGATAAGTTGCTAGGGATGAAAAACCTCGACCAATGTTATAGCTTACACCATTTGGAAAAGGCTATAGCATCATCTCCTCCTTGTCATTTCAAGCATGTACCCTCAGACATGTGGGAAGTGCTATATCATTATCATGACCAAAATCAACCACTTCACTCTTTTTCCTCCCTCTTGGGAGAACTACATTGGCCTAAGGCCCTAACGACAGGGGCTATATAGGCAGTACTTAGTTGACATGGGGTCTTCTGGGGTTAGCTCAGCCATTCTCTCTTCGCTTTTCTTCCATCACATTCTTTTGTCACCTACCAATCACATCACAAATAATCACATATTTTCATAATCATTAACATTAATTATTTTCATCCATATCATTAATCATTAATCTTAATCATACATCCATCATCATATAAACACCATCATCTCAGCATCATAATCCTAAACATATATCAAATCAACATAACATACAAACACATCCACAACATTTTTTATAAACACATCCATGATCAAATATCTCGTCATATATATATATATATATATATATATATATATATATATATATATATATATATATATATATATATATATATATATATAGTTTTTACAATGACACAATATGTGTCTCTGTCTCTCTCTCTCAACAAAATATATATACATCTCACATCATCGGCTCGTAGGCCAGTATATACATAGTAGCAAGGTCTGCATTCAAGGCTGTGGCTGTGGTGGTGGTGGCGGTGGCCTAGAAGATGCTATATCATCTCTCCCCTCTAATCTACACCTCCTGCGTGACTCAATAGCAGTTGTCCATGACCTAGACCGTTGTCGGCTCTACTCTACCCTCATATTTGAGTACCGTTGTATTTGAGGAAACCCCCTAATGGCTCCCTCATAATACGTGATCTCATCCAACACATTATGGTATCTAACTATAGATACTATTTGCAGTGGACCCATCTGACCTACAGCTGTGCCCTGTACTGAACCCTGCAGCTATGAGAATGCTGGCTGTGCTGACACTGACTGTGTGGGATCCTGAGCTAGCTACTAAGGTGGATGCTGCATCAAGTCTTGCCCCCCAAAAACCTATCCTACCATTGCCTATGCCTGGGCTATGGCGAGTTGTCCCTGTAGTAGTGTGACCTGACCTGTCAACACTGTCACTCGACTTGTCATCTCTGTCAGCTACCCTATAACCCCTACCAACTGTCCCTACACAACTGTGACCTGGGCCTGTGTCGTGTCCCTCTCCTACCGCACAGTGTCCCTCTCCTCATAGGCTGTATCCCGCTCCCTGGTAATGGCCTATGGATCTGGCTATGGCCCTATCTATAAACCTATGTACTACCCTACCCACCATGCCATGTAGGCCTCTATACAACCTGGGTCAGCCACCCCAGGTCCTACCGATAACTCCTCAAAATTTGGGCCCTCTGTCTCCTCTGGTAGTGGGAGTGGTGCCTCAATGTCATCTCATCTATATAGTGGGAATGTGGGAGGTATGTCCTGTAGTAACCCATACTGGCATCGTACTCTCTCTGCTGGCACTCTCTCAAGCTCACTAGCTCACCTGCCCTTGACCCATCTTAGGCTCTGCACACCAACCAACTGCTCTCCCTAGTCTCTAAATGTTGGATAAACCAAGTATGATCTCCAGATGATGTTTACAGGAATGAGGGCCTCTAGTACCCCTGTATAGTGGTCAATGTCTCTGACTACTCCGTCTACCCACGTCTGCACCATCACCTCGTGCCACCACCTGAATCTGACCCTAAAGCTGACCTGAATCTCCACTGGGAGGCCAAGAGGATAGGTAACCACTATATGCTCATAGGCCCAACAATGTAGCAAGTGGCCCACGCACAAGCTATATCACTGCCACTGACTAATACCCCACAGCTCTCTATATACTTGGGCCAAAAAGACAGGCACCCAAGCAAACACTGTCTGTTTCTCTAACATATCTATCAAAACTTTGGTCATAGTGATCAGAAACCTGCCTCCCTCTGCATCTAGCAATGCATACACCATGATGCCTATCATCATCAACACTGCTAGTCGATGTGCATCCTCGTCTGCAGTGTATAAAGGCTCATACGCAAAACTCGCTGAGTGGTAGCTCATCTTAGCAACATGCTCTCCAAACAGTGTAACCATATGAATATTGTGCACCTCTCTCGAGCATGCATAAAGGTTTGCTTTGTGTACTGGCAGCTACAAAATCTAGTACACATCCTCGACTATGACCGTCATCTCTCTCGTGGGTAGATGGAAAGTGTTGGTGGAATGATCCCACCGCTCAATCAGCGCCACCATCAAGCTCACATCCCATGCCACTCTGTAGTAGCATCGCAGCCCACTGAGTCTAACTGCACTCATCTGTGCCCACTCATCAACTATCACCCCTTCGTGCATCCACATCAGCAATGTTGAGAGGCGATCCCGCAACATCAAAGTCAGCCTTGCCTGCATCCACCCAAGTAAATTTCATGTTAAAAATTTTCCCTATTTCACTATCTATGCCTGACCCAACACCTGAGAAGCCCTTGGCATAGCTTCGACCCCTCGACTTAAACATTTTTTCATCCCTCTTTTGACCAGGTAGCCAACTAACATCAGTTAGCGTGCCCATGATGGCACTCACCTAACCAACGTCAGTCACTTAGTGACTGACATTGGCAGGTTAGTGACCGACGTCAGTCGCTCGTCAGCTGATGTCGGTGACTGGTTCGGCCCTAAGGCCGAACGGGGTGAGCCCTAAAATTTGACTGACATTGGTTAGGTTAGTGACTGACGTCAGTCGCTCGTCGGCTGATGTCGACGACTGGTTCGGCCCTAAGGCCGAATGGGGCGAGCCCTAAATTTTAGGGCTTCCCCATTTTTCCCCCTACACCCCCCAAAACCCTCTCAAAACCCCCTAACCTATCTTAGATCCCTTTCCCACCCTCCTAGCTACCCTCCCCCCTCACTTTCTGGCTAAATTAACAAAAATTTCAAACAACAAATAAAAACAAAAATCTAACTCCATAGGGCTTGGAAACCCTCCTACCTCATCTCGACATTGCCTGCGTGGTGGCACAATGGGTGCCACTGGTGGTGGACCTCCTACGGATCCTCTACTACCCTCTGCCATCACTTCTGCCTCAAACTCTTACTGGCCCACAGCTGACTCTTCAACCTCCAATCCAACTCCAATTCACTCCCTCTCTCCACCAATCTCACTCTGCCACCTCACACCGCTAATTCGCTCACTACCAGTCACTTTCACTCCTAAAATCTAGAGCACTTTTTTTCTCTCAGTCAAATAATCACAAATGACTTTTGGTGGGCTGCCAATCTAGTTTTGTCAGATTTGGTAGGCCACCGACGTTAGCATTAGCATGCCCTAATCAGTCGACATCGATCATTTTTGGCTACCGATGTCATTTTTTGTCACCGACGTTAGCGTCCTTTTAACCTCCTTTTTTTTTCCCATTGCCCCAAAATCATGCCCCCAATCGGTTAGCCCTCTAGTACATGTTATTTTGGCCCCCTAGAGCACACTTGAGATCACTTTTACCTCCGTCCATCGACCACCAGACCTTGGAGATCATGACCATCTCCTCTAACCATGACTACTTCCAAAGCAATTCTGTCTTGGTTGTTTTTGCATGTATGCTACCTCATGATTGGTTAGCAAAATTGTGTGCACACTTTTGATCTTCACAAGTATAGGATCACTACCTAGTTGATCCGCACTACTTGTGACATTTTCGTGTTTTTAGGAGCACTTCCTGAGCATGGGATACCTGGAACATGATGACCATTGGAGCTTCAACTCTGATTGAATAATCCAATCATTAGATGACTAAATGCTGGGGCCCAGTTATTTAAATTTTGGCACTCCTTGACCCTCAACCTGCGACAATTTAACCTGACCATTCTCGTGAACTAGTGTACGCACAATCACAACTTTTTCAGCATTCTCACTCTGTCTTTACCCTTTTCATCCACTCTCTGTTAAATCAGCACCCGATTTCAGGTTCCTTTCCCTCGACTCCTGCTTTGAGGGGGAATACCTCATCCATAATCGGGGCAACCAACTCACCTATTTTTGTCTTACAGTTCACTTAAACAACCAACAAGATGAAATCAACCTTATCCCATACCTAGGGCAACTGACTCCTATTTTTGTCTTGCAATTCATTTAGAGCAACCAACAAGACAAAAAGGGGCAAATGTAGACACCTAAATAGTGTCTAACCCTTGGTCACCTTCCCCCTTGGTCCATTCCTAACCCATTCCTAAAACATGCACTTACTAATTTAAAAATAATAATTTACTATTAATATTATCCCCTTTGACACCTCGCTTGACACCTCGCCTTGGACTATTTCCCACCTTATGACTCACCCAAGACCTATTCTTACTTCTCTCTAACCGCCTAACCAACTCTCGTGCATATTTAACCCAACCTTTGACATTCTCTAATGGATAATGCACTTGGCAGATGGAGAACAGGCTTGGTGTCTCTTTTTACCCATTCTTCACCCATCGACGTCGATCAAATGTCGGCCAACGCTGGCAGAATCACCGACGTCGGTTATACTCAAACCATTTTTCTGACCCTTTGACGATCAAAATCAAAAATCAGCTAATCTCTGGAGCTAATCACGACTCTCAAATCTTCTTATGATGAAACAAAGTTCTCATGCTTTTGCTTTTCAGTGTTCTGGGATTCTTGGTGTTCTTACAGGGATCATCATTCTTGACAACACTTTCTAGGCACTAAGGTCTTGCATCAGACATTCTTCACAGGGATCACATGTTATCTCCATCACCAGCGGCAACCAAAACACAACTTTTGCACCTTTGCCAACTCATATCATAGCTAAGTATTTGTACTATTTTCATTTTAGTGTCATTTCAAATATATTAGTATTCTATCTACCGTCTATTCCAAGCATCCTTGACCCAACCTTCTCTATCCATCCTGGAGAGGCTAAAAAGCCTTCTCTCCCATTCATCCTCTTTTTGCCTCTGTCACCAATTCAGTCCCCTTCTCCTAACAAGATTATCAGTCCATTAGACCCCAAGAAGTCCCTTTGACTCCCTCATAGACCCTCAGACTCATAGACAAGACCACAGTCCATCCTGCAGACAAGAAACTAGACCTATAACCCGTCCTTGGCCATTACCCCGACCGACCTCGTCCACTTCCCCTACCGACGTCGGTAGAATAACCATCGTCGGTGACTTTCCTGATTGATGCCAGCAATATCACTGACGTCGGTGACTATGTTAAGCAGATTGTAGCTTATTAGGTACACATTTGCTTTTAGTTCTTTCTTTTCAAGTCTTTTATCATTTCTCTTTTCTGTCTCTGTCATATTCTATTTTAAACAGTGGATTGTCATCCTCCAAGAAGCCTTAGCGCTTCTAGGACCAAGCTTTTGCTTGGCAATCCACCCTCTTATCAACTAACATTTTTCGTGTTTTAGTCTCTGTCTCTTTCAGGTGTCATCCTCCACAACAAAAGAGGAGTTCTCACAACGTCTGGATTACGGTGTGCAGACTACATCTAGGTACATACAAGCCTTGACCATTTTTTAAGTTTCTCATTTTCTCTCTTTGAATGTGAAAGTGAAATTGCATAGAAACAACCAATTATAAGACAATCAAATCGATCCCTATGTTTTCATTTCTATCTAAAACCTAAGACTATATTATCAATATTAAATGTTTCAAATTTATTTTTTTATGTTTTTAAATCATGTATTTCTATCTATAGATGACCTTGCTTGGTGTTATACATGATGTGGTTTTAATTCATGACTTACCCATACTTCCTCATACCTTATTAATTGATCAATGTGATACCTCTTTTGAGTTATTAATTTGTGTGATTATCTTTACCTCAACTCTAGAAGCCATCACCGAATAACTAGAAGCAATCTAAGAATAAGAAGACTTTACCATAACATATTAAAATGAATGTTTTGATGATGTCTATGTAGTTTATTGACTTGTTTCATTTCAATTGCATAATCTTATCACATGTTTTATTATAATTTATCTTATTATATTATCCATTTGATTGCATAAAAAATAGTATACTAACATTCCTCTAAGGAACTATACCACTTCTTAGTACTAATCTTTTATTAGGCAATCCACCCATCTATTTTATTAATCAATCTTATCCAAGTTATCTTTGTTGTGAATGTAATCCTTCCTAGCTAAAAATGATATCCCACCTCTCTATATGAATGGTGCACATCCCCCATCATATGTATTCTTCTTATATACCTTGTATCATTTATATTTTTAGTAAGTTATTTTTATTAAGAAAAAAACTAAAAAACTACTAAAACACTTACCCATAAAGACCTACTAGTATTATAAGTATCACACCATAACTGAGGTGGAGAGCATCCATCAAATTCCTCTTCTCTTACCCTACTAATTTTTGGATCACCTCATCCATCAACACTTATCGATAGAAGTCATGCCCAAACTTCCCAATCATGATTCACCACCATGACTACAAGAATATTTCTTCACTATAAAATATGGAAACCAACAATTTTTACACCTTGGGAAGGGTAAAGCATAAATAATGTGATCCTTGAGACATTATCCATGCCTATGTCATGAAACACAAAGCTCATATCAATATCACTTATGATCATGAGCCCTATGAGAATGATGAAATTTATCTCAACCTAGTTGATGAAAATGAAGTGTTATCACAAGTCAAGGTAAAGAACAAGAAAGAGAAGTAGGTCCAATCTAGTTTAGTTATAGAGGGCAGCCCTTCTTCACATCCTTAGGATCTTCAATTATAGCCACCTTTACCAAATCTATCCTTGATACATATGCTATCAAAATAAGGAGATATTTAGTTGAATATGTCCCACATCTCTAAAAGGATCATATAGGGACTCCTACCACTTTCACTTCCAGGGGTTCCACCTCCCCCAATTGTTGCTTTGGTTCCACCACCTCTACCTTCATATGTTTCCCAACAATAACTAGCATAGGTGTTATACTTTGACATTGATAACATCCTTAAGGTGATCCCAAAAAGGGACCAATAGTAGGTTCCATTGGATATCCATACCCCTACTACCACTATCCCTCAGAATCCCATGGAACCACCTCTAGGATGCCCCATTCCAACCAAGCATACCCCAAAGGGGTCTCCCCTTATCCCTATTACATGCACTCCCTAATTCACTTAATTAACCTTCGCTTTAACCATTTTTTGTCTTATCACTTATCATCTCCCCTATCTTATCCCACTCCACCCACTGGAGTTCTCATATCCCCCTAGTCTCTAAGTGCCTCAATTTCATGGCCCTCATATACTATGGTATTGGGTTTAGCAAAGGTCACTTATGTAGTTTTAAGGAGTGCTCAAATCCTAATTAATCTTATTTCATGATGTCAACTTACACCATGGCTACCACCTCAATAGTTATAATTCCCATTTATGTGACAAGTGCACCCATGTGCATAATTTAGGTGACCCCCATCTTTCTTTCCCATGTGATCACCTTTATAATTCTTCAAGTTCTCTATATTTTAGTTACCACCTTAGCTATTCCAATAGATCTAGGCAAGAGGCCCAAGGAGAAGATAAAGTAATTATATCATAATACTCTATTCATATTTTTATTTCTCCCTCTTGGCCCTCTATTTATTTTGTTTCTCCCTTGGCTCCCTAGTCCTCCTTTTCTATTATCATGGGGGCCCAAATATTTGGCTTTAATTAGTTGATGTCCTTATTCTTATTAAACACCTTGATCTCAGGTGTCATTATTATATAGGTTAAAATAACCCAAGATGAATGGTGTCCTAATTATTCCCATGGGGATCCTCACTTACCCTCCTTCCTTTCACTCTCATGCCTCCTCCTCCACTTCTTTCCTTCATTTTTCCCTCCAATTCTTCTCTCCATCTTCCCCTCAAACCTCTACCTTCCACTTTAGTTTTTTCCACCCCTCCTGTTCTACTTTTCAATACCTTAGGATTTAAGAACAAGTTGGGTTAGACCTATTCATTCATCAAGTGCCTAAATATTATATATGGTCTATCATTAGGAATTATATGTCTAATAATAGTCTGATAAAGCATTAGGGAGCATGAAGAGGGTGCCCACATATACCTTCACTCAAGAGGGGAACCCTATGGTTTAGAATATTGATAAAGATATATTATCCTTCACCTAAATAAGAATACCCAATAGAGAAGAGAAAGTAGCCAAATAATTAGTTCCAATATTGTGAGATACCAAAAACCTCACTAAAAATTTCATGAAATATTTGCAATATTAAGTTAACATTCTTAGATCAAAGGTGAGGATCACTTTTATAGCATGCCTAATTGGTAGATTCACATATGTTTTGGCACTAATTTTTACATCCCTTAGAAGGGTGATCCATGCCATATCCTTGGGTAGATAGCACCTCCATCACATTCATGTGTATATGAAAAGAGTGACCCATGTGAATGATAAGTGCAGAAATCTCATTGTGGTTATTCACAAAGGCATTTTCTCAAAGATTACACTCATGTCTCTTTGGTAGAATTAAACCTCTACTAGACTTATGCTAATAACATGAGGACTTCAATTGAGTAATGGTTACTCATAGTATAGATAGTATTTGAGCCTTTGGAGAGGGACAAGGGGTAAATGCTGACATATTTCAAAGAATTCAAAATCATTGTCTTATTTCACTCAAATGATTCCCTACTAGACAAGCAATAATTTGAGGTCCACTTGGCCCAATTCAACCAAGTCATGCAAAAAAGGGTGGAAAAATCTAATTGGGATAGGGCTAAAGTGATTATTAATTTAGAAACCCAATCTATGGATAGCATCAATCAGGTGTTAGAGGTTAAATTTTTCATAGAGGCCCCACTCCAATCCCAAGTATGGTTGCTATCCCAAGCTGATATGATCTTTCAAGATCCACCTATGAATATATTCAAGATAGATCAAGATTTTTATTTATTGATAGCTACCCTAGCAACTAAAGAGGCATTATTTAGTAAATTAAGAAGTGGTCCCCCCTCTAGACACCTAAAATTGGCCACCACTAGCCTTTGACCGAACTTTAAATGGATTCCTACCATCCATTTCAAATTAATCTTAAGAATCACTAAATGTAAATCTTTTGCTCATGTATCATCCATCAAATCTCATAATCATGTTGAAGCATCCCTAATTGGGGTATCTTATCGTATGCAATAATAAGCTCTCATGGATTCATCCCTAATTATCCTATAGCATCACAATAGTCAATTTGGCCTATAAATATATTAAGTGGGGAACATGAGAAAATATTAAATCTTGAAAGAGCTAAATGGCTAATCATAATTAATTAACAAGATAAACCAAATTAAAATCCTAGTTGAATTATCCATTTATAATTAACAAATAGCTAAAAAAATAACATTCAAATATTCAAATATCCTAGCCTATCATCATTGCCTTTATGAGTTGTCAAACTCCTTGAAAATATCCTAAAATATCTATTTTGGAGACCTATGCCTAGTAATTACAAATCATGATTGCTTGACAACTATTAACTATATTGGGGTTATATTTGACTCACTTAGGATAGGTATGAACCCATTTCAAGCCTTATCTCCACCTTGACTCACCTTGGGTTGGGGTTAGATCCATTTTCTATAAACAAAATGCCTTTCCTATTGAATTTTAAGCTATTTTGGTGAAAATTTATCATGTAAAAATGACTTCAAATCTTTGAGAAGAGTAGTGTTATAATGCAAAAATGCCTAGCCAGTAAGGTTATAATGTTTAAATCTTGAGTCAATCTACATCAAGCCATATCACTAGCCATGGTGCCAAGAAGAAAAGGAGATAAATAACTTCCATTTCCAAAAACTCTTTGATGTACAAGATGAGCAAGCCACTCAATAATGAATTTGGAGCTCCAAAGGAAGGTAAAGGATTCATTAGCTTTTGCATTTTAGTTATGTTTTCATTTGTATTATGTCAACTAAGCTCACCCCTAATATCTAGGCTTAGATTGTAAGTGTTAGTATGTTTATTGAAGTTTTTTTTTACTTGAACTAGCATGCTACTAACCTCCCTTCTTGGATTACTATGATCACACCCCCATCCCTTAAAGACTTTATCTTAGTGAGATGACAAATATTTTTTAGGGAAAGTGATAAGAACATTCTATTGAGTGCTTTTGTAACTAAATCTTGGTATCATCATGTCCATGTATGGGAACCTAATGTCAGAGGAGGAAAATTCCATCCTTATTTATATATTAGTATGAAATATTATAGATGGTTTGGAATTTTCTTGATGTAAAAAAAATTTATTAAAATTAATACAAGATTTAATTCTTTTCTTAATGGTTTTTTGTCTTAATACATGTCATTTACTAATTCCTATTTTTTGGATCCATGATAGCATTAAATAATTGATAGTGTGATCTTTTGCATATGATGAATGTAGTAGTTATAATGTGCCTTGATATTCTAATTCATTTATGAATTCTTTTCATTTATTTAGGAGCACTTGTTACTCTTATGTGTTTGATGTTATAGAATAAATTTGAAGGCCATGTGTGTAATCTATTATAAACCCATTTTATGTATTTATATTTAGTGACTAGATCAAACATTCTCATTGCCTCCTTAGACTCATTCCTTATGTGATTATAAGTTTTATCTACTCATGAAACTTGGTACACAGTGGTATAACTATGGATGGGCACATACTCATTATTGAAGCATTTACATCTTTTATGAACCAATAATATTTTATTTTCCTTACCTTACCCTCTCTTTTATTTTTATTTTGAAACCAAAAATTCCTTTCCCATCCTTTATAAAATAGGTGAAATGAAACGTAGTATCACTCCTAAACTAATATTATAATGTGAATTAAGACCGCTTCCATCAAACTAAGTATTGAATCCTAAGTGGTATCATTTCATCTTTTAGAGATACATTTCAATTAAGCTACATCATAGATCCAAATGCTTGAAACTAATGAATTTGATTACTTTCACATCAATCATAAAATGGGAAGATGAAAGTCCCTTATTATCAGCCACATCTCTTCTTGGAACCTAATCTCATAGGTGTTCCCCAGGATTAGATTTTGGGAATGATAAAAACTAATGCTAGAAAGAGAGCCTCCTTGGTGGGATAAGCTTTAATCCACTAGTATACCCTTGAAAAATGTATATCCTACTATGTGGATCACTATATCCATAGTTATTCATGGGAGATTATCATCTCACCCTTACAACTTCATAAAAAATCTTGGTCTGGTAGAAATAAACCAAGACCCATAGTTGACCCCACCAGTTCATCCTCTCAATCTACCTCAAATGGACTAATACCAATGGCTTCTCCCATGTATTGGTTATCCATGTCTACCATTAATGCTCCTACAGTCATGCATAACATTCTTAGAAACTCAAAAAAGTACCTCCCATGATTCACACCTAATGTGGGATAGACAACCAAGAAACATGTGAATTCACACAAAATAACCCTTAGACTTCTGAATGTAAAGCATGAAGATGTTTCCTTAAAAGATTTCCTATTCACTTTGATGAATGTGGTGTATGACTGGTTCATTGCTCAGATTGGGTAAGTCATCAATCTAAATGTGTCATATTAATAGTTCACCTACATTAAAATGGAACCCAATGAGCCTATAATAAATTTCAATGATACATTTCAAAATATGTATAGCTAAATCACTATGATATATAGACTAGATAATCAACTAGAACTTGAAATGTATAATATTGTTTTATACCCTTGGACTACCTTGTTTTTTAGGAGAGATCCTCTGATATTGGATCTTTCACTAACTTATGTTGAAGCCATTAAAGTGGATAGATAGCTTAACCCCCGAGGTAAAATTTGGTCACCCAATAACTTCAACTCATGCCCTGGATTGATTTTAAAACAATATTAAAATGGGAGGATGAAATTCCCTTACTATTACCCATATCTCTTTTGTACACCTAATCTCATAAATACTTCCCAATATCAGATTTTGGGAACAAAAACAAAAATGAAGGCTTTGATGGTGGATCTTTATATTAGTTAAAGATGGTTTTGGATTTATTGATGCCAAGCCACCTTCAATCTCTATCACTCCCAATGGATCTTATGAACATATTCCCTTTTAATTGATAGTGTGATGAAGCACCTTATAACCATGGAGAGCACTTGAATCTATTGGTTACATTTTCAAATTCACCATCCATAATGGGATTTAAAGTGGATAAATATGACTCTCAAATTTTTTATCCTTCACCACCCATAAAGTGGCCCCTTCCACTCGAAAAGTGTATGAAGGCTAATGTGATGGTATAGTAGCTAGTGGTTTAATAGTTGCTTAAGTGAATAAGCACTGATAGTTTATAAACCATATGAGTTTTTGTTTAGTTTCATTTTATTAGGGGATGGTGATAGTCACATGGGTGACCAAATTTTGTCCCATACCCTTAAAATATGCATGTTCCCTATCAATAAAAGGTGTGTCAAACTGTAAATTGCCGTACAAGTATCGATATTAAAAAAATTCATTGTGAGAAAATAATATGTCTAAAAAAATCAAAACAAATTTATACAAATCCTAAAATTCTCAGTTTAGTATAGAATTTTTTTGGATTTTTTTCATCATTTTGCATGAATTAAAATTCTATGAATATTGAGCATTTTATAAAGGAAAAAATAGTATTTTTAATAATTTGTATTCAAATATTCATATCTTTTAAACCGTACACCCAAAACTTAATCCACTAAAAGTATCATATTATTTTATATCTATATTTTATAATAATATTAATATTGATATAAATTCATTAATTTAAAATTTATAAAAAAATGAAACTAGCCCCTTTTAGGCCAATAAGAAGCATAATATTTTAAGCATTTTGAGACAAGTTTGATAAATTATTATACATTAATATACTAAGTTGGTAATATAGAATTCTCATAAACATTTTAAATTTCATTAATTAAATACATTATAATGTTTATTTATTACATAATCTCTTTTCGTCTCTCAAATATAATTACAAATAAGAATAACAATGGTTGTAAGGTCAAATTATGGACATATATTTTATTTCTCAATATTTACAAACTAAAATAATAAATATCAATGGATTTTAATAGCCAAATTTATATTTTCATAAATATTTAAAATAAAATATAAATTAATAAGTCTTAAAAACAAGATCTAATGCACTCTCACAAGGCCAAACAAATGAGGGGATTGCCTCCCATCCTTTTTCCATTATTAAATATCTACTATAGGATTGCTAGAGACTAGGACTCCAAAATATGAGCATATGAAACACTAATAATCCAAGGTAAGGTAAGTATATGCAAGGGGAAAACATTAGCAAGTAAACTAAATGGTTAATCCTATAAAACTTACATATAACAAGGGGATCCAACTAACACCCAATCTAAAACCATATAAAACCAACCCAAGATAACACATGTATAAAATATATAACAGATATAAAGTATCCATAAGGAATTTATAACACTTTATTAGACTCTAAAATCATCTATTTTGGATGAAAATTACTGCTCTCCATAGTATGAGGTGGGAGAAGGAGGACTTTGGAATCCCTTGCCTTACAAAATGCTTCTCCCTTCTCATGGTATGACTTTGGAAAGATTTTTTTACCTATTTACCAAACCCCACATAATATATCCAAGTAGGAGGACTTTAGAGCCTAGTTCCCAGACCAAAACTTGACTCAATGAAAGCATACAAGAAAATACACAAGTGAGGTAAACTTTGGCATTATAACTTTAAAATTTAAAATCATAAAAAGTGTTGTCAAAACAATAAATAAATGAGGATGGGTTAAAAATTTATATGCTTTAAAAGAGGCTAAAAATATATCATGGGCATCGTTTAAACCATGGAAAATAATTAAAAAAAAAGGGTAAGCCAAATGGCCATACATACCCTTGAAAATACATAAATAATAAGGAAGGAAAATTTTGGTTTAAAATAACAAAACAAGGAAACCTCCTATAAGTGTCTTGTTGAAAAAAAATTCTTTAAATCAATATTTTCCTTTTATTTCTCTAAGCTACTTCCTTATTATCAATATCTAACTCACCTCTCCAAATGAAAAATGAGAAAAAAATCCTTCCACAAGAGACTTTATTTTATCTTATATACAAATCATTTAAAAATAATGGATAATGGTATGGTGACATTTGTCCCTTCCCATTCCTTGGCTCTTCCACCAAAATTATTCCAATGTAATAACTCTTCTTACAAACCAATGTAAATAAGTAAGGATTATCCATGTTCATAAATGTGTTTTCTTCCCCATGCCATAAATTGTCATATGGGATTTCTTAAATCTTATTATGCATTCCAAAAAGTCATAATTCCATCCCTTTAGTCAAAAGGGGCTTAAATACACCTGCCAACATCTAAACCTGACTTATTACATCTTGAAAACATGGGTCTAATTTTATTCGAAAGTTTTTGGTTAAGGGAAAATAAATTGCATATAATATTTACCTTTATAACTTAATATAATGTTAAATTAAATTTTAAGGTATGGCAATGGAGTATGAATAGTGTCAAGAAGGTCTAAAAATATAAAAACTTCAAACTACGTTATAAGGTGGAACTAGGTTTGGACTTTAATTACGGGTGTTATGTATGAAAATACTCATCTAATACCATTAATTTAGTTACACTTTTATTTGTCCTCATTTCCTCAATTTTCCTATTATTACCTTCACATCATTTCATCCATAAATTTTTACTATCCTAGATAGCTAAAGTGACTGAATATAAACATCTCAAGTAACATCTATCAACACAATGCATGTATAAAAACATATCAATAATCATCATTAATTAAATCCCACATAAAAACATTCTATCATATATACATTTAAATCACATTCTAAATAATTACTATCTCTCCTAGTATAATGATATAATATGCATCTCAATAAGTAATTAAAATCATCTACAACTAGTATTTGAACAATACTCTTGCAAGAAACTAAAAACATCATGTACATAAAACTCACTATCTCAGTTATAATATAATAGTAAGTATATAATGTCTCAAAAAATATAAATATCACATCACATTAGGATGTGTAGAACCATGAAAATTCAAAAAAACTATCTTTGTGAAAATTGGGGCCCCACATCCCCTTCCCCTTATGTATACTTCCACTTAGAAGTCATTAAAAGAGCTAGGGATACCTGAGCCTCAAAGTTGTGTCATCCTCCCAAGTGGAAAATGTATCATCATATTGACCCCATTGGACCTTGTCTTGGTCTAACTCTTAGCCTCAAAGGAGTATTATTTTGTATGCTAGAATCTACATGGGCTTTAAATCTAAACTCTCATCTATCTCAACCTAAAATGTCATCCAATACATAGCATAAGTAGTTTCACGTATATAATGATGAAAAATATAAACATATAACACATTTATAACAATGTGATATGTGACGTGTTAGGGCTAGATGATAATAAATGAGTATGTTGTTCACCAAGATCTCAAATAGTCTAACAAAATGAGGTGTCAACTTCAAACCTATTTCATAATGGATAAGGATATTTTTGGTTATCACTATAAAAAACACCTTTTTTACCAATTAAAATATTTTACAATCTTATTTTAATATACATACTTTTTCAACCATTCTCTTAGCTTCTTAACATGTTGTTGAATCTAAACAACTTATCACGATATGTCTTGCAACATTGCAAAACCAATGAGAATTTTATCCTCAATTTGATCCCAACTTAAAGGGATATTGCAATCTCTACCACACAACAACTTTTATGGAACCATTTTGATCTAACTATGATAGTTATTTTTTAAAATAAAAAACCATAAGTTACAAGTAATCCTCCCAATAGTATTATTGATCCATGTGTCCTCTAAAACCTAGTTGGCTCACTTAGTATGTCCATAAATCTTGGGATGGTATGAAGTATCAAAATTTAGATGAGTACCTAATTAATTTTTTATAGTGGTCTAAAATTTGGATGTGCAAACATGATATCGTTCAAATATAATCTTACAGAGAATATTGTGAAATCAAAGTATGTCATCTAAGTGCCATATGTATGGTGTTGTAAGTGGTATTCATTGGATAAAAGTGAGATACATTCATAAAATCATTTATAGTAGTCATAATCACATCATGATTATAGTATGATGTATTTTAGTCACTAAAATTAACATTTAATTCTAAAATAGTGCACTTACTACCATCTTTTTATGCACACTTAGCTCATTCTTAGTTTCATGGTGTTGAATTGTTATTCCCTAGTTATATGTGGATGACCCTATACCTTTAATCAATTATGATAATAAATACTCATATTTTTCATTCTAAGTAACCTAAACTCATTTTTATACTAATTCACCCTTCCAATTTAGTTGTATCTATTCCTCAGACAAGGCCACTCCTTCGGGACTATCCCACTCATCAATAGTGTCTAAATCTACTAGTTTCAATCTTTTTCCATCAATAGTTTATTTCTCAAATTTAAATTCACCTAATGGGTCATCCCACACATTTTTAATTTCCCATTTTATGAATTTATAAAATAACACTATAAAGGTAAATTTTCTAATTTTTTATTTGCTAAAGACTCTCATGATTGAAAACCACTAGAATATTTAACTGTATATCAAGAAGAAACCTTCAATTCTTCCCAATTTTAAATCCACCTAGCCCAAGTATCCTTAAGATAAGTTTGAATACACTTCCAAGGAAACAAGTAATTTTTTATGTATATAAAGACACTAGTATTTCATTAGCCTATAAAATTACACTAGTAATTCACACACACCACAATAGCATGGAATAAATACATGGAGTTTGGTTCCTCTTTAGAGTACTAGTATGTATGCAATGCTCAACACAAGGGGTGTTAAATTCAGCCACTAACATATTTTCCTCATTTATTATATTTATTCGTCATGGTCTATTGAGTTAGGGTTCAAAGTAAAGAATAAGTCACATAATGGATTTTGTATTGAATCAAGTGGCCCCAATCAAACATACGTGACTTATAGGAAAAGGCACACATGTCATATTTCACATAGAGAGAAAATTATTATAGGTACAATCACTGGGGGTGAATTAGTGAACCCATATATTTCAACTTAGTTCCAATCCTTTCAAACTCTTAATCAATCAATATATACATTTATGAGGCATACACATCATTCATAATAATGAAAAAGAAATATAATGCAAGATCAAGCATATAACACATGAGATACATGAGAAGCCCTCTTATGGAAAAAACCCACTAGAACCTATAATTGGACTACTGTCTTATAATAACTATATCCAATTTAGACCAATTGTAATTAATAAAGGAACTAAAATCCCTTATTTTAGTGAGATTATAATCCCAAAAGGAGATAACTCACCTATCCAGTTGAGATGCCACAACGACTAGAGCTTTAGCAAGTTTCATCTTGGAAGGATTCTATAACCCCCTTAGATTCTAAGCTACCATAATGAAACATGTGAACACATCCACCTTTGTACTGATGTCTTCAACACCTAATGATGGACCTCTGATTATCACTCTTCATCTTCACTCATACTCAAATAGCAAAAGTACTATTCTACCAACAAAATTATGACCAATAAGTCATACAAATAGTCCTAATCTGATCTGCTCATCAACTCATCTAATAGTAACTCTAATTCTCCTTTTATCCAAAATTCACACACCCATACATCTCTCAAATCTCTCCCTCGTCTAGAAACCATCACATTTAGTTTCACTATATATAGAGTATTTATGATTATCAACATCTTGGTTGGGAATTATGCATGTCTTAACCCTTAAGACATATATCATATGAATACATATCTCGATACAATCTTCATATATTGGTCATAGCATCTATGGGTCACCCTTAAGTAACTACACCTTTTAATTAGGCCCTTTTAGCTCTTATAGGTCTCATGGAGACCTATTCACCCATTTAGCACTTCTTTGAGAAAAATAAGAAAACATGATCAATTTAAAATACATGGGTTCATTCCTTATGACCCTTGATACATTATAAAATTATTAAAATCATCTCTACTCACTTATTTGTATGCTTAGTCTACTCAAACATTAGCCTTGTACATAGGAACACCATGAACGAACACATAATAAACTTATTAAGAATTTTTCATACTCAAGATAGATTTATCACACCTCTAAAATCCATATAGAGCATCTTAATAGAGTCTAAAACACTCTCTAATATCTAATTCATCATGATACATCCACTTACCATCAAAATGAGCTTGATTATCCTTCTTGAGTCACTTACAAACCATGGTCAAATAAATACATAGTCAACTTTAGAGATTTTTTTAATACATAAAATTATACCTTAAATATAATATTAATAGATGCACCTTGTAATCCTCTACAAATTCACTTTTTACACCATGAGAAAATTATACATAGATCAAAAGATATAGCATAAAAAATAGACACTGGTCTTTTCCTTTATAAAATTCAAATATTTAAATTCAAATGGTCATAGTTAAACCTGGAACAATTGAACTCATCTCATGCAATCTTGAAATATTGAATCAACATGCACCATCAATTTTTTTAGATCAGTGAAGTCTTTATCTTATAGTGCTCACTATTTGATCTTGCTCAGAACCCCCATGATCATGACACTTGACACCCTCGCATGCCTTCTAAGCACTTTAATTGTTAAATATCATACACTTATTACCATCTCACTCAACATGTATTATTATATCAAAACTTTAAAATCACTATTTATCCATTATATCTTAATTTGATCCTAATTTTTAACTTGTATAAAATAGACTAAGTATGGGGATCATTGCAATCTATTTGATTAGCCAACTTTAAACCTTAATAACTTCTTCTGCGCTTAAACACATGATTTAAAATTTGTATCATATGATCACCTTTAAAAAAGGATTATAAAATTATATAAAATATATCTTTAAACCTTCATATGGGTGAGATATATCACTATTAAAAAAAATTCTCAAAATCTTATGTCATAGAGCCAACCATGCTTAGAACTTACATGTGAGGCCAATTTTGCTCTTGTATAAAATTTTTTGTGCTTAGTCGCATGATCTAAAATTTAGTAAATAAGATCCTCTAATATAATTTATTCATTAAATATATCAATATGATCTTGAAACCTTCACATGCGTGAGATATCAAATTAACAAATTTCTTACTTAGCTCTATTTGAACATAGAAAACACTATCAAAATACCTAGGAGCCCAACTTTGCACACGCATATATTTTTTCACACTACATTTCATTACCTATAATTTGTTTCATAAGAAATAGGTAAAAAATAAACAAGCCCATATGATCAAATTCTCCTAAAGCCTTCATGTGTGCAAGATATGGCATCATCAAAATTCCTACTCAGCTTTTCTAGCCACATGTAAATTTGTTGAGTATGGGAGAACACTATAAAACTACTTGAGAGCCCAAATTTTCACTTGTATATATTTTATTATGCTTCATCACATGACTTGAGACTTAACACATATAAAATAAGAACTAATTTTATCACAACCATATGACCAACTCCCCCTGCCTCATCCACATATGGCAATGGTGATGTCAACAAACTACCTACTTAAATTTTTTGCCACTAAACCCAAAATATCTAGATGAAAACTATGGAATACTAGATTAATTCCAATTATACACACAAGATTTATAATAATCCTTGAATATTTATATGACTCATTACATATTCTAAAATCACCATACTCATCCTTAAACATCTCTAATCATGCCAAAATTAAAAATCAAATAATCCAAATTTAAGCACATTGGGATAAACACATTACTTAGGCTATCAAAGAACTTATCCACTCACAAGGACACCTCCATGACATAACCATGACATCACTAAAAACTCTCCAATAATCTACCCCTTTATCATTGATGTCAACAAACATCATTCAGCTCACCTTTTTTCTCTTCAAGCACTCTCACAATAGGAACTTTATCCCCCTTTGACACAATGACAAAGTGGGAAAAAAATAATCCTAAAGAATTGAAAATACCATAAATATGAAAGGACCATATTATAAATATGATACAAACTCCCCCTTACCTTGAGCCTACCTCTTCTTTCCTTGATAACTTCCTCTTACTATGTGCCAACACTCTTCTTTAACCAAGCACTACAACCAATGAAGAACACACAAAAGAAATAAAATATGATGAAACTCACAAATAAATATCTAATATGGGCTCCCATTAATATTTATAAGCCATTTCATCTCATGAGCATCTTAAGATCTCCATACATCATGAGGAACCACCATACAGACTTACTAGCCTTCTATCTCAAACCACCTCATAGACCACCAACAAAACTTCATGACACACACCAAATAGTAAATAAGATATAAAATAATCTTGACAACTCACCTTGAAATTCTCATACATTTCTCTTTTGGAAACACTGAGCAAAAACAACAAATCTTCATACTAGGCTTATATAGACTCCTTATATCCCTACCTAGAAATTGTAAAGCCCATAACTTTCAATAGACACATATTCAAGACTTGAAACTTCATATCTAGATCACTCTCATATGCCCCCTTAAGCACACAAATTTTCAATACCTATCTCATCTTCTAAAATATACTTTATTCACAAACCATCTTACCAATTAGGTTTCCATTTTGAGAAAAACTTGAATAACTCAAAATACACAAACCTTAAAATCTCTTTAAATCTTTATTTTACAACCCATTTGGACCATTAATATTATTAATATTCCTTATACCTAAACTCAGAAGGCAAACCAATTTTATAGCATAGTCTACAACCTTAGAATCTCAAAAACAACAAGGTCAACAAACTTCCTTCTGGTCAATGTACACTTTTGAAACTTTCTAACACACCTAGAGACTCCCATCACAAACTTTTGGACCAATATTTTATCTTACACACCTTTGGGAACCCATACATCCTATAACCCATTTTAGGCATGCTTGCCTTTAAGCCAAAATTGAGAGAACTAAAAGTACTCAAAAATATTTAATTTGGCTTCAACATACCATCAAACCACAAAACCACCTGGAGCACATCATAAAGAAGTGTATAGGAATTTCTAATCACCAAACACTTCTTTAAAGTGCATCAAACTAATTATGCCATATGAAAATACCCATTATAATCCCATATGATAGCTCCTTCACAAATATTTGGAACAAGTTCATTATCTTGTTGCTCCTCCTTAACCAAAGACCTTCTCTAATTGGCATTATCACCTTGAGCACTTAAACTTGCTTCTTCATAATAAAATATGTCTCCTAAGAATCATAGGTAGAGACACCCTACTTTACAATGTCCTAGAATTATGTAAAACCAAGAGTCACCCAAAACTCTTCATATTCCTTTTCCTCCTTGGTCATCTGATACTTGTAGTTATTCTTCTTTTTAGGCTTAAGATAAGTAACATGCTTAACCACTATAACATTCTCATTTTATTCCAAGATTGGATTGATAATACATGGAGACAACAAAGATTCATGACATACCTTTTCATCTAAATAATCCACCTTGCAGTTTGGAGCCTCATCACTAAGCACAGATAATTGGTGTTCTTTGAATGAAACTTAATCAATGATAGAAGGATGTTCATTTCAATTCATACACACCTTATAACTAGCCTCAACTAATATATTGGTTTTCTCCTTGATCTTGATCTCTTCATTCTCAACATGAGTAGATAATGAGGTCCCTTGGCTCTCTTCAAATTTTATAGCTTTCTCCACCATAGCAAAAAAATTACTTAGACCTGAAGAGTCATCACGACTCACACTTTTCACCTTTGGCTTCCATGTTTTAACTTGCCTTCTTCCTCACACTCTAGGATCTTGATTGAACTCATTTGGACTTTATGGCCTTTTTTGTAAAATCTAGCAATGTGACCTCTCGGTTGACACTTGAAGCACACTATACTTTTTGAAATAAATGTATCTTTCCTTACCTTATTTTGATATAAATTTGTAATGTGTCCTATGTCATGATAAATGAAACAACCTTCTCTTTTTGAAAAGGACTCACCTTGACTAACCTTATGTGGAAAATGGTTTGCAAAGTGTCACACAACAAGATAGTTAAAGCACTTAACTATGTTCACACCTTTTGAATAATGACCCCCCCATCATAGTTCCATGTAAACTCATTTCTAATAGTTCTCTTGCATTCTCTATATTTATGTCCAAATTGATTACATGTGAAATAGTAAGCATTAAAACTTGTATACTACATGGCATCCAGATATATGATATGATTTGTCTTCATTCTAATACCACATTTATTTCTTATCTAATGATTTGTCTTCAAATTATGATTGTCTTATTTCACATTAGTATTCATCTTGTCTTGAGTTACATTATTTTGTTCTTCTTCATATCCAATACCACTTCTATTAATAGCATGCTTTTGACCACTTAGAATATTTTCTAGATCACATGAGCTCTTTTCAAATCTCACATTCACCTTATTATATGTCTTCTCTAACTCATAATTTAAAGACTCATTTTCAAAAACATACCTTGAACATTTATCTTCTTTAGATTTTAGGCTTGTAGATAAGATTTCCAATTGACAATTGATATGCTTGACTATATATTTATACTCCATGGTGTCTTCATTCATTATTGCTTCAAACACACTAAATTTCTCCTCATAGTCCTTGAGTTGAGACTTCATCTTATTATTGATATTCTTCTCAATATTTAGTTCTTCAAGAGTATTTATTAATGTCGTCTCATAGTCCATCTCATCTTCATCATCATCTAAATCACACCAGGTAGACTCCTTATAATGTGAGCAACTTCCTTCCTTAGCCATTAATATATCTTCATCTTTAATAGGATCATCATCTTCATGATCATATTCTAAGTCACTATCTTCACTATCATCTGATGAGCTATAATTTTCTTTGGAATAGAGACTCTTATTATTTTTCAAGGACTTCTTCTTATTGTAATAATTTCTTCATGTAAGTATTCTTGTCTTCATATTGGCCTTCACCATGATCTTCATCAACATTATTTTCATTCGTATGAGGTCACTTATAAGTAAAATGTCCTATCTCTCCATAGTTGAAAAATTTGAAGGGTAGTTTACCCTTATACTTCCTTGAGCTTGTGTTTAATTTCCTAGTAATCAAAGCAATTAGTTCATCCTCATCAATTTTATATATGTCATCCTCTTTAGGTTTATTACCTTGGAACTTATTCTTAGGATTCATATCCATCTTGAATTATTCTTCCTTCTTTGGTGTTATATCATCATTTACTATCATCTCAGAGGAAGTAAGTGCATCATGCAATTGATCCATCTTCAACTGAGTAAGATCATGACTTTCTTCTATAATGGATACTTTTGGATCAAACTTGAGGGATAGATACCTTAATAACTTTTGCAATACATTATCCTCTTCAATATTCTCTCCAAGACCTTTGATTATGTTCATAATCTCATCAACTCTCTACAGAAAGGATACCATAGAATCTTCTTCCTTCATATTGAGACTTTCGAATTGCCTTCTATGAGTCTATGACTTAACAATATTGACCTTTGAATATAATTCATAAATGATCTACATTTTTTCCCATATATCTTTAGAAAATTTGCAATGGATTACCTTTGTGAACTTAGTCTCTATAAGACCACTAGTGATGGCATTCATTGCCTGAGAATTATTCTTAAACAGCTTCTTATCTATAGCACTAGATATAAAATTAGTAGGAACAACATAACCATCCATAACAAATTTTTATACATCAAACCCTAGGGACATTATGTATGTCCTCATTTTCTCACCCCAAAAATCATAATTAGATCCATTGAACATTGGTTTTTCTAAGTAAAGAAACCTCCTTGATGACTACCCATATTGTACCTTGGATCACCTCCAAGTTGTAAAGCCTTTACCAAAAGACATGATTTGATACCAATTATTAGAGGTAAAATCACTAATAAATGGGTGAATTATTGATCCCAAATATTTAAACTTTAGTTTCAATCCTTTCAAACTCTTAATCAGTATATACATACATTTACGAGGCATACACATCATTCATAGCAATGAATAAAAAATATAATGCAAGATCAAGCATATAATACATGACATACATGGGAAAACCTCTTAGGGGAGAAAACCCACTAGAACCTACAATTGGACTACTATCCTATAATAACTAGATCCAATTTATACCATTTGCAACTGATTAAGGAACTATGATCCCTTATTTTAGTGAGACTGCAATGCCATAAGGAGATACCTCACCTATATAGCTAAGATGCCACAACAATTAGACCTTTAGCAAATTTTCACCTTGCAATGAGGCTACCAATCCCTTAGATTTTAAGCTACCATAACAACACCTATGAACACATCCATATTTACACTAATGTCTTTAACACTTAATGATGGACCTCTAATTATCACTCTTCACCTTTGCTCATACTCAAACAATAAGAGCACTATTATACCAATAAAATTATGACCAACAAGTCATACAAATAGTTTACAATCTAATATGCTCATCAACTTATCTACTAGGCACTCTACTTCTCCTTCACTCCATAATTCACACACCTAAACCTCTCTCAAATATCTCCCTTGTCTAGGAACCATCACATTTAGTTTCACTATATATAGAGCATTTATGAATATCAATATCTTGGTTGGCCATTAGGCATGCCTTAACCCTTAATACATATATAATATGAAGACACATCTCAATATAATATCAATAGGTCAGACATAACATCTATGGGTCACTCTTAAGTAGCGACACCTTTCAATTAGGCCCTTGTAGCTCTTATATGTCTCATGGAGACCTATTCACTCATTTATCACTTTATAAAATAAAATAATAACATAAGAACACTTTTAAATACATGGGTCCACTCATTATGACCCCTAAGACATCTTAAAATTATTTTAGTCATCTCAATTCACTTATACGTATGCTCAATCTACTCAAATATTAACCTTGTACATAGGAACACCATGAATGAACACATAGTCAACTTATTAATTATTATTCATACTCAATATAGATTTATCACACCTCCAAAATACACACATAGGATCCACATAGAGTCTAAAACACCCTTCAATAGCTAATTCATCATGAAACATCTAGATACCATCAAAATAAGCTCAATTATCCATCTTGGGTCACTTATAGGCCATGGTCAAACACATAGTTAACTTTAGATATCAATATATTTGTTTTTATATAAAATTAGACCTTAAAATTCATATAAATATATGTGCCTTGGAATCCTCTACAACATCTATTTTTACACCTTGAGAAAATTATATATAGATTGAAAGATGTGGCACAAAAACCAAACACTAATCTTTTCCTTTGTAAAATTCAAATGGTCACAGTTAAACCTCAAAAAATTTACCTCATCTCATGAAATATTTAAATTTTGACTCAACATGCACCATAAATTTCTTTATATCAGTCAGGTATTTATCTTATAACTCTCACCATCCATTCTTTCTCATAACCCCTGTGATCATGACACTTGGTACCCTCACATGCCCTCTGAACACTTTAACTAGTAAACATCATGCACTTCTCACTATCTTGCTCAACACACACCATTATATCAAAATTATATGATCATCCATGAACCATTAGATCTTATTTTGGTCTTGATCTTTAACTCATGCAAAATATACTAAGTATAGGGACCATTGTAATCTATCTAAGTAGCCAACTTTGAACATTAATAACTTCTATGTTTAAATGCATGATCTAAAATTTGGACCATATGATCACATTTCAAAGATTAATATAACCATAAATAAAAATAATATTTAAACCTTCATATGAGTGAGATATAATCACCATTAAAATTCCTTCTCAAAATCTTATTTCATAGAGCTAACTATGCTTAGAACTTTCCTGTGAGGCCAATTTTGCTCTTGCATAACTTTTGTTGCACTTAGTTGTATGATCTAAAATTTAGTGCATAATACCCTATCACAAGTTTATTCCATCCATATATCAATCTTATCTTGAATCCTTCACATGTGTGATACATTACATCAACAAATTGCTTATATGGCTCTATTTAAACATAAAAAACACTGTCAAAATGCCTAGGAGCCCAACTTTGCACATACATATCTTTTGTCATGCTATATTTCATGACCTAAAATTTGGTGACTAATAACTAAAAAAAAAATTAAATAAACCCATATGATCAAATTATCATTACACCTTCATGCATGTGAGATATGACATCATCAAAATGCCTACTCAACTTTTCTAGCCACATGCAAATTTGGCTATGGGAAAACACTGTGAAACTGCCTAAGAGCCCATTTTTTCACTTTTGTATATTTTATTATGATTTATTTCATGAATTTATAATTATCACATAGAAACTAGGGACTAATGTTATCATGACCATATGACTAACTCCCCCTAACTCATCTACACATGGCAATGGTGACATCAACAAACTACCTATTCAATTTTTTTGCCACTAGACCTAAACTATCTAGATGAAACTATGAATTACTGGATGAATTCCACTCATACAAAAAATATCTCAAATCATCCTTTACCATTTATATAACCAATTTAATATACTCAATTCACTATACTCATCCCTAAACATCTCTAATCATGCCAAAATTGAAGATCAACCAATCCAACTTAAAGCACACTAAGATAAGCACATTACACACTTTATCATTATTACTTAAGCTATAAAATCACTTAATCCACTCACCAAGACACCTCCATGACATTTTTAACAACTCTCCAACAAAAAAACCCTACCATATTATTGCACACCCCATAGATGGTAACACAATATAACAACACATCAATAACTATTTATATGAGCATGAGACAAGAACATAACACATATAAAACTTATTTGAGTGTGAAACCCTCAATTGGAGAAAAACTGACTAATATTTACAAATGGAATATATTCTTATAAAACAAACACCAAATGTAGTGAAGCACCAACCCCAACTAGCTACGTACCAACCTAGATAGGCTTTAGCAACCACCAACTTGCAAGGAGGCACCAACCCCATAGATGACTCAACACCAACTTAGACACCTGATTCTTTGATCACATTTAGGATGCCTTATTTCTCAACCAACTAATTATGATCACTTCTTCAGCTCTTCACACTCATATATCCCTCTCAAGTTGCATTCTAGTCTCCTTCGCTCAACTAGAACTCTTCAAGATAGATTAGGTTATTTAACCTTGATATTCATCTATAGTACACATATTACATCTTCATGATAGTTTATATTCACCCTTATGATGGCATAAAATACCTCCTTTAACTATTCAAATTTTTATACCTTCTACTTCAACAGACACTCTCTCTCTCAAAAATAGTCAATTAGACCTATTAGACATTGTTCTTATACTAAGCTCTTGCTCATACACCTGTTGGTCATCCATACACACTTTCCCACTTATATTTTCCATAAAATATGATTTATTACATGACAAAAAAATGAATCAAACATTACAATAGGTTTTTCATAGCATATAAGATCAAAACCTCTTTTAGGCCTTAAGGAGACCTAATTCAATTAGGGCTTCATTAACACATGTTACCATTTAATCTTCTTAGAGACCTTTAAAAACTCATAAACTGAAGTAAAAAATCATATGACACTCAAATAAACCAATAATAATATCATATTAGGACCATGACACCTTTTATATCCAATCACCACTTGAAGCATGCCATTAGTATTGTTCACAATTAGACCTTCTCACACCCAGAAAGGTCTGTCTTGAACAAATGAACATAACACAGTGTTTGGCCACATAACCATGAAAATAAAACATATAAAAAAAAACTAAATACATAAAAAGCTTCACCAAGATCATTATTCTTCATTACACATGGAAAAAAGACTCAAAAACACTCATGTAACACTCAGAATTGCCAATTTTTCTTAAAGAGCGGTCATGGTGATTTTGACCTTCAACACCTATATGACCACTTTAAAAGTATAATAATTCATGTTTATTATCCTATGTTATCATTATACAATTATAATATATAAATAAAACATATTCAAATGGAAATATTGATATTGCAAACCAAACTCATGACCTCACTGTACACAGACTTCAATGAGCTAGACAAGTCAACTTGTCAACAACCTTTTGCTATATAAAATGATCTCCAAAACTTATATACAATATTAACATGTCTTAAAATTATTTAAAAATGTATACATGCACATGGATTCATCTGAATTCCTTGATAACACATCCCTAATCATTTTCTCACTTATGCATGGGTTTTTCACTATTTTCACCATTAGGCCTATTAGCGACTGGTCAATTTAGATGACTAGTTTAGCACACATAAGGGATATAACATATCAAAAAACCACCATGTACATAAAAAAAATATATCAACCTTATTATATAATTATTTACATATTTTTGCTTGGTCAAATTTGAATGATACAACAAATCTCTAAGAAATGTGCATATTCTTGTAGGGTTTACTCACACACCTGACAACTCAATGACACCTAAGGGTGTTTGGGAGAGTTTTATATAATATCCAATAGTTTTTATAGTAATTTTATACCATTCTAAGCTATTTTTATCAACATCTTCAAAAATAGGTAGTTGTTAGGGTTTTAAAGAGGGTTAACACTATTTTTAGTGTTAATGATTGTTCATAAAGGATTACTCCTTATTTCCAAAACTAATGCTTGGAGATCTTATATAATATCCTTACCAATCTCTCCTTAACATATCCAGTTCCCATTAAGAGCTAACATGTGAAAATGAGCACCTAAAATTCCTTCTCAGGTTGAGAACCCTTCATTATGTGTACTTGAGAGACCTTAAAACTAATTTTCATTCCTTTTTATTGCAAACCATGAATTCAAAAAAATTTAACATGCTTGAAAAAACATAGCATACCTCTTGAAAACACTTAATTTTCCATACTAGACTTGGAAACATAACCTTGATAAAGGTACAATCATTGAGAGGGGGGTGACTCAATGAGCCTAGATAATCCAACTTCACTTTTAAACCTTTCAAAATATTAATCAATTATCACGAGTATTTATGAGTAATAAATATCATTCATAGAAAATAAAAAGGGAGACAATACAAGATCAAGCACATAACACATGACATATGTGAAAAACCCTCTTAGGGTAAAAAACCCATTGGAACCTATAATTGGATTATTATCCTATAATAACAAGAACCAACTTAGAATAATTTCAATTGATCAATGAACTACCATCCCTTGTTTATTGAGACTATAATCCCACAAGGTGATACAACACCTATCTATCTAAGTTATAAAAATAACTAGGCCTTTATCAAGATCCACCTTGTAAGGAGGTTTCAACCCTATAGATGTTTATTTTCCATAACAACACCTATGAACACATCTAAATTTGAACTGGTGTCTTAAACACTTGATTATGGACCTCTAATTATCACTCTCCACCTTCACTCACACTCAATCTACAATAACACTATTCTAAAAATATAAATATGACCTATAGGTCATATATATAGTCCTCAATCTATCCTACTCTTCAACTCATCGAATGGGCACCTACCCTTACCTTTGCTTGACAACACTATGCTCTCAAATGCAAATTTCACACTCAAGTTTCTTACAAGTCTAGAAACCATCATATTTGGTTTCACTATTTATATAGAAAACATGATCATCACCATATTTTTCAGCCAATAGGTATGCCTTAACCCTTAAGGCATCTAACTCATTGATACATAACTCAATACCATCCACATAGGTTGGCCATAGCACCCATGGGTTGCCCTTAAGCAAAAACACCTTTAAATTAAGCCAAACTAGCCCTTATAGGTCTCATGAAGACCTATTTACTCCATCAGCACAACAACAAGAAAAATAGAAACATAAGACCACTTAAAATGCATATTTCCTCTCTACATGACCCCTTAGTCATCATAAAATGTATACAATCATCATTTCACTCTTTTGTACAGGCTCAATCAACTCAAACATTAGCCTTGTTCATAAGGACACCATGATTGAACACATAGTCAAATTATTAAGGATTGTTCATACTCAAGATAGATTGATCAAATCTAAAAAATACACATAGATAGTATTCATGCAGTATAAAACACTCTCCAATATCTAATTCATCGTGAAACATTGAAACAACATCATAAGCTCAATTATCCTTCTTGGGTCACTCGCAGAACAAATACGAAAACATACTCAATTTTGGACCTTCATAACTTTGACTATACACACTTTTATACCTTATAATTTAAATTTCTAGATTTCCTTGAAGTACTATACAAACTTTATTTTTATTGAATGGTCAAATTCTACATATATCAAATTATATGGCTCAAAAACCAAATACTATTTTTTCCTTTATAAATTTGAATATTTAAATCCAAATGGTCACAGTTAAACCTCAATCACTTAAAATAAATATCATGTCCTCATTGATTTAGATGAATTACACACTATTAATATTATTGTATTAATCTCAACCTTTAACTCATATTTTTCCACTTCCAAATGTTAAACCTTGAATAGTTGACCTCATCTCGTGCAATCTTACAATATTGACTCAACATGCACTGTCGATCTCTATAGATCAGTCAGGTCTTTATCATGAAACGCTCATCATTTAATCTTACTCATAACCCCAATTATCATGACACTTGGTTCCCTCACATTCCTTTTGACAACTATTATTACTTAAACATTGGACACTTGTCCTCATCTTGTTGCTTCCTAAGACCTTGGAACAAACATGCTTTGTTAAACCTTTTGTAAGGAGCTCAATATTTAACTTTGTTAACCATAGAACACATTGACCTATTTGATTTGATGCACACCATATATATTCATTTTATTATCACCCATGAGCCATTGTATCTCAATATGATCCTAATCTTTAACTTCAAGCAAAATAGGCTAAGTATGGGGACCAATGCTATCTGTCTAGAAGGCCATTTTTTTTTCCTTAATAACTTTTGCCTCAATCAATATTTTGACCTAAAAATTGATCCATATGATATCCTCATATAGGATAATATATTAATGTATCAAAATTCTCATGAAACCTTTCTTCATGCAATATATTCCATTATAAAACTACTCACAGATTTTTTCTCTCTCAGAGCCAACTATGTCAAGAACTGTCTGGAAAGGCCAACTTTGCACATGCATAGCTTTTGATGAACTTCATCACTTGATGTGATATTTATCAAAAATAAACTAGGAACAAAAATTAATAAACCCATATGATCAAATTATCCTAAAACATCCACACATGTGAGAAATACCACCATCAAAATGCCTACTCAGCTTTTCTTGCCACATTGCATATCTGGCTAAGTATGGGAAAACACTATCAAAATGCCTGAGAGCCCAACTTTGCACTTGAATATATATTTTTTTGCTTCATCTCATGAATTGATACTTATTTCATAGAAAATAATTACTAATGTGATCACAACCATATAACCAACTCCCCTTGAATCATCCACATGTGGTAATTATGATATTAGCAAACTGCTTACTCAAATTTTATACCACTAGACCCAAAATGTGTAGATGAAAACAATGATCAACCAAATTAAATCCACTCATGAAAAAAATTCCTCAAATCATTATTTAATTCTGATAGGAACCCTTTCACATGCTCAAATCAACATACTCATCCTTAAACATCTCTAACCATTCCAAAACTAAATATCAACCAAGCCTCCTTTAAGCATACTAGGACAAGCACATTGCACATTTTGTCATTGTCACTTAGACTAAAAAGGAACTTCATCCACTCAAAATAACACATCCCTGACATCACCATGACATCATTTACAAATATCCAAAAATATCCCCCTTTATCATTGATGTTAACACCCATTAATATACAACTCGTCTTCCTTCTCTCTCTTCAAGAAATCTCACAATATGAACTTTCTCCCCCTTTGACACAATGATAAAGTGGGCACCAAATAATCTGAAGGACATAAAAATAAAATCAACAAGAGAGGACCACCTTATACAAATATTAAAAAAACCCCCCTTACCTTGGGCCTACCTCTTCTTGCCTTGATAACTACCTCTTGCTCCATGCCATTATTCTTCTTCAATCAAGCACTACAACCAAGAAAGAAATAAATAACATAGGAAAGTACTAAAATCTGATGGGTCTCACCAATAAACATCTAAGCACTCCCCCTAATATTTTTGAGCAATTTCACCTCTTTATTATCTTCATATCTCCACACACCATGAATAACCACCACACATGCTTACTAGCCTTCTATTTCAAGCTACCTCAAGAACCACCAAAAGAAATTCATGCCACTCACTAAATAAGAAACATGCTCTAAATAAACCTAATAAATATCCTTGAAACATACATACCTTTATCTTTCTTAAACATTAAGTAAAAACATCAAATCTTCATTCTAGGCCTATTTAGACTCCTTGTAGCCCTACCTAGAACTTGCAAAGCCCATAAATTTTAGTAGACACATATTCAAGACCTAAAATTTCATATATAGAACACTTTCATATTCCCCATTAAACACACAAATTTTTTACACCTATCTCAACATCTGAAACATACTTCCTTCACAAACCAACTTGTCAATTAGGCCTCTATCTTGACAAAAACATGAAAATTTTAAAAACTACAAACCTTTAAATATCTATGAAACATGATTTAATAACCCATCTGTCCCAATAAACCTATTAATAACACTCATAATTAAAATCATAAGGCAAGCCACTTTTCAAGAAGAGCCTAAAACCCTATAAACTCAAAACAAGCAAGGTCAACAAACCTCATTTTGGTCAATGCACACCTATGAAACTTCTTGCACACCTAGAGAAAACCATCACACACTTATATAAAAAAAATTATCCTCCATACCTTTGTAAACCCATATATCCTATAACCCATTTTAGGACCTACATACTCTTAAGCACAAATTGGGAAATCTGAGAACAAACAAAAATCTCTAATTTGACTTCAATGTACCTTCAGACCACAAAACCACCTAGATCATGATATAATAAGGTATATATAACTTTCTATGAAAAAATATAATCTTAAAAAATCACAAATCCTCTTTTTCCACTTGAAAAACCTTTAATCTAACCCTATAGACTGACCATTATAAAGTTATGGCATCACACTAACATCACTATAACATATCTTCCACCTAGACATACCTACTCCAACTAAAAATAGTCATCTCTATCCTTCCAAGACCATCTAAATAACAACATAATAACACTTTCTTCTCCACTAAAAGGAGTCTCTTAAGAAGCATAGATAAAGACATCATTTATACCATAATGCTTTAAAATAAATGGAAGTTAGGAGTGGCCCACATCTCCTCATATTCCTTATCTTCCTTGGTCAGATGATACTTGTAGTTATTCTTCTTCTTTTTAGGATTAATAAAATCAACATCATCAACCACTAAAATATTCTCCTTCTCTTCTATGATTGGATTGACAAAACATGGAGACAACATAGAAAAACTTCCTTACATCTTGTAACCTCATCACTAGGCACTAACAATTAATGTTTTTTGCATGATACATACTCATAAATGGTAAGATTTTCACTTGGATCCATACACATGTCAGAACTAGCCTCAACCAATAGCTTGCTCCTCTCCTTGAGTTTGGTCTCTTCATTCACAACAAAAGCAGAGAATGAGATCCCTTAGTACTCTTCAACTTCTAAAGCATTCTCCACCATAAAAAACATATTACTTAAACCAAAAATATCATCATGATTCATACTTACCACCTTTGGCTTCCATGAGTTGACTTGTCTTCTTTTTTACATTATAGGAGCCTGATTAAACCTATTATGACTTGTAGACCTTTGCTTGTAGAATCTAGCAATGTGACCTCTCTATTCATAATTGTAAGAAACCATACTCCTTGATGGAAGCATAGTTTGTCTTACCTTATTTGGATAGAAAATTAAAAGGTGTCTTATATCATGAAAAACTAAATAACCTCCACTTATTGGAGAGAACTCGCCTTGTCTAACCTTATGTGGATAATAGTTTACAAAGTGTCCCAAATCAAAATAGTTGAAGCACTTAACTTTGTTCACACCTTTTAACTAATGACCCCCATCATATTTCCATGCAAACTCATTTCTCATAGGTCTCTTAAATTATATATTTTTATGCCCAAATTGATTACATGTGTAATAGTAACCATTTAAACTTGCATACCTCATGGCATTTGGTTGTCTGATCTAATTTGTCTTCATTCTACTAGCACCTACATTCCTTTTCTAATGATTTATCTTCAAAGTATGATTCTCCTTGTTTACATTATTTTATTCTTCTTCATATCGAAGACCAATTCTATCACTAGCATGATTTTGACCTTCAAAATATTGTCTAGATCACCTGAGCTCTTTTCAAATATCATAAATGATTTTACCTTACTAGATGTCTTCTCTAACTTAGCTTTCAATGACTCATTTGCAATTACATACCTTGAACATTCATCTTCTTTAGCTTTCAATCTTGTATACAATATTTCCAATTGACAACTAAGATACATGACTATATATTCATGATCCTTAGTGTCTTCATTCATTATTTATTCATACACATTGAATTGCTCCTCATAATCTTTGAGTTGATATTTCATCTTATTATTGATCCTCTATTCAATCTTCATTTCTTAAAAAGTATTTTTCAATGTAGTCTCATAGTCCACCTCATCTACATCATCATTTGAATCACTCCGAGTAGACTCCTTTTGATGTGAATAACTTCCTTCCTCAGTTATGAAGAGGGCTTCATAGCTAACAATACCATCACCTTCATGATCACACTCTGAGTCACTGTCTTCACTCTCATATTATGATTTGTAGTTTTTATTATTTTAGAGACCCTTCTTATTCTTGAATAACATCTTATTTATGTCATACTTTTTTAAACCTTTATTCCTCTTATCAGACCTATATGTCTTCTTATTTTCATCTTGATCAACATCACACTCTTCATCATCATGCTTATGAGGGCACTTTCTAGTAAAATGACCTATCTCTCCATGATTGAAGCATTTGAATGGTAGTTTACCCTTATACTTGCTTGAACTTGTTTTCAAATTCTTTGTAAGCAAATCAATTAGTTCATCCTCATCAGAATCATAAATGTCATCCTCTTTGGGTTTCGTACATTGGAACTTCTTCTTAGGATTCATATATATCTTTAACGCTACTTCCTACTTCAATAGTATATCATCATTCTTTCTCATCTCATAGGTAGTAAGGATTCCATGTAATTCATCCAACTTTAGCTGAGTAAGATTATGACTTTTTTCTACAACAGATACTTTAAGATCAAATTTGAGAGAGAGGAACCTTAATATCTTTTGAACTACATTAGTTTATTTAAGTATCTCTCTAAGACCTCTGATGATTTTCATAATCTCATAAACTCTCTGTAAAAAAAATCCCAAGAAATATTCTTCCTTCATCTTAAGACTCTCAAATTGTCTTTGGTGAGTTGAAAACTTTGCCAACTTAACTTTTGAGTCTCCTTCATAAATAGTATTCAATTTATCTCACATTTTTTTGGTAGATGTACAATGGATTACCATGGTGTATTCAGTATCTAAAAGACCACAAGTGATATCATTTATTTCCTTAGAGTTATTCTAAAAAAACTTCTTATCTATAATACTAGATAGAAGAATAGTAGGTGTAAAATAACCATCCATAAAAAAATTGCCAAATGTCAAACCCTAAGGACATGATTTAGGTCCTCATCCTTGCACTCCAAAAGGCATAATTGGATCCATTGAAAATTAGTGCCTACTTAGTAGAGAAACCTCCTTGATGACTACCCATATTGTATCTTGAATCACTTTCAAGTTGTTAATCCTTTACCAAAGGCCCTAATCTAATACCAATATAGAGATATAATCACTGAGAAGGGAGGGTGAATCAATGAGCTTAGATAATCCAACTTTAATTTCAAAAATTTAAAACTAATAATAAATTATTAAAAGTATTCAAGAAGCATACATATCATTCATAGCAATGAACAAGAGAGATAATGCAAGATTAAGCACATAACATATGACATATGTAGGAAACCCTCTTGGTGGAGAAAACCCACTAGAACCTTGAAATAGACTATTGTCTTATAATAATAATAATAATAATAATAACCAATTTAGACCAAATAAAATTAATTAAGGAACTATCACCCCATATTTAGTGAGACTATAATCCCACAAGGTGATACAATACCTATCTAGATGAGTTGCAATAATAACTAGACCTTTAGTAAGATCCACCTTGTAAGGAGGTTGTAACCTCATAGATGTTGAGTTTCCATTATAGACACCAAAATCATGTATACTCCTTGGTCGACTCCCCCTTGGTCCCCTTGGTCCACTTCTAACACATTCATAACCCACACACTTATTAATTTAAAATAATAACTTATTTTAAATTAATAACACCTCACCCTTGGACACACCCCACCTTGGATACCTCCCCTTGGATGCCTCCCATCACTCTATGACCAATTTATGACATATTTCAACCCTCCCACTAACCTCTCACACTCATTTAATCCACCTTTGACCGTTTATCAATGACAATTAACCTTGGTAGTTGGAAGAACAGGCAAAAGGCTAATTATAGCCTTTTTCCCTTCTTCTAGCCACCGACATCAGTTACCAATCAGCCGACGCCGGCGGGATCACCGACATCGATCACTTAAAACAACCTGAAGGCAAATTCTCTTCCCCCTAGGATGTTAAATCACACCTGGGATGCTAAAATCACAGCATGGAATCAATCAATCACAGACCTAAAATTTGACCTCTCTTCCTCTCTCTCTCCCAAACACACACCAAGCATCACAAGCTATAGGCACTCTACAAAATAGCTCCAGACTTTGGGTTAAAGATATTGTAGGTACATCAGCCCCATTAGCAATAAATCTTCCTCACTCTTTCTTCAGCAAACCAGAGCTAAGTACTCTTCTTATATGTCATTTCATTATTTAGAATGTATTAGTAATTGGTTCTCTAGTTACTACTTCTAAGCCACATTATCAACCAGACCCAACGATCAACCAGACCAGACCTGACTTTCTTCCCAGAGAGGCTAAAAAGCCTTCTTCATACCCTTACCCCTTTTCTGACAACCTATCTCTCTACCTTGTCCCTCCTAAAGACCCTATCCACTGTCCTGCATCCCTTGCACAGAACCAGACTCCTTTCAAACCATTCTATCGACCACAAACAGACATAAGACTCGTCCAAAGACCATTGCCCCTATCGACATTGGCAACATAACCGACGTCGGCATACTGACAAACCAACATCGAAAACTTTAACCAACTGATGATGGCAGACTAACCGGCATCAGTGACTATGGAAGACCAACAGCAGAATATAGGTACACATTGTCTCTATTTATTTTGCTTAGTCTTTCATTATTTATCTTTATCCGACATTCTTTTTTATCAACTAGTGGACTGTCATCCCTCAAGAAAGTCTTTGCACTTCTGGGACTGAGCTTTTGCTTGGTAGTCCACCTTACATCCATCTAACAATCTCTTTGTTTAAGTCTTTCTCTCTACAGGTGTCATCCTCCAAAGCCAAAGAGGAGTCCCTACAATGTCTGGATAATGGTGCGCAAACTTCATCTAGGTACGTACAAACCCCTGACCATTTTATCTTAGTTTCTTTCATCTTTTGAATGTGAAAAGTGAAAATAGTTAGAAACATTCTAGCACGCCTGGTGGGACCCTAAGAATTATCCTTGGGTTCATTCTTTTTCTTCTAAAAACAAACATTCATATAGGTGCATTAGATCTCTTCTTACATCCTTTTCTTCTATCTCTTTTGAAAAGACACCATCAGCAAGTTAAAAAGAATCTTACTTTTTCTTCTTGTCACATTTCCTTCTTGCATCTTAGAGTTCATACTCTTCAACCTTTTCTCCACTTGTCTTCATCCGAACACACATTTCAATTTGGGCTTAAAATCTATTGCATCTCATCTCAGCCTGAATGCATACTTAACTCTCACATCTAGTAACTTAAAAACACATTATGAATAAATCTTAGTGCACTTATGTTACATGACCAGACCACTTTCACAATCAAACATCTAAACATACCTGAGACAAGGTTCGACTAAGATTTCATCACCTAACAGATACCTTACCCTTCCTGGTAATCCCACTTGGACTTCACTACCAAGGGGAGAGCCCACTTTGTTCTCTAGCAGAGTATAAACTCTAGGGGAAGTATATACTGGCTAAGACCCAGCTTATCTCTAGGCTCGTGAAGTGAGGGGAGCTTGCTCCTTAGCACCAGGCCATGTACGGAACCTAATACAGACTTTGAGCACTGAAACTAACCTAAAACCAACCTTAGACTGCCTCTTCTAGGACCCGTTCTAAAAGCCAACTTCCCAAACACACTCTTCTAAGGCATAAACCAACAAGACTCTAAAACTTATTCTTAGGAATTAACGTTTAGGGGTTTGCTTATCTTCATCTATTTTTCTATCTCTATCTAGTTTTTTGAGCTAGTGGGGTCACATTATAAGCTCCAAAACAACTAAGACTTTCTTCTTTCTTCCAAAAACTTTCAATCTTCTGAAGTTTCTAGAAATCCACAGTCGCTGACATCAGTTTTTCCACTAACGTCGGCAACCTATCTTTGTCGGCATCGGTTATCTGATCGACATCGGCAACCTATTTCACTGACATCAATTTTTATACTGACGTCGATCACTATTCAAAAAACTTCTTCCAAAACAACAAGCTTAAAACCTAACTTTCTTGCTATCCAACACCCATTCTAGTTTTTTGAGACTAAAAAACATAGTTTCTAAAACTTGAACCTCTTACCTTGAATGGTTTTGACACGTAGTCAAACCAAAACTCTTGTTGACCATGCAAGGCAACAACCACTTCTGCCTTCGCCTTCCATAACTAGTCCTTAAATGGAGTATCATTCAGAGACCGAATGAACTCCTACCCAACTGACCCTGACTCAGCCCCCTATTGTCCCTAAAGGGGACCAAGACTTTGAAAGGTTCCTTGACCTCAATTTCAAGGCCCTTCAACATTATCTCATGAGAAGTCAAATGCAAGACTCTTTAGGCAACCCAATTTATGGGATGCCAACCTCCTTAGTTGAGATGACAGTCATATCAATATCGTCTGTAGTCCAACCCATAGACACCCAGGCCATTACCTCAGCTAATAACCTGCCCATGACTAATCTTCAAAGTGTGGCTTCTCCTTCTATTTTTGGACCCACTTCCATTGGGGTTTTAGCCCCCCATCAATCGTAAACTATTCAACAAAGTTCTACACCATTTTAAAACCTAGTTGTCTCCATCCCACCTACTCTTGCACCCATCAACACAAGAGTGACTACCTACCCTTCAACAAGTGTTGCCACCACTCAACCACCTTTGGCAGCACCTAGTCAATTCATGCCCTCTAGCTTCATGACACAACCACCCCTGGCTTCAACATCTATCCCAATGACTAGTTATCAGTACGTTGTGCCCATACAAGTGCAACTGACTATGTCATATGCCCCTCCTAGCACCTTCCAAGCACCTTACAATCTAGGGGGGCCACCCACAAATCCATCAACTAATCTAATCAAGATGTTGATGGACAAGATGTCTAATCTTGAGACATCCATTTCTGGTTCAAGCAATGTTCTCTCTTATGAGCAAATTTGCAATGAACCCATTCATCCCTCAGTCCTAATTCGACCGTATCTAAGTCAGTGGGAACTTCCCAAGTTTACTCATTTTTAGAGTAAGGAAGACCCACAGTAACATCTATGAGCATTCAGACATGCTTGTTATCTCATAGCACATGATGATGTGTTATTTCTATGCACATTTCCCATGTCACTTTTTGGTGATGCCCTCGACTGGTATAGCTCCCTTACCAGTCATTCTATCTTTTCTTTCACTCAACTAGCCCAACTTTTCCTTGACCACTTTTCTATCAACATCACAAAAAAGGTCTCCATCACAGACCTGTATTCTATCAGATAGTTTGATGATGAATCCATAGCCGATTTTGTTGCCCATTGGAGAGGATTAATCAACCAACTCTCCTTTTCTTTACCTCAACCCGAGCTCATTGAGCTCTTTTCACAGGTGTGTGCCAAACATATTTTCTCTACTCTATGAGTCCAAACATTCTGCACCTTTGACAAAGCTTTCACGATGGCTAGCAAGCTTGAACTCTGTGCGGTTGAAGAAAATAAGGTCAGATTGCATAGTAAAAACCCCAATGCAAAGTCAAATGACCCTTCCTCTAGACCTTCTTCCCACTCCAAACCTAAGGAGTCGGAAAATGCTATGGTCGTTAGATCACCATCATCTTCAACAATAACCAACCAATCCGAACCATCCACGTCTTAAAACATCACAAAATAATTCTAACAATGGTATATATAGCATTAGTATACTCCTATAAGAGAATCATACGCTTCCATTTTGGATAAACTCCTCAAGCAGGGGGTCCTCAATCTCCCTCAAATTTGACCACCTCAATCTGACCCCTCAAAACCTATCCCTGCATGGTACAGGGAAAATGACTTTTGTCAATATCACCGTGTCAAAGGCCATGACATAAACAACTGCAAAACCTTTTAAAACATTGTCCAAGACATGATAGATAAAGGTGATCTTGTCTTGGATAACCCAAATGCACCACCCAATCAAAACATCGACATCTTTAGACAACCTTTTCCTAACCATCCCCCTAGCCAAAACAATGTGCAGACCATGGCCGATGACTCCTAAGAGCGTAATTTATGCATAGTCAACACAGTCTCACCTCTTATGCCTAGCCAACCTCTCTCACAGTCTGAAGAGGTTAGTCAACTTATTGGTCCTTCATAGGTGGAAGAATCTTCTTCTCCCATTCATCTTCCACAGGTGGATGAACCATCTTCTCCTATTAGTTATCCATTGACCTCTCTTATATTAGAGGATGCTTTGACCATACCAACGCCGATAGCCTCACCCTCATCCTTTTTATCATCAATGGGGGATCATACTTTCCCCACTCCTTGACCACACGCTGAAGCCATCACCATCCCTACGCTCTACCCTCTTAAAGAGCCAAACTCTCCAATCCCATCTCTATCGAGAGAGGAACTAGCCACCTCACCCACTTCGATCAAAGAAGATCCAGTGAGGGTAGACTTAAACCTCGCCCCTCACAATAGTAGTCCTCACACTAAACCAAAGAAGAATACTAAACCCCATCGGAGAACTTTTCTCCCACCATCACCATTGCCCTCTATTTTGGGCCCACACCCATCCACCTTAATAGGAGTGCTTCCTACTCTGACACCTAACAAAAACAAATCACCTCCATTATTACCAACACTTAAAAAAACATACCTCCTTCAAAACATCCAATGCTTCCTACCATGAAAGTGTCATCTACATGTTTAGCCACACTACCAAAAAAAAGGATGGTACAAAACACTCCCTCAATAGCTTCTAAACTGAGGTTGTCAACTTTTACTACAACACAACGTGCAGACCCATTAGCAGGTTCTTATGCCTTATTGTTACACCAATTGTTACAATCCTCTAACATCACTCTTCTGCCTATCAAACCATTTCAACCTCTTGGACCAAAACCATCTTAGTTCGATGACACTAAATTTTGCCTATATCATCGCACACCTGGGCATGACACTGAGCATTGCTACACCCTTAAGGTTGCCATCTACCAATTCATGGAGAAAAACACCCCTCTTGTTGAGGATACGATCATCAAATCTCCAACACCATCTCATGTCTCCCAACCCTCCTCACCTTCACACTCATCAACTCTCAGATCAAGACCATCTTGCTTTGATGACACTAAATTTTGTGCGTATCATCACACACCTAGACATGACACTGAGCATTGTTATGCTCTTAAAGCTATCATTCATCAACACTTCAAAAAGGACACCCTTCTCACTAAGGATCCTCTTG
Source organism: Torreya grandis (assembly GCA_037957365.1). Classification (NCBI taxonomy): domain Eukaryota; kingdom Viridiplantae; phylum Streptophyta; class Pinopsida; order Cupressales; family Taxaceae; genus Torreya; species Torreya grandis. The sequence continues at coordinate 29,242 of JARHVA010007491.1, read as the reverse complement.
ACCACCCTTTAACCAAGCCATCAACATCATCTCATACCTCTCGAACATCTTCACCTAAATCTGGAGCCCATCATCAGACTGTGGTTTCTCTATCACCTTCAACCCCTTTATTTGAAATCAACACTATCAATGTGACCACTAGGTCACAAATCATGAAGGATAAAGGGAAAGAGAAGGTTTCTCTCCCTCAAACATATCCATTCATCAAGTCTCTTCAACCACAAAAACCCAAGACTCTAATCTTGGGTGCATCTCAACCAACTTTTTCAAAACCAATTCATGACTCTAAGGTGAAACAACATCGCCAAACCTCTATGAAGACATCTTTGTATGACCTCATACAAAACTCTTCATAGCATTGTCTAACTTTGATCAAAGCCTTACAGGCAATGAAGGTCCAACTCGAAGGCCCCCAACCACTGGCTGCTTTGGTCACATCATTACCTACCATTGCCTCCATCACTTTCAGTCATTCTAAGATTCCAACCATCAACATGGAAGATCAAAATATTTCCCTCTCAAACTAAGTCTGTTAGACATTCTCCCTGTCACATAAGCAACTAGGGGAATTTGACTTTATCCTGACTATCAACCTCAACCAAACAACAACTAATCAAGCCTCGACCAAGCCTCGACCAAGCATCGACCAAGCATCGACCAAGACTCGACCAAGCCTTGACCAAACATTGACCAAACATTGACCAAGCATCGACCAAACATCAACCAACCCAACATTGACCAAACATCAACCAACTTCATGTTCAACATCAACCAACATGTGACCAATTTGAAAAGAAGAAAATGAGGCAAGTTTGCTCTTAATTGGCTCAGACCTTACATCATAATGCACAAGTATGGATCAGGGACTTATCATCTATCTTCTCTTGAAGGTCGGCCAAAAAATGAGCCCCTTAATGCCTTGCATATGTCACCATTCTATTGTTAGTCGAGTACTCATTCACTTGACATTTAACTTGAGCTCGTCCCTTGAGAAATCTCTATCATCTTAATCCTTATTTCTTTCAACCCTGTTTACCTAAAGCAAACCCTATGTAACCCTTTTATAAAGTTGAATGCTTTATCCTAATAAAAGGGAGCCCTTAAACTTCTATAGTCTTGTCCATGACTAAAAATTTTGTCAAAAATAAATTGGGATGTCAAAATATCAAAAGGTCATAAACTCTAAATGCAGACTGCTCCCTCGAAGGAAATCTACATCATCATTGTTGTAGCTAATAGACTGCTCCCTTGAAGGATAGCTATTCAAAGCCCTCAAAAATCTATAAAGCAAAAATATAGACCACTCCCTCAAAGGATGGCTATGCCTAAAATCTTGCTACAAACAGCACTCTCTTAGAAGCTTCTTGCATTGATCAGCTTCACAAATGACCACAAAACAAAATGACATCCCCATGTAGACTTCCTGCATCGATCAGTCTACCAAAAAACCAAAAAACAAAAAAAGGGTCATGGACTTGACTTATAGTCATTCTCACGGCCACCTATAAAATGGGCAAAGTTATCCCTACTAAAAGGGGTTACCCTATCCTAACATATCACACCACATATCACATCACCTACTCAAAGGATTTTGAGCTCATTTTAATGTCAAAGTGATTCGATTACCTCTCTAACACAACCAATGGTCAACGACGTAATGTATGAATGGGGCTTTTGTTTCTAAAAAAACCCTACCTATGCTATCATTATGGTCCTTGTCAATGAAAGAACAACGTGCCTTTCACTTCTTATCCATACCTTTGGTCACATTCAACCAAATCATTTTCCAACCAAACCAAACCAACCAAACCTTTTTTAGACCACAAAATGTTCTCATAACCTATTCACACTAGTTTCTATGGAAAACAATACACATGGAAACTATCGACCATACAATTTATGTCAAGCATAAACCATTAATTGCTGAAGCATAAATAGACTCATTTCATTTTTAGCATATGTCCATCACCCAATATGGAAAATTGCTAGGGATGAAAAACCATAACCAATGTTACAAATTACACCATCACATAATATGGAAAAGGTTGTAACATCATCTTACCCTCATCATTTCAAGCACGTACCCTCAGACATATGGGAAGTGTTAAACCATTATCATGACCAAACCAATCATCAACCATTTTGACTCTTGATCTGAACTACATTAGCTAGAGGCCCTTCAAACAGGGGCTATGTAGGCAGCACTCAGATGACATGACGTCTTCTGGGGTTAGCTCTGCCACATCCATTTGTTCATCATCTAATGGACAAACCATATTACCTCTTAACCATGACTTAACCTAGTTCGACCCCATCTATAACCAACCCTCTTCCTCCCTTTTAGGGAAAACTACATTGGCCTGAGGCCCTTCCAACAGGGGCTATGTAGGTAGCACTCAGTTGACATGGGGTCTTCAGAGGTTAGCTCGGCCATTCCTTTGTCACATGTCATTCCTTTGTCCATTCATCTAATGGACCAACTATCTCAACTCGATGTGACCAACAACCTTGGAGATCACGCCTATCTCCTTCGACCATGACCACTTCCAATACCACTTTGCCTTAGTTGTTTTGATTGCATGTAGGCTACTTCACGAATAGTTAGCCAATTTGTCTGCAACCCATATTTTGACCCTCACAAGTATTGGATCATGAGCAAGTTGATCCCCACTACTTGTGACATTTTTGTGTTTTCTAGGAGCACTTCCTGAGCTTGGGATACTTGGAACATGATGACCATTAGAGCTACAACTTGGATCATTTAACCTAATCGGCTACGACTAAAAGCTGGGGCCCAGTTATTTTGATTTTAGCACTCCTTGACCTTTGACCTGTGACAATTTGACCTGACCATCTCGTGAAGTGGTATGCATGCAATCTCAACTATTGTAGCGTTCACACTCAAACTTCACCATTTCCCTCCACTATCTATTAAATCGACACCCAATTTTAGGTTCCCTTCCCTCAACTCCCGCTTTGAGGGGGAATACTTCATCCCATAATTGGGGCAACCTACATTCATTTTTGTCTTGTAGTTCATTAAAATAACCAACATGACAAAAACTACCTCATCCCGTACCTGGGACAACTTACTCCTATTTTTGTCTTGTAGTTCATCCAAAACAACCAACAAGACAAAAAGGGGCAAATGTAGACACCAAAATCATGTCTACTCCTTGGTCGATTCCCCTTGGTCCCCTTGGTCCACTTCTAACACATTCATAACCCACACACTTATCAATTTAAAATAATAACTTATTTTAAATTAATAACACCTCCCTACACACCTCACCCATGACACATCATCCATGACACCTCACCCTTGGACACACCCCGCCTTGGATACCTCCCCTTAGATGCCTCCCATCACTCTATGACCAATTTATGACCTATTTCAACCCTCCCACTAACCTCTCACACTCATTTAATCCACCTTCGATTGTTTATCAATGACAATTAACCTTGGCAATTGGAAGAATGGGCAAAAGGCTAATTATAGGCTTTTTCCCATCTTCTAGCTGCTGACATTGATTATCGATCAGTCGATGCCAGCGGGATCACCGATGTCGATCACTTAAAACAACTTGAAGGTGAATTCTTTTCCCCTTAGGACACTAAATCACACCTGGGACACTAAAATCACAGCACGAAATCAATTGATCACAGACCCAGAATTTGACCTCTCTTCCTCTCTCTCTCTCCCAAACACACACCAAGCATCACAGGCTATAAGCACTCTACAAAAATAGCTCCAGACTTTGGGTTAAAGACATTGTAGGTACATCAACCCCATCAGCAACAAATCTTCCTCACTATTTATTTAGCAAACTAGAGCTAAGTACTCTTCTTTTATTTCATTTCATTATTTAGAATGTATTAGTAATTGGTTCTCTAGTTACTATTTCTAATCCATATTATCAACCAGACCCAGCGATCAACTAGACCAGACCTGACTTTCTTCTCAGAGAGGCTAAAAATGCTTCTTCATACCCTTACCCCTTTTCTAACAACCTGTCTCTCTACATTGTCCCTCCTAAAGACCCTATCCACTGTCTTGCATCCCTTGCACAGACCCGAACTCTTTTCAGACCATTCTGTCAACCATAGACAGACCTGAGACTCATCCAAATACCATTGCCCCTACCGACATCGATAACATAACTGACATCGGCATACTGACAAACTGATGTTGGCAACTTTAACCAATCGATGACAGTAGACTAACCAGCATCGATGACTGTGGAAGACCAACAACATAATATAGGTACGCATTGTCTCTATTTCTTTTGCTTAGTCTTTCATTATTTATCTTTATCTGACATTCTTTTTTATCAACTAGTGGATTGTCATCCCTCAAGGAAGTCTTTTCACTTTTGGGACTAGGCTTTTGCTTGGCAGTCCACCTTACATCCATGTAACAATCTCTTTGTTTAAGTCTTTCTCTCTACAGGTGTCATCCTTCACAGCCAAAGAGGAGTCCCTACAACGTCTGGATAATGGTGCACAAACTTCATCCGGGTACGTACAAACCCCTGACCATTTTATCTTAGTTTATTTCATCTTTTGAATGTGAAAAGTGAAAATAGTTAGAAACATCCATAACAACACCTATGAACACATCCACCTTTGAATTAATGTCTTCAACACTTCATGATGGACCTCTGATTATCATTCTTTACCTTAGATCACACTAAATATGCAAGAGCATTATTTTTATAGAAAAATTATGACCTACAAGTCATACATAGAGTATTCAATTTGTTCTACTCTTCAACTCATACATTGGACACCCACCCTTTCCTTTGCTTTAAAACATTATGTTTTCAAATGCAAATTTCACACTCAAGTCTCTTACAAGTCTAGAAACCATCATATTTGGTTTCACTATTTATAGAGAAAACATGATCATCACCATATTGGTCAGATAATAGGCATGCCTTAACCCTTAATGCATATAAATAATTGAGACACATCTCAATACCATCCACATAGGTCAGACATAGCACCCATGGATCACCCTTAAGTAACAACCCCTTTCAATAAAGCCAAACTATCCCTTATAGGTCTCATGAAGACCTATTCACTCCATTAGCATAATAATGATAAAAATAGAAGTATGGGACCACTTTCAAATGCATATGTCCATTATATATGACCACTTATTGATCCTAAAATTCTTACATTCATCGTTTCACTCTTTTGTGCAAGCTCAATCAACTCAAACATTAGCCCTATTCATAAGGACACCATGAACAAACATACAATCAACTTATTAAACATTGTTCATACTCAAGATAGATTTATAAAATATCCAAAATTCACACATATTATCCTCATGAATTCTAAAACACTCTCCAATATCTAAGTCATCATGAAACATCAAAATAGCATCAACACAAGCTCAATTATCCTTCTTGGGTCACTTGCAAAACAAATACAAAAGCATAGTCAACTTTGAACCTTCATAAATTTGATTTTAAACACTTTTAAATATTTAAATTTATATTTATAGATGTGATTTAAGTCATCTACAAATTTTATTTTTATTTCATGGTTAAATTCTACATATATCAAAAGATATGGCTCAAAAACTAGACACTTATTTTTCTTCTATAAATTTGAATATTTAAATCTAAATGGTCATAGTTAAACCACAATCACTTAAAACACATCTCATGTCCTCACTGATTTAGATCAATCACACACTATTAATCTTATTTTATTAATATCAACCTTTAACTCAGATTGTGCCACTACCAAATGTTAAACCTTGAATAGTTGACCTCATCTCATTCAATCTTGCAATATTGACTCAATATGCACTGTCAATCTCTATGGATCAGTCGGGTCTTTATCATGAAATTCTCACCATTTTATCTTTATAAAAACCACCATTATCATTAAACTTGGCACCCTCACATGCCTTATGATCATTATTATTGTTTAAACATTGAACACTTGTTAAACACACCTATCTACTGAGAGGGGGTGAATTAGTAAATCTCAACAATGAATTTCTTACAACTTTCAAGATAGATTTTAAAGATATGAAATCTTAAAAAAACAAAATAAATATATCACATGAATAAAATAATAACACACAACACCATATTTAAATATGGAAACCCAAAGGGAAAAACCATAGTGAGAATGTTGCTAGAAGCTACTATCCTAATCCAGCCTCACAAAGATTGTCTCACTAACTGAACCTTACTAGTTACATTTAAGGACACCCATCCCAAGAAGACACCAATCCCATAATTTAAGATCACAAAATCTAATTAATCACCCACTCCCTATACTAGGTACCAACCCAACTTAATTTTATGGCACCAACCAATCAGACATCTACACTTCAAATTCACAAATCAGATTCACAAAAGAATCCAAGTCTGTGTTCTTTGTTTCATGTCTAATATAAAACTTCTCATTTCTCATTCAACACAATCATATTTTATGTTCATTCTTCTTTCACCCCTTTTATATGTCTAAATTTATCTATTTGACACTCTATTATTCTCCAATTTAACCATTACTCCTCTATGCTCAGATGAGTCTCATATTTCTGCATCTATAGCTCAACTCCTCTCGACTCTTCTCATTCCAAAAATGAAAAGATGACTATTTTCCTTTCCTATTCTTCATCACTTTATAATTTTTCATCAAATCAAACTCAGATGAGTCTCTTTACTTTATACATTTTTCATTTGTTTCTTATCCCTTCTCATTCCAAGCAAATGACTATTTGACTTCTATTCTCTGAGCCTCTTTGAATTTTTCACTTGTCTCATCAATTTCCACACTCAAAAAATTAGAATAATCATTTTATTTCAACCATTATTTTTTATATCATTCAACCATCTCATCATATTCTTGTAACTAACTCACTTCAATGGTTCTTCATTTATTTTTGTTCCAACTTTGAAACATGATTGTCAATCTTTTCATCCAAGATGTGCATGCCATATGATCTCTTAAAGATGCATGATCTTTATCTTCACTTGGTTATTAAACTTTGGTATGTTCACTTCATCTTATTTTCTTCAACATTCATGTATTGATTTTGCTCCTTTGATCTCTTCAGACTTGCTTGATCTTTAACATGAATTGAACCTTCAGCATTTTGAAAATGCCCTACAAGACTACACACTTATCCTTTAGCAATGTTGTAAGTGACCTATTTTTATTCCAAAATATCCTTAGAAAAAAATTTAAGAGACCATTTCATATGAAATTATTCTTTAAGAATTTTTTAATTGTCCACTTAGTTAAATTCTCTGAAAGAATTCATCAATGGCCTTCTTTTCAAAGTGGCCTTCAGATCTTCTCTAGGTGACCTATTCTAAAAAAAAATTGGGTCACATGCCCTTCGAAGCCTTAGAAAATAATCCTTCAATATTTTTGTTTGGGTCCTTTTCATCTTAAAGGCTTTAGGACAATTTCCTTGACAAAATACCAAGTGTCTTTTTCTTTTTGCATTTTACAATGTACTTTTTAGGGCTTCTCAAAATGTCCTTTTGAAAACTTTGTTTGGGTCACATACCCTTTGGAACTTTTACAAAGTACCCTTCAACTTTTTAAAAAAATCCCTTTAAAAGATTTGAATGTTCCACTTACCCTTTGACATTTTTGCAATGATCCCTTCATAACTTTTAAATAATCCACTTGCCCTTCGAATTTTTTGCAAAGTACCCTTTGAATGGTCCACTTACCCTTCAACATTTTTGCAATGATCCCTTCAAAACTTTTTAATGATCCACTTGCCCTTTCAAATTTTTGCAAAGTACCCTTTATGATTTTTCGAAGGATCCCTTTGGAAATTTTGAATGGTCTACTTACCCTTTTGCTTTTTTTTAAACAAAGACTTAGACAATTTAATTGAAAGAAATCTTTGAACCACTTTCTCTAAAATAATTCCAACTTGCATTCATTTCCTTTGGAAACTTTTTTGAAAATAATTTGTCTGACAAATTCTGAACCATTTTCCTAAAAGAATTGCCTAAGTCACTTTCTTCAAAAGAATTCCCAAGAAAAACACAAAGGTGTAAAATTAACTATGGAAACATTTGCATACACAACCGTATGCATTTATAATATTTGCTCTACATATCCTTATGACTTAGAACTTAGACCACAAAGAGATACTTGAAAATGATAGTCATTCAAAGTACACACAAATCTATAGGGCTCTTTAAGAATATTTTTCAACTCAACACCTTTGTCATTAATACATAATAACATTTGACATCAATGACAATCCTTCATACATCAATGACTATGTCCAACAATCTCCCCCTTTGTCATTGATGGTAATCACCTCATCAAAATGACTTTACTTTTATGTCTCCATTCTAATTTCTCCCATTTTGACATTAATGACAAAGATTCTTTGCCATAATATGTCAATAATCTACTCTTTTTTTGACATCTTGGTTGTTATAATCCTTGGACCAACAGTCTAGAACAATTTGTGAGGAACTCCCTCTTAGATAATGGCACATTTGCCTAAACTCTATGTAGACACATTTAAAACTAGCTCCTTTGGCTCCAATATTCTACAAATGATCATTTATATAACATTAGTCTAAAAAACCAGTCAATAATATACATATCTCTATATAGATAGGCATAATGATCTAGAGCTAACACACTTGTGTCACCTCCTTTATCATCAAATAGAAAATGGACTATAGCTTTCTCCCCAAACTACATTTTCTCTTAATCCAAGAGTTAATAATGTTCCTTCAATACTCCCCCTAGATTTATTCCCTAATACTAAAATCTAGTGATGTGGTGTGGGAGCCACTACTCCCAACCTCTCTCTTAGATACTCAAGTTCATCCTTAAGAAGAGGCTTGGTAAATATATCTATAATTTGGTCCTTTGTTGGCACATAATCAATTTTAACCTCTTGATCTACATCTTATTCTTTCAAAAAATGATATTTGATGGACATATGCTTGGTTTTGGAATGCATCACTAGATTCTTAGATATGTTTATGGCACTTGAGTTATCACAGAAGATAGAAATAGGTTCTTAATATTCTACCTTGATGTCTCTGAGAGTTTTCTTCATCCACAAGACTTGGGTGAAACATATTACTGCTACTACTTACCCTACTTCTATTGTAGAAAGCATAATAGACTCTTGTTTTTTTCTCATCCATGACACAATTCTATTTCCAAGGAAGAATGCACCACCACTAGTACTTCTTCTATCATCCACACTTCCTACCCAATCAGCATCTACATATGTAATCAAAATGAGATCTTCACTTATAGGGTACCATAGACCATATTCAATTGTGCTCTTGATGTATCTAAATATTCTTTTCATAGCATTGACATGTGATTCCTTAAAAGCTACTTGAAATCTTGCAACCATGCATACAGCTTGCATGATGTCTGGTCTTGATGTAGATAGGTCAATATGATACCTATCATTGATCTGTACATAGTATTATTCACATAAGGGGACTCATCTTCTTTTCTCAACTTGCATCTAGTTATCATATGAGTGATAATTGGTCTATTGTCCTCCATACCGAATTTCTTGAGCATCTCCTTTGCATACTTGGTCTAGGATATGAATAGCCATTCTTTGGATTGTACAACTTGTAGACTAATAAAAAATGAAATTCTCCCATCATGGACATTTCAAACTCCTTTTGCATTTGATTTCTAAATTCTTTGCACATAGTATTGTTTTTATCACCAAAAATGATGTCATCAACATAGATAACTATGATCAACATATGTTCATTTTCAGACTTAACATACAAGTTACTATCTATGCATTCTTTGATAAATCCTTGTTGTTGTAAATATTTATCTACCCTTAAATACCATGCTCTAAGTGCTTGTTTTAGACCATATAGTGATTTTTTTAGTTTTCACACATATTCTTCTTCATTTGTCAGCTAAAAACCTTTAGGTTGTTTAATATAGACTTTTTCTTCCAAGGTTCCATTCAAGAAAGTTGATTTAACATCCATTTGATATACTTTAAACTTCTTAAAATTTGAGGATGATAAAAACATTCTAATGGCTTCCCATATTGACACTGGAGAAAATGTCTCCTCAAATTTTATTCCTTTTACCTAAGCATTTCCTTTATAAACAAGTCTATCTTTGTTTCTCACAACAACTTCATCTTCATTCAACTTGTTTTTAAAGACCCATTTTGTGCCTATGACATTTTTGTCTGTAGGTCTTGGAACTAGCTACCAGGTTTTATTCTTTTCTATTTGACTTAGTTCTTCATCTATGGCCTTTTGCCAATTCTCATCTTTGCTAGCCTTATCATAGCTTTTGGGCTCGATTTCAGATAGTAAACCAAAAATTACTTGTTCCTTTATCATAACTACTCTTCTCCTTGTTTGGACTCCTTCATTCATGTTTCCAACGATCTTCTCCTTAGTATGATCCTTTCAAACAAACCTTGAGGGTGCTCTTTTAGTCCTCTTTATCTCTTATTCATTATCTAATATTTCATCCTCAAATTCTTCTTTTAATTCCTCAATTCTAGTCTCCTTTACAGGTTCAGTTTCTTCTTTGAGGATTTCTTTAACTTTAAAATGGATGTTCTCCACTAGCTTATGCAATCTTTTGTTGTATCAAACATAAGCTTTACTATGAGTGGAATAACCAAGGACTATTCCCTCATCACATCTTAACTCAAAACTACCTATATTTTTCTCCTTCCTTTGAATGTAGAATTTTCTTCCAAACACTCTGAAATACTTGACTAAAGCAAGCTTTCCATACCATAGTTCATATGGAGTCTTGTCATTATTTAGTCTTAGTTGGACTCTAGTCAAGATGTATAATATTGTCTAGATTGCTTCTCTCCAATAACCATTTGATAATTTATATTATTTCAATATTTTTCTAGCCATCTCCTTGATAATCCTATTCTTCCTCTCAACAACTCCATTTTGTTGTGGAGTTCTTATAGTAGATTAGTGTCTCTTAATTCCATTTTTTTCACTATAGTCTATGAATTCATTTTAAGTGAATTCACCACCTTTGTCAGATTTGAGGCACCTGATCTTTATACCAATTTCATTTTCAACCATGGCTCTAAATATATTGAATATTTCAAAGGCTTGAGACTTTTCTAATAAGAAGTTTACCCATGTCATTCTAGTGTAGTCATCTACGAAAAACATGAAATAATACACTCCTCTGGAACCTCTTATCTTGGTTGGTCCACAAAAATTAGTGTGAATTATCTATAGAGTTTTTGTAGTTTCATACTCTTTAGTTTAAAATGAGACCCTAGTCTATTTACTGAGCTAGCATTCTCTACATCTTGTCTCTATAGGCTTGGTTATCTTAGGCATGTGTCTTACACAATTGTTAGAACTTACTTTGACTAAATTGTCAAAGTTAACATGACCCATCCTTATGTGCCATAACCATCTCTCATCAATATTTCCCATGAGATAATTTGTATCATTTATCTCAATCAAATTAATATGTTACTCTCGGTTCTTTTTCCTTGTGCAACGGTTTATCCAGACCTTCTTAATTCATAACCTTCAACATCAAATATGACTTTATAGCCATTGTCACACATTTGATGGACACTTAGTAGATTATGTTTTAGTCCTTTAACATAAATAACATCATGTGTAAGGAACTTGACATCAATGTGCAAGGTTCCTTTGCCTCTAATTTTGACTATAGTATTATCTCCCAAGATGATAGTCCTTTTCTTGCATGGGCTCAATTTGGTGAACTTGCTCTTGTCACCGATCATATGCTTTGGGCATCCACTATCTATGACCCATAAATTTTTATCTTTAGCATGCAGTGTTATTTGGCTGATCATAGATAATTTTTCTTTTTCCATATCTCCTTGGGTTTCTTGATTGTACTTTTCTTTGTTATGTCATTGATTTGTGAGCCTTTGTTCACTTTAAGAGTCTCATCCCTTTTTACATTGTTAGACTTTGATTTAACAAGCTTTATTCTACAATGCTTTGTTATATTCCCTTTATTATTATAGTTATATCATAAAACATATAGATCTAGTAGAGGGGCACGTGAATTCTTACTTAAGAAACTTATCCTTCTCTTAGGTACAATCTTACAATAAACTGATTTATGGCCAAATTGATTAAATCTATAACAATAACCATAAAATGATGAAGAATACCTAGTTATCATTCTCCTTTAGGGATATAAAGGAGGTCTCTTAAACTCTATCTTCTTCACATTCCTTGTTATTATGTTGTTTTTTGTAGTAGCAACCTTGATCTTTGTAGGAACAGAGTTATTACTTTTCTTTTTCTCTTCAAGAATGTGATTTTCTTATTTTTTGAATCCTGATTCTGCTATTGCCTTGAATTTTCCATATAGATTCCTAGTTATTCTCAACATGTAACTCTTATCTTTCTCATACCCAAGACCTAATTTTTTTTAAGGGGCTTTTGTGAGCTGACTATCTCATCTAGTATTGTAGATCCTCCTTTCAGTTTTAGGCCTTTATTGATTTGTTATTTGGCCTTTTTGAGCTTTTCTCTTAGGTCCATGATTTCTTCCTCCATCTTCAAGCATTCTAAGGATTTTGCTTGTAAATTAGTTTTGACCACATCCTCTATCCTCTTTGCCTCCTCAACTTGGGTCTTCGAACTCACTATCATTTTATCTGATTCCTCATTTCTTTTATTTAATTTATTAAACTCCTTTTGACTAAGTTTATTTTGTTTAAAATTTTCTTTTCTAAGCTTGTCAATTTATTTTAAAAGAATAGATGAGTTCAAATTCCAAATTTACTTCTCCTTCTTCTTCATCATCATCTAAGTCCTCTTCTTCTTGGCATAAAGAAGTTTATTCATATCTCATGAATATAACTTTGTTTTTTTTTGCCATAAAATCACTATCATGCTCATCAATTAAACTAATGTTGTCATCAACTGAGTCACTATCTTCTTTTGAGTATAGCCCCTTTTAATTCTTAAAGAATATTTTCTTCTTCTTGGGATAATAGGATTTCTCCTTTTGATTTTTCTCAGCTGAATCAGAGTCATCCTTCCTTTTATGTGTATATTTAGTAGTAAAGTGACCTATCTTTCCATAATTAAAACATTATAAGGGTAATTTACCTTTGTATTTACCTGAGCCCTTCAATTTTTTGATGAAATTAGCCTCTACATCATCAACCTCCTTAGATTCAGAATTAGTAGCTTCTTCTTCTTCTACCTACTTAGAAACTTTGGAATAAGATTCTCTCTTGGATGACTTTGCACCTCCCAATCTCATCTCATATGTAGTGAAAGTTCCGTGTAACTCATCTACTGTGAGCTTGTTTAGATCTCTTACATCTTCAATTGTATAAAATTTAGAATCATACTTTGTTTTTAGAGATCTTAAAACCTTTTTGAAAGTGATTGATTCATCCATTATCTCTCCAAGTCCTATTATTGCATTTACAATCTCATCTACCCTAAGGAGGTAGTCTATAATCTTCTCTTCCTCAATCATCTTGAGGCTCTTCAACTATCCTTTATGTGTTTGAAGCTTGGCTTGTTTTAATCTATCATCACCTTCATATATGCTCTTTAATTTGACCAGCATGTCCTTTGAACTTTAACAATGCATGACTTTGACAAATATATTCTTTGAAAATCCACAAAGAATAACATTCTTTTCTTTGGCATCATTTTCACATGCCTTCTTTTGTTACCTGATTAGTAGGAGAAATAGTATGGGGTGTGTATCCATTCTCAATGGACATCTAGACATAAAACCCTAAGGAGGTCAAATACACTTCCATCCTTATGCTCTAAAAATCATAGTTAGACCCATCAAACAAAGGTGCCTTATTTGATGAAGTTCCTTCATGAATGGCCATTTTGTGTTCAGACTCCAAGATCAACCTGAGCTAATTAAGCTTCTCTTTTAGAACACTTGGCTCTAATACCAATTATTGAACACAACTATCTACTAAGAAAGGGGGGTGAATTAGTAGATCTCAAAAATGAATTTTTTACAACTTTCAAGATAAATTTTAAACATATAAAATATTAAAAAAATAAATTAAAGATATCACATGCATAAAATCACAACACACAACACCATATTTATACATGGAAGCCCAAAGGGAAAAACCATGGTGAGAATGCTAATAGAAGCTACTACTCTAATCCAACCTCACAAAGTTTATCTCACTGATTTAACCTCACTGGTTACATTTAAGGATACCCATCCCAAGGAGACACCAATCCCTTGATTTAAGATCACCAAATCTAAGGAAGCACCCACTCCCTCCACCAAGCACCAACCCAAATTAATTTGATGGCACCAACTAATTAGATATTTACAATTCAAATTCATGAAGTAGATTCATAAAATAATCCAAGTCTCTATTCTCTGTTACATGTCTAATTTGCAACTGCTCATTTCTCATTCAACACATTCTTGTGTGATCTTCACTCTTCCAGCACACTTTCTCTATGTCTAAATTTATCTATTTAAAACTCTAGTATTCTCCAATTTAACCATTAATCCTCTATGCTTAGATGAGTCTCATATTTTTGCATCTATGGCTCAACTCCTCTCATTTGAAAAATGAAAAGATGACTATTTTTCTTTTCTATTCTTCATCACTTTAGAATTTTTCATCAAATCAAACTCAAATAAGTCTCTTTACTTTATACATTTTTCATTTGTTTCTTGTCTCTTCTCATTCCAAGTAAATGACTATTTGACTTCCATTCTCTGAGCCTTTTCAAATTCTACACTTGTCACATCAATTTCCACACTCTTAAAATTAGAATAATCATTTTAGTCAACCGTTGTTTATATCCTTCAATTGTCTCACCAAATTCTTGTAACTAACTTACTTCAACAATATTTCTTTTATTTTTCTTTCTAATTTTGAAATGTGTCCATAAATATTTAAATCTAAGCTCCACATGCCATATGATCTCTTGAAGATGCATGATATTTATATTGACTTGGTCATTAAACTTCAACTGTTGAATTCATCTTATTTTCTTTTGCATTCATGTGTTGCTTTTGCTCCTTTGATCTCTTTAGACTTGCTTGATCTTTAACATGCCCTAACCCTTCAACATTTTTAAAATTCCCTAAAAAACTCTACACTTATCCTTTAGTAATGTTTTAAGTGACCTATTCTTCTTCTAAAATATCCTTCAAAAACTTTTTAAGAGACCATTCCATCTGAAAGTATCCTTTGTGAATTTTGTAATTGTCCACTTGCCTTAGACAAATTATTTGAAAGAATTCATCAATGCCCTTCTTCTGAAAGTGTCCTTTGGGTCTTCTCCAAGAGACATATTCTAAACTTTTATTTGGGTCACATGCCCTTCAGAGCCTTAGCAAAGTATCCTTCAAGATTTTTGTTTTAGTCCTTTTCATCTAAGGGGCTTTGAGACAATTTCCCTGACAAAATACCAAGTGTCTTTCTCTTTTGGAATTTTACAATGTACCTTTCATGGCTTCTCAAAATGTCCTTTTGGAAACTTTATTTGGGTCACATTCCCTTTGGAGTTTTTGTAAATTACCCTTTGGATTTTTGAAAAGATTCCTTTAGAATCTTTGAATGGTCCACTTACCCTTTGACATTTTTGCAATGATCCCTTCAGAACCTTTGAATGATCTGCTTGCCCTTTAGACTTTTTGAAAAGTACCCTTTGAATAATCCACTTACCCTTCAAAATTTTTGCAATGATCCCTTCAAAACTTTTGAATGATCCACTTGCCCTTTGAACTTTTTGCAAAGTACCCTTCAAGTTTTTTACAAGGACCCTTTAGAAATTTTGAACAGTCCACTTACCCTTCAATTTTTTTCAAATAGAGACTTAGAAAATTTTATTGAAATAAATCATTGAACCACTTTATTTTAAATAAATCCAACTTGCATTCATTTCATTCAAAAACTTTGTTGTAGATAATTTGTCTGACAAAGTCTAAACCATTTTCCTAAAGGAATTGCCCAAGTCACTTTCTCCAAAATAATTCCCTAAAAAAATACAAAGGTGAAAAATTGACTAATTATGGAAACATTTACACAAAACTTTAAGAATTTATAACAATTTCTCTATGTATCCTTATGACTTATGACTTAGACCATAAAGAGATACTTGTAAATGATAGTCATTTAAAGTACACACACAACTCCGTGGGGATCTATAACAATTTTGTTCAACTCAACACCTTTGTCATTAATTTATAATATCCTTTGACATTAATGACAATCCTTCATACATCAATTAATATTCCAACAACACTTCTCCTCATCTCATTTTTTCCTAAGACCTTAGAACAAACACACTCTATTGATCCTTTTGTAAGGAGCTCGATATTTAACTTTGTTAACCATAGAACACTTTGACCTCTTTGACTTGATGTGCATCATATATCTTCACTATATAATCACCCATGAGATATTGGATCTGAATTTTATCCTTATATTTTACTTCAACCAAAATATACTAAGTATGGTGACCAATGCTATCTACCTAGAAGGCCATTTTTGCTCCTTAATAACTTATCCTCGATCAATATTTTGACCTAATACTTGAGCCATATGATCTCCTCATATAGGATAATATATTCATGTATCAAATTTATTTTTTAATATTTTTCCATGAAATATATTCCATTAAAAAACTACTCACACTTTTTTTATCTCATAGAGCCACCTATGTCAAAAACTATCTAGAAAGGCCAACTTTACATGTCAGGAATCTAGAACAACAAACATGCTCTGATCCCACTTGTCAGGATGCGAAACCGGAAACATACAATTGATTACCAAACTTCAAACAACTTAATATGCGGAAATAACCAGATTCACCAAGTAACTAGAATTCAGAATAACACAGCATATGAGAGACAATACACAACTTGTATTAACACTTTATACAGAAAAGAATACAATAAAGAAGATGCCACTTCTTCTCCACCACCTTACAGAGGTTTCCCACACCTCAAGTGAACAGTAATTCTTCTCCCCAAAGCTCTCCCTCTCACAGGTCACAACACCCAACTCAAATACAGAGTTGATGTTCACCTCCCATGCTCCACGCATAACACAAGTGCTCCACGCACTCCACAAGCACTCCACGTGCTCCACAAGTACTCAAGGTACTTCAAGTAGATCTCCCATGAACCTGCAATACCCTGCACTTCAACAGACCATACTTATGGAAGGAACTTCCTTGCCTTCCTCTTGTTCTATCCGAGTACACACCTGTACTCCAAGTAGATCCTGCCTGATACTGCTCCCTGTTGTGTTGCTGTCTATATGACCTTGCACACCTACAAATCAAGCAATGGTTCTATTCACCTGTGAACCTCGACCTTGCACACACATACACCTGCAGATCAACGATCTTACTTACCATGTAGATCTCCTATATAGGCCATGCAACTGTGACCAAGATCCTACACTCCTGAAGAACCCAGCTGGCTCTCCAATCCAGCACCAACACACCTGGTACTGTGGCACTAAGAGGAACGCACCATTGCTCTACCTCACACACAGAAGGAGCTTATAATTATGCTCTCTTACTCCTTAGCACTCTTTTCCAATACAACCATGAGTCTATTATATAGATCTCATCCAAACAATAATTAGACATCTAATTACAATAATTAGATCCGCAGCTATGAGTCTAAAATTAGCACTCATCATGCAAACACTTGGTTCGTTAGCTAACTGGCCGTAAATAGCTCGCAGTCGAACCACACAGGCGACCAACGTCGGTCCCTGTCTGCCTAGAGGTGATCGACATCGGCCGATATATGACCGACGTCGGTTGCTTCCCTTTGCTATCCTGTCGACGTCGACTGATCAGACCGACCCCAACTTCTCTGCAATCTTCAGCAACCTCCTCTCCTGTTTGCATCAGTGAAGCTTTTAGCTCCACAATCCTAACAATCTCCCACTTGGAGATAAACAGCTGCACTGTACCTGTACCTGTACTCTGTCTAATCTGTTTCCTGGTTTGTATCCCTCTTCAAGCTCCCACCTGAAGACAACACACCACACAACCTGTGATGTACCTCCTGTCATCCGAGTACCCTGCCACATCCGAACCTACAACACCATGTAGTGAAGTCCTGACCCTGCATAGCAACACCTGCTGCCGGTCCCTCTTAGAAAACCTGAGAACCCACTTCCCCGAATTGGCTCCTAACTCTGACAGCTCCCACTGCATGGGAATATTCAGGTCTATACCAGACCTCATGTGATTTCGGACATTATACCTGTCCAGCCCTTAGTGTGCTCCAGTTCTGTATCTCGAACCTCGCCAACACCTGATTCACATCAGCTCCCACTCGAGACAAAATCAACCAGTGATCTCCATGCCTCCCATGTCAAAGAATTCCGCTGCTCCAAACTCCTCATGACATGCCACTGAACTAATCTTACCCTTAGCTCAGCAAAACCCTGTATGTACACCCCTGCTAGCTAGCATACTATCCACATACAGCAACAGAATGATGTCATGACTCATCATCCCCTGGTAAGACAAAACCACAGTAGTTACCCTGACATTGACTGAAGCCATGCTTCGTCCTCCACCTGTCAAAACCTGTACCACTGTCCTGCAGCTCCACAAGACCATATACCTGATCTTCCGTCTCACGTATCCGTTCTCTCTATTCTTCTACTAAGGTATCCATTCGTCTCTATGCTTTCATACCTGCTGGCATCCCTACCAAAACACACCTGTCTGGTTCTCCTCCAAGGAATCACATCCTCATCCATGCCAAGCTCACACCTGTTTCCTGGATCCTTCCTGCTCTACAATCAGCAACATGTATAAAGAAGAGGAACAACGAATTTGAGGGCCTACTTACGCCTTCAGTCCTCCGTATGGGTGTTTGAGACACCTTGACAGCTTGCTGTCCACCCAAAATTCATTTACAGTGACCGACCTCGGTCACTCCACAGTCTGCATCCGACCGACGTCGGTTCCATGCGTCTGTATCTGACTACCAACCTGCCTGCGCTGGTGTCCCTGCTGCCGACGTCGGTCCTCCTGACCGACATCGGTCTTACATACTGCCGACGTCAGTCCCATGACCGACGCCGGTCTTACCCTGCCCGACACTGCCGGCTTCGGTCTGCACATGACCGACATCGGCACCTGTCTGTTCGACGCCGGTTCCTCCTGACCGACGCCGGTACCTGTGTTCGCCTGTGAGTGATGACTTTTTACCCGCGAGCTCCTTTGGATCAATCTCCATGTCCAAACTGCCCTGCTCAGATGTATCCAGCCTCATCCACTGAACTCTGTCCGCCATCTTCTCCAAGAACACCAAGGCTTTCCAGTTCTTAAACCTGTCAAATATATCTATCTTCCGCTTAAGAACATGCATCTCCTTCCTGCTCATGTGACCAAGCCTACGAAGCCACGTCTCCGCAACAGAAGAAGAATCAGTAATATAAACAAGTAGATAAAGTATACCTATTTTCTTACCACCAGCTAATTCAAGTGCTACCGCTGTGAGAGTTCTTGTGCATCTCTCATCACCCAATCTTTCTGAAGAAATTAGCCATATCTCCAAACCTGGGACCTGCATGACCTTCATCAACACCTGTGTGTTGGCCGCCTGCAATTTCAGCTTCACTTCCCCTTTGCCAATTCTTTGGCAAGGCTTACCAGCTCCTCTATCTGGGGCTGCATGGAAAGAGGCAACCGAATCTTTTGTCCAAGATTCAACTTTATCCAAGAAACCTGCAAACACATCCTGTGCAATAACACCTGCAACATCTGTATCTTCAGTTTCTTCATGCTGATCTGTTACCAACCAACAATCTTCTTTTACCTGCTCTTTCTTTCCATCAGACCGTGAGTAATCGTCTGTGCTTTTCAACTCCTCCATTCTTAGCTTACTTTGATCTGCCGTTGCTCTACTCCCACTCAATCAGAAAACCCTGAGAGTGCCCTATAATCAAAAACACAACCTGCTTCCTGCAACCTTAGCTCTGATACCACTTGTTGGTATCGAGCTAAGAACCTACAACCAAGGCTCTGATACCACTTGTCAGGAATCTAGAACAACAAACATGCTCTGATCCCACTTGTCAGGATGCGAAACCGGAAACATACAATTGATTACCAAACTTCAAACAACTTAATATGCGGAAATAACCAGATTCACCAAGTAACTAGAATTCAGAATAACACAGCATATGAGAGACAATACACAACTTGTATTAACACTTTATACAGAAAAGAATACAATAAAGAAGATGCCACTTCTTCTCCACCACCTTACAGAGGTTTCCCACACCTCAAGTGAACAGTAATTCTTCTCCCCAAAGCTCTCCCTCTCACAGGTCACAACACCCAACTCAAATACAGAGTTGATGTTCACCTCCCATGCTCCACGCATAACACAAGTGCTCCACGCACTCCACAAGCACTCCACGTGCTCCACAAGTACTCAAGGTACTTCAAGTAGATCTTCCATGAACCTGCAATACCCTGCACTTCAACAGACCATACTTATGGAAGGAACTTCCTTGCCTTCCTCTTGTTCTATCCGAGTACACACCTGTACTCCAAGTAGATCCTGCCTGATACTGCTCCCTGTTGTGTTGCTGTCTATATGACCTTGCACACCTGCAAATCAAGCAATGGTTCTATTCACCTGTGAACCTCGACCTTGCACACACATACACCTGCAGATCAACGATCTTACTTACCATGTAGATCTCCTATATAGGCCATGCAACTGTGACCAAGATCCTACACTCCTGAAGAACCCAGCTGGCTCTCCAATCCAGCACCAACACACCTGGTACTGTGGCACTAGGAGGAACGCACCATTGCTCTACCTCACACACAGAAGGAGCTTATAATTATGCTCTCTTACTCCTTAGCACTCTTTTCCAATACAACCATGAGTCTATTATATAGATCTCATCCAAAAAATAATTAGACATCTAATTACAATAATTAGATCCGCAGCTATGAGTCTAAAATTAGCACTCATCATGCAAACACTTGGTTCGTTAGCTAACTGGCCGTAAATAGCTCGCAGTCGAACCACACAGGCGACCGACGTCGGTCCCTGTCTGCCTAGAGGTGACCGACGTCGGCCGATATATGACCGACGTCGGTTGCTTCCCTTTGCTATCCTGCCAACGTCGGCTGATCAGACCGACCCCAACTTCTCTGCAATCTTCAGCAACCTCCTCTCCTGTTTGCATCAGTGAAGCTTTTAGCTCCACAATCCTAACATTACACATGCGTAGCTTTTGATGTATTTTATTGCTTGACTTGATATTTATCAAAAATAAACTAGAAACAAAAATGAATAAACAAATATTATCAAATTAACCTAAAATTTTCACACATGTAATATATACCATCATCAAAATGCCTACTCAGCTTTTCTTACCATATTGCAAATTTGGCTAAGTATGGGAAAACATTGTCAAAATGCCTAAGAGCCCAAATTTGCACTTGCATATCTTTTGTCATGATTAATTGAATAACTTGATACTTATTTCATATCAACTAGGGACTAATTTTATCACAACCATATGACCAACTCCATGTAAATCATCCACATGTGGTAATTATGATGTTAGCAAACTGCTTTCTCAGATTTTCTACCACTAGACCCAAAATGTCTAGATGAAAATAATGATCAACCAGATGATATCTACTCATGCACACAAGCACTTAAAAATCATTATTTAATTATTATAATAAACCTATCATATTATTAAATAAACATAATCATCTTTAAACATATCCAACCAGGCCAAAACTTAAGATCAACCAAGCCTCCTTCAAGCATACTAGGATAAGCACATTACACACTTTGTCATTATTACTTAGAATAACAAGGAAATTCATCCACTCACTATGACACCTCCATTACACCACCATGACATCATTGATAATTCTATAATAATCTCCCACTTTGTCATTGATGTCAACACCCATCAATAAATAGCTCATCTTCCTTTTCTCTCTTTAAGTACTCTCACAATAGGAACTTTCTCCCATTTTGAAATAATGACAAAGTGTGTAACAATTAATAATAATGACCTAAAAATACCACCAACAAGATTGGACCACCTTAGAAAGATAGTACAAACTCCCCCTTACCTTGGGCCTACCTCTTGCTCCATGTTAACATTCTTCAATCAAGCACTACAACCAATGAAGAAAGAACACACAAAATTACTAAAATATAATGGATATAACCAATAAACATATTAAAATTAATCCCCCTAAGATTTATAATCAATTTCACCTCTTTATTATCTTCATATCTCCACACATCGTGAAGAACCACCATATAATTTTACTAGCCTTCTCTTTCAAGCTACCTCAAGAACCACCAAAATAACTTAATGTCATTCACTAAACAAGAAATATGATATAAATAAACTTTATAAATCTATTTGAAACATACATGCCTTTCTCTTTTGTAAACACTTATCAAAAACATCAAATCTTCATACTAGGCCTATCTAGACTCCTTTTAGCCCTATCTAGAACTTGCAAAGCCCATAAATTTCAATAGAGAAATATTCAAGACCTTAAACTTCATGTATATATCACTCTCATATTATACCTTAAATAAACCAATTTTAAAAATTTATCTCAACATCTGCAACACAATTCCTTCATAAACCAAATGGCCAATTAGGCCTCCATGTTAACAAAAACATGAATAATTTGAAAACCATAAACCTTAAAATCTATATGAGACATGATTTTAAAACCCATTTGTCTCAATAAACCTATTAATAATCCTCATACTTAAAATCATAAGGCAAACCACTTTTAAATTAGATCCCAAAACCCTCGAAACTCAAAATAAGTAAGGTCAATAAACCTCCTTCTGGTCAACACATATTTGTCAAAATGCCTAAGAACCCAAATTTTCACTTGGATATATTTTATTTAAATTAATCACATGAATTTATACTTACTTCATATCATATAGGTACTAATTTTATCACAACGATATGACCAACTCCTCCTAACTCATCCACATGTGGTAATTATGATGTTAGCAAACTGCTTACTCAAATTTTTTACCATTGGACCCAAAATGTCTAGATGAAAATAATGATCAAACAGATAAAATAAAATCATATATAAAATAAATCAAATCATGTGACCCCTTTCATATTCTCAAATCACCATACTCATCTTTAAATATCTCTAACCATGCCAAAACTGAAGATCAACCAAGCCTCCTTCAAACATACTAGGACAAGCACATTACACTATTTATCATTATCACTTAGAATAAAAATGAAATTTATCCACTCACAAAGACACCTCCATGACATCACCATGACATCATTGGAAACTCTCTAAAAAATCTCATACCCTATTAGACCATACTCTCTCTCTCTTTGCTCTCTTAGACCTTGACCTGTAAACTACATTAGGCCTAAAAGATGACCTTCATACTTATTTCCATGAATTATCCACCTCATATTAAAACTCAATAAACCTTTATAATTATTAAAAAAATTGGTTTCATCCTTCATAATCCTTGATAATAGATCATAATGCCTCATTAGACTAGGCAAGGTTTAGAAATGGTCTAGTTACAGACTAGGTTTATAGGTCCTACCCTTGTAGGCTCACCCTGAGACTCACATGAGTGTTCCAATGCCTCATATACATGATAAATAAACCTCATAAGACATTTCATACCTATTTTCATTCATCTCACCAAGCCATCATGACCCTTCATGTACAAGACTAGGCATCTTATGGACATACCTTCTTAAATCACTTGCTAGTATCAAACATTTGATAATTTTAACAAGAAAGACCCTCCATGCTAACCTTAAAATCAATAATTAATTCATAATAACATATACCAATCATATCTTAAACTCTGAAAATAAATACAACACTAATCAATATCCTCTCTCATAGCTACCTTCTTCAAAGAGCTCATGAAGACCTTTCTTAAGAACCTTTGATATCAATGACAACATCAATGCCAAACCTTAAAAATAGGAAAAATGGTTTAACAATCTCCCCTTTTGTCATTGATGTAAAAATACATGCAAATTAATCATTTTTATCTCCTAATTTTTTCCTTTCTCCCCCTTTGACATAAATGATAAAGTGATGTCTATAACTCCTTGGATCATACTCCTTGCCACCAAAATACTCAACACAAAGAACTATGAGTTTATGAGTAATAATAAAAACATGTTCAACCTATCTCCATGCATACCTTCTTAGAACAACTCACCTATTATTTGATATAATTAGCATGATTATCTCCCCATAAGTACTTGGATTATTCAATGATTGATAGGGGTAGGAATTACACTTAGTTCCTTTCTTAGGTTTTCAAAAGTTACCTTTAGAAGTGGTTTGGTCAAGATGTTTAAAATTTGATCCTATGTAAAAACATATTCAATTATGACACGTTACTCACTTACCTTATCTTTTATAAAATTATACTCTATGGGAATGTGCTTGTTACTTAAGTTCATGATAGGGTTCTTTGAGATTCTTATAACACTTGTATTGTCATAATAGATAGGGCTCGGACCATGATACTCCTACTTGTAGTCTTTTAGGGTCTATCTCATTTATAGGACCTCAGTGCAACATGAAGCCACTACAATTTACTTAGACTCACAAGTGGATGATGCTAATGATGGTTAATTCTTGCTTATCCATGAGACTAGGCACCCACCTAAGAAGAAAGTTCCTCCACTAGTACTCTTTCTATAATTTATACTTCCTACCTAATCTACATATATGTCAGCTATAAAATTAAACTCCTTACTTCTTGGATATCATAATCCATACTCTATAGTCCCCTTGAGATACTTGAGTATCCTTTTGACTACTTGTAGATGAGTCTCCTTTGGATCTACTTGAAACCTTCCCACAAAACCTAATGCTTGAATGATGTTAGGTCTAGAGGTAGTGGTTTATAACAAACATCCAATAATTGACCTATATGACATATAATTGACCTTTTAAGACTCATTTTACTTGATAAACTTGCACCTTATGATCATGGGTGTACTCATTACCTTAAAATCTTCTATATAAAACTTCTTCAACATCTCTCTTATGTACTTGGCTTGTGAGATGAATATACCTTTTTCATATTGAATGATTTACAACCCAAGAAATAATGATAGTTCTCCTTGCATGTAAATCTAAAACTCTTTATTCATCACCTTTTTAAAGGCCTTAGTCATGTTCTCATTATTTCCACAAAATATGATATGATCCACATTGACAACTACTATCAACTAATGGTCATATTTTGTCTTAATGTATACATTACTATCTACAACTCCTATTTTTAATCTTTGATCCAATATATACCTATCCAACATAGAATACCAAGCTTTAGGAGCTTGATTTAGACCATAGAGATCCTTTTTTAATATATAACCATAGTTTTTGCCATCTGATAGAGATAACCCCTTGGGTTGCTCAATGTACACTTTCTCTTCTAAATTCCCATTCAAAAAGGTAGATTTGACATCCATCTATTATACTTTAAACCCTTTGAATCTTACATATTCTAGAAATAATCTAAAGGCCTCCAATCTTGTTACTAGTGTAAAGGTCTCCTCAAAGTCTACCCCTTTAACTTGTGCATATCCATTGCATACCAATATAGCCTTGTTCCTAGTGACTTCTCCATATTCATTTAACTTATTTTTAAACACCCATTTTTTGCCAATGTCATTATTGTCTTTAGACCTATGAACTAGTTCCCAATTCTCATTCTTCTCTATTTGGTCTAACTCCTCATTCATAGCATCTATCCAAAATTTGTCTTTGCTCACTCATATAAGATTCTTAGATTTAACATTGGATAATAGATCAAAATTCTCTTTATTTATATTACTTACCAGTCTTCTCCTTGTTTGTATACCTACATTATTATTACCAATGATTTGAGATTTAGGATGATCTCTTTGAATTTGTCTTGATGGTCATTTTTAGTCCTATCTCTCTTCAACTTCTTCTTTTTCCTCATCAACCTTCATATTCTCCTCTTCATTATTGAATTCCATATTCTCTAAAGTGTCCTTTAACCATGTGTGTGATTTCCTTATCTCATCAATCTTCACATTGGTGCTTTCCACTATATTTTTTAACCTCTTCTAGTAACATCTATAAGATGAGATAATTTATTAGTATCCTAAGAATATACATTCATCATATCTAGAATCAAACTTTCCCAAGTCTTCATCATCTATTTTTATGAAACATTTTCTCCCAAATACTATAAAGTGTTACGTAATGGAAAGTCTATCCTTCCATAGTTCATAAAGAGTCTTGTTTCCATTAGTCCTTATCTTCTCTCTATTCAAAATGTAGAATACAGTGCTTATTACCTCTCTCCAATATCCATCAAATAATATAAAGTAATTTAGTATAGTTATATCCATATCTTGAACTATCCTATTATTCCTTTCAACTACCCCATGCTATTGAGGTGTCCTAACTAATGAGAATTATCTCCTTATTCCATGAACCTCATAAAAGTCATCAAACTCATTAGACCAAAACTCTTCTCCTCTATCAGATCTTAGGCACTTGATTTTCCCATTCTTCTCATCCTCAATAATATCCTTGAATGTCTTGAACTTGTCAAGAGTTTATACATTTTATCTCAAGAATACAACCCAAGTCATTCTTGTGTAATCATCTATGCATAACATGAAGTATTTATCTTTTAAAATCCTTTAAACTATTATAGGCCCATATAAATAAATTTATATTAACTCAAAGGGTCTTGTAGTAGAGTACTCCTTAGACTTTAACCTTCTTCTAATATGCTTAACTTGTTGACATGCCTTGTAAAGTATGTGTGTAGGTTTGGTGATCTTAGGCATGTTCTTCATTAACTTCTTAGTGATAATATCAACCACATTTTCAAAGTTTAGGTGACCTAAAATTTTATGCCATATCTAAATTTTATATATCTTACTCATGAATCATCTCTCCTTATTGATATCATTCAAGACATATAGATTGTTCTCAGCCCTTTTAGCATTGGAAATTAGCATTCCTGATTTACCGCTCCCTATCTCACACCCTATGTCATGAAAGGTTAGGGTGTGTCCTTGATTTCACACTTGACCTACACTAATTAGGTTATATTTCAAACCTTCCACATACAACACATTTTATGTCTTGGTCTTCTCATTTTCAAAACTCAAGACTCCCTTACCAACTATATTGGTAGTTGTGTTATCTCTAAACTTGACTATTCATGCAGCATTTTTCTTTAATGAGATGAAACTATTTCTATCTCATATCATGTGATTTGAGAAACCACTATCTATATACCATTTCATGCCTTCATATTTAATGTGAAAGGCAGTATGTGCTAGTATAGAATCCTCTTTGGTCTTATGTTCCTCCTTGTAAAATAGTCCATCTTGACTCTTAAGCTCAATATGCTTCATCCTAACTTGCTTTATATTCCACACTAATATTTGATCCTTATCATATATTCTAGGAGTTTCATATGTCTTGTTGAATCTTAAGGTCCTTTTAAATCTATTAGATAAGAATATTTCAATGTGTCCTATATTATGATAGATGTATCAAACACCATTTTTGTACTTACCTCTTGACTGGTTACTCTTTTTATCATGGTCCCATGATTACTTATCCTTTATTTCATTTGGATGCTTGATTGGTCTTTTCATGTTGGTACTCTTGAGTTATTCTTAATTCTCATGCTCTCTCTCAAACTTGCTCATTTTTTCTATGAGTTGTTCATACTCAACCTTTAATGAATCTAGCTCTATTTTCAACTGGTCATACTCAACTTCCTTTGACCTCAACCTTATATTGATACCTTCTAACTGACTCCTGAGATCCTTCATAGTCTTCTTTTGATGCTTCAAATCATCAAGGAAATTTATGAGCTTAGTTTCAAGGTATACTTTAACTTTTCCTTCTTCACTATCATTGTAGACTTATTCATCATACATGTTGTCTTCTTCTTATTGATTATAAGACATCTTGTGCTTCTTAGGATAACCTTCAAGCTGTTAGACTTGTATCAAAGGACCAGGATCTGATATCAATTTTTAGAAGCACAATGACTAAGAGTGGGGGTTGATTAGTCTTCAAAATCTTATTAAAACTTTACTTTATCATCCATGAACTATCAAATCAATACAGTAAACTAGCAACACATCAAGAACCATTTATATGAGCATGAAACAAGAGCACAACACATAGAACACTTATTTGAGAGGGAAACCCTCAAAGGTAAGAAAAACCATTTATATATATAAATGGACTATATTAATATAATACAAACACAAAATTTAGTGAAGCACCAACTCCACATGGAGGACCAACCCCAATAGCTAGGCACCAACTCAACTAGGCTTTAGTAAGTACCAAATTTCAAGGAGATACCAAACCCCTAGATAACTCAATACCAACTCATCCAATTAATTGACTTGATCACCTTTAAGACAATTTTTTTATCAATAAACTTATGATGACCACCTCTTTAGCTCTTCACGCTCATTTATCCCTATCAAACTATGTTCTAGGCTCCTTCCCTCAACTAGATATCTTCAAGACAAATTACATAATTTGACCTTGATATTCATCTATAGTATACATATTATATCTTAATGATAGTTTATATTCACCCTTATGATGGCCTAAAATACCTAATTTAGCTCTTTAAATCTATATATCTTCTACTTCAACACAAACACTCTCTAAGAAAATAGTCAATCAGGTCAAAAATACACACTTACCCATTTATATTTTACATAAAATAGGCCTTATTACATTACAAAAACATGAATAAAACATTAAAATTGGTAGGTCATAGCATATAGGACCAAACCCTCTTTTTAGGCCTTAAGGAGACCTAATTCAATTAGGCCTTCATTAGCACATGTTAGCCTTTGATCTTCTCAGAGTCATTTAAAAATTCATACACAGATTTAAAACTTAATATGACACTCAAATAGACCCATAATAATTTCATCTTATGTCCATGACACCTTTTATCTCTAATCACCACTTGAAGCATGCCATTAGTACTATTCACAATTAGGTCTTCCCATACACATAAAGGTTTGTCTTGCATAACTAAGGATAATAGAATATTTGTCCACACAAAAATGATAATAAAATATCTACATAGGACCTTAAAGACCTGAAAAAATTCATAAATTTCATTATACCTCATTACATAATTCAAAATGACTCAAAAATAATCCTTCAAC